>JBAJMU010000007.1:5410189-5499583 GCA_037952995.1 Hyposoter didymator
AAAATCCGAAAAAATTTTTTCAACTTTTTATTTACTGGTTCATCGATTTTTTTTTCTTTTGCTAATGAAGTTCACAAATGCACGCGATAGAATGTCTTGACACGGTGAAATGAACCGAAGGGATCGAAGTGGTTAATTTCTCATTGGCGAAACTTGGACCGATAAGCAGCGAAATTAACAAATAGGCCCAATAATTATTAGCTCTCCGGTATATCTGAAATGATTCATTTATGAGATAATTATCTCTGGGATAGCACGGGAGTGTACGAAACCACGCGATTCACCGAGCCATCAAAAGAAACGAGTGAACAGAGAACAGTGATATAAATAAAAGAACAAAAAAAAAACAAGGAATCCAAAAACAGAAAGAAAAAAAATGTCGAGCGTTTAAAGCAACTCGGGGGTTTCCTATACCTCGTAAATCTCGTTAGTACGTCGTGCTGGATAATTATCATTAATTTGTCGCACGATAAATACGTGTCCGATTATTATCTGTGATGAGAATTCACTCGGACGCCTACCGCGGTCAGACCGAAACATTTTTAATTAACAATTCCGTTCATTTCACCCTCCATATTTGTCTCCCGAACTATTACGATTACTTTGCTATTTAATTCATTGATTTATCATCATTACGTATGTGCATAAACCTTTTTCAGAGTTCCATTCGAATCCGGAGTGAGATTGACTAAATATTCTCACGAGAAGGTAATGAGGACGATAAATTAAATCGAAAGGGTAAAAACGTGACAAACGCCCACATCATCCGGTGCATTCGAAGGGCCCGCGACATCTTCCAGATACAGGGTCTCCATGAATACACGCGTGTGTTAAAATATTCACTTCCAACTCATAATTTTCGTTTTATTGAATATTTATAATTATTACCTTTTCTCTGGTATGATTATCATCAATTTGAAATCAATACTGAAAAAGGAAAAAACAAAAAATTGTAGATACGTGTGTATAAATGATAATATCGGTAACGAGAAAAATGGAAATAGTTGCCGAGCTTGTGCATCACGTGATACAACGTGAGTGGATCTATATCTTGTCTCTTCTTCGACTTATAATCCCTTAACTCCATCGTAGTTTGTAATAACGCGGGCTAATTAATCTTCGAGTTATATAGCGCACTGGAGACATTACAACCGAGATCTCGTCGTGATCGTGGTCGTCGCAGTATATTCGAAGTGCTCTCCTCCTCGTCTCGAGCGCGCCGTGTGCATAAATAATCCTTCACTTCCGGCGACAGGCGTTGCGAGCTGCTGAGGGAAAAAATTGTAAAACAAAAAAAAACAAAAAAAAAAGTAGAGACCAAGTAGTAACGGACGAGGTGGCTGGTCGCAAGGGCGTGGGCCTCTCTCTCTCTCGCTCTTTCTCTTTTTTTCTCGTCCCGAGACGGAATATTCAACCTACGTACCCTCCAACTCGCCATCCTTATCGCTTCGTGCTACTAGTTCTCCTTTTTTCGCTTCGCGTGGTTACTATGAATTTCTACGACGTCCCTGAACGCGGAAACCTTCCAGCCACGTCGCGAACAAGATGACAAGCCTGTTTCTACCTTTCCACTGCTTCTGTGTGCGCGGTTTTGTCTCTTGAGATTTTTGCAGCATTTCGTCCGAGGGGTTTCGAAGGTTCACTCGGTTTTTTCCACTAAAGATTCTAGAAATTTTTTTTTCCACCAATGGCCATGTGTATAATTTCCCAGGCGATTTTTTGGGAGGTCGAGGATCCTTGGCAACTTGTTGCACATCGAGGAAACGAAGAGCTTTGATTCGTTTCCTCAATAACAAAAAAAAAAAAAATTGTTCATTTTCCATCAATTTTTCCATTTAAATTAAAATTCCGATTGGACTAACATCGCAAGAATTTATTGATTCAAGAAAGAAATATTAATGAAAAATTTATTGCACGAAGCGTGTTGCTTTTATTTTTAAGCTGAAGTGAATCTCGAGATTTCACCGTTGGCAGTCCTAATATATTCTTCGAGGACATTGGACACGCTTGTAAAAATATAATCGGCCCAGTGGCATAAAGAGATGGAGCGAGAGAGGAAGAAAAAAAAATAGAAAGGGCTTCACAAGGGAGGAGGGGAGAAAAGACGACCCAGTGACTTTGATGGATCGAAGAGCCCGTCAACCCCCCATACCTTTTTTCCATGGGGGCCCCGTCACTTCACCTCACTCTCGATCCCTTTTATACATCCACACATACATATATATATATTTGTTTTATTTTTTTTACAGATATTTCCGTATCTGACAGGTTACTCTCTCACGCTTGACTATTCTCAACTAAAATCACTAGCACGACCCTTCGAAGCGTGCATCATCCAACAGATCCAAATAATAACAATAATTCTATCTCAAAATTTAATCTGTAGCGTCCTCCACTAATTTTTGAAGAATTTTTTTTTTCTTAACGAACCTTCCACCGTTTCAGTACATAATTAAAACGATCAGAACAAAAATGTCCAACTTCTCCAGACCGACACCTTTGGAGTTTTTTAATGACTGAGAAATATTTGAAAAATTTCGAATTTTTCGAGAATTTCTAATAATTATTTGCTCTTCGTTCTAATGAGCCCAAATGAAATGTCGATGCATATATCGATACGATAGAGAAAATAGGCAAAAATATGCTGAAGACCGTTCCAGCACGATTTAGAAAGGTCTTTGCTGCGCCCTGTTTTTCGATTATCGCGAAAAATGAAACAATTTATTAATTTCATGGAGCAACCGGTTAACGCCGAATACATTTTACATAATTCTCTCTATCGCGTCTCGTATTTCCCGACTTATCTGTCAACCTGTCTGATAGCAAACTTCGAAATTTCCAGCTTCACGCTTGGGGAGTTGTCACTCCAAATATAACTTATCAACTATTTTTCTCAACTTATTTCTTTATTATTTCTTACACCCATTTCCGTCATAATCGATTTTTGATATCGATTTCGCGATTTTTATCCTCTCGAAAGCGGTTCCTGATTGGGTAATCGAATAACTAATAGCTCGTTACGAGTTTCTTAGACATTTTTCTCAACGATTCTTACTATTTCCGGATTCTGAAAACCGTCTCGAAGTCGCAAATGAGTATTTTTTTTAATTTTTTTATTTTTCCATCAAATAATCGTGTTTTTTTCGAGTCAATGTTCAAGCTCCCAAAGTCATATCCATGGCCAAAACTTATGGCATATTTGCCATGAGCTGGTATTTTGATTCTCGGTCTTTTGACTAATCACTGAACAAAATCGTTATTTTCATGGGTTAATATTAATTTCCATAAATCAATGTTCGTCATGAGTGAAGAATATTCGAGTCCAAAGTTTCTAATCCCATAAGGTCTGTTCCTTATGGGGTGTGATATATTCGCAACGACTGATGAGTCCATAATGAAATAATCGTATTGGCGAGACGTCTCTGAGTAATAAACTTTGAGTCTGGAGAAGAGATTCTCACAGAGTAGAATCGTTCATTGGTGTACGCCATATCCGGCGTTATGGTGAGCGTGAGTTCTCGCGAATGAACGATAAACCGCGCTAGCCGGCGAAGCATGGCGTTAACATCGAGCTGTAGCTTATCTGTCAAGCTTCCGACGTAAGTCTCTCGAGGATATGCATAAACGCTTATAGTTTCGTCATTGTCGTTAATGTGGAGTATATGGCGGTGTGCGTCTGTGTGTAACGCGCAACTTTCGACGTTTTTTTGTGAATATACGCTCGCCTGGGCAAAGAGGGAACTCACGTGAACATGAAATAAGCTCGAACGACGTGCGGACTACCGACCATGACAGCGATAGGATAAGACAAAAATACTACGCCAACCTAGAAGGAACTTCCTACATCGCTTTCAAACGCAGATACATACATATATGGATGCCCAATACAAACACACACACACACACACACACACACAGTGACTAAGAAAACGTTTAAATATGAAAATTCGCGTATGTATAAAGTTGAAACACTTCATCGAAGCGTGTAGAGCCAAATAGAGCGCACGCATACACATGCGAGTAATATGTATAAGCATGTAGAGAGGAAAAAAAATGCCGCTAGGTTGAAAAGGTTGTTAACGATTAAGCAGCAAGGAAAACCGTTAATGGAACACCCTCGCGAGCGGCACGGTCGATTTTGCGACAAGAAGCGATAAAAGCGACGAACAACAAGCCAAACAGGCGTGGGAGTCGCGGTTTGCACGCACTTCCTAATCACGAATCTCAACAGGGAATCGAAAATATTTGAAAGCTCTTTTTCGTTTTGGGGGTTGATTATAATTTCTCCCGGACATTGCCAGAGCAGCTCGATTAGAAAGTTGAACAGCCGCTCATTTGTTTTTTTTTAACTGTCAAATGTCATAAATCGTCTGAGTCTGATATCGAATCGAAAAATTGGCGTTTGAACTTTATTTATCAACGGGGAATAAACTCTCTGTACACCGAGACGTTTCAATTAATTGCAAAGGTCACAAACATGCATTTTTCATTCGATATCGTGAAAGCAATTACCCAACCAACTGAATCCTATAAACAGATTTCTTCGTTATTTTCGTAATTTGGAGTATTTTTACGACGTTCCTGCGGAATAAACTCTCGTGACTATCGAATTGTATTTTTGACAGAAGAGGAAAACGGAGAAAAATTGGTGAGGAGCTTCGATGCGAGAAATTCTCATGTTGCGTCGATGAAAAGTTATTCTATAGTTAAAACCTTCTTCCGGGTTAATATATATACATGGATACGCACATGCTAAATGACTTTTCGCACGTTTTACACGAGGGTGCCACGCGGTGAGCAATAATGAGTCGATTTTCTCTGTCTCGACATTCACGAAGACCTGACCAATCGGCAATATATGTGAATAATAAAATAAATACACACATACATTATGAATATATGTGTATGTATTTAGTCGGAGGAGAAAGAGGAACCCCCGTGGCGTCAAATGAGCTTGAGTACAGAATGAGACACACTCGCGAAGAGTACACACACGTATATGGGGAGTACCATTCATAATGAGCCATGAAAGCAGCGATTTATTGGTTTTTTTTTTTTTTTTTAATTCCATTTTTGCATCTGATTGAAATTTTGCGAGGAGAGTTTTATTTATTTACTCGGAATTCAAAGTATTCGTGACAAAAATACAAAGCCCTCGGAATTTTAATTAATAATTTTTCAATAGTTATGCGAAATGCACAAAAAAATGTTTCGACGATTCTAAACTGAAGGCCCCATATGGAGCACGTGTGTGTCTGTGTGCATGTGTGTTCGTAGATACACGTGAGTATGAAACGGAATAAAGCAGGCGGTGGACCGTGCTATGATTCTGTAAAGAGAAAAAGGTCGAGGTAGGAAATAAGAGAAGATGAAGTTTGGTGGAATGAAGAACACGAGCGATATAGAAACGAGGCGAGAAAAAGGTTGGCTCGTACCTTTCCTTCAACAATGTAACGCTCACAACAAGAGCGCAAGAACGACGTGGAATCTTTTTCGTATATCATGGGCATGGGTCTTTCGAAATATGTTCCGAGAATCTAATGAAATTGTTCCGTCAACTCGAAGGGATGACATACAATTTTGGAAAATTGTCGTGCACTCTTTGTTCCTGTGGAGGCGATAAAAAAATCGATTTTCGGAACTACTTTTCGGAGGATTATTTCGGAATGATCGAGCGAATAATTGGAAATTAATGAATCGGTTAATAAAATTGGGATTTTCAATGAAAATTATGCTGCTCGGTCTACAATGACCTTGAGACAGAACGCCCTGTATATCGCTGTGTAAAGTAAATCAGCGCGTGTCTGGTACAGAGCCGGGTAAGTAACTCTATATTATTATCCTTTTTCACACCTCTGTGCACCTCTATGAACGATCTATTTCGCGTCTCTCCTCTATTTTGCTCTGCGGGACTCAAAAAGATCGCACAATTGGTACAGCGACACGAAAACACCATTGTCTGAGATTCTTAAGCCACGGGACGCTCTTGTGTCCTCGAGGCATTATTATTTTCGATATTATAATCAGATCTTTTCATTAATAATTTTTTTGCTACCTGAGGAATAAAAAGAGAGAAATAATTGGGGCGCATACTCGTAAGTTGTGGCGAACCACGTGCTCGCTGAGGCTCCAATCATTTTCTGATGTTCCCGTCCCTCCACGATCTCGATAATTTTTTATTGAATTGTTCGAAACTGCGTTCGAGTATCAAGGAATCTCAAGAGAATTAACTTCTCGCGGATGAATGTGCAGAGAGCAACACAGCGCGGGAAATCTTAATCGCAACGAAATACGATCGGCTCGTATCCAAAAGAATAACGGGGCAATATATCGGCGAAAACCGGTGAGGATTGACTAGGAATCACAAGATAGAGAGAGAGAGAGAAAGAGAGAAGAACGATAAGAAGATTTAATGGATACTTAAGCAGACGGACGGACTGGTCGCGTTAAGATTGCAATATTGCACACAAAATTGCAAATTCTTACAAAAATATATTTCGAAAGAGTGAATAAGTTGGCAAAGAATGCAAAAACAAATGCATGTTATCTGCAGAGTCGTTGAGAAAATAGTGGAGGAGCTATGAGGCTCGTTGAGATTTCGAACGACGAGTTGCTCTGCTGGTACGATTCAGATAAGACGCGTTCAAGTAGAAAGGGCAGGTATGATCAGACGACTAAAAAAAATGTCTTGTTTTTTTTATCCATTAAATAGGGACAAAAAAAAATATAAATAAATAACGTACATGATCAGAGCTTTACCACGGACTTTGGATGCGAAAATTGAGACGTTAGTCCGGATCGATCTAATGGCTCGTGGTTAACGTGTAAATGTAGCTGGTCGTTGAACGTTATCGCAACGACCAGACTGAGTGTTCTCTTACTCTCTGCTCTCTCTCTCTCTCTCTTTCACTCTTTTATTCTGGACCAGAGAATCCCACGAGTACGTATACAGACAGAGAGGGAGAGTGTACTTGTTGAAAGTCTTTCGCCCCCTCGCGTGATCCTTGAATTATTCTGTTAACTGCCGCGTATAAAGAACATTCAGTGCATCTCCAGCCGACCCAAAGGTATCAAGTTACATTTGGATTTTTTTTGTCCACATGAAAAAAAAAATTTAGTACATTTTTTTCGACGTCGCGTATATATTTTTCGGATTCATCTCACGTTACGATAATTAATATTGGTTTCACAATAAATCTTTTATTCATGTTGAAGCTCCGAATCAATATTTCAACTACTTTTTAATATAATGCCAGTAATAATAATAATAACGATTATTATTAGACGAGAAATTTTAATCGTTCGATATAATCCAGTCTCGTGTATCCGTATCTGACGTATATATCTGGCTGCATGTATAATGCATAAATTGGCCATATAATATGTACTGTATATGGCGTGTGTCGTAGTGCTTGAGATATGGGGAGAAAATTGATGAGGACGACGAGGCCAAGAAAGTTTACAATGTATCGTCTTGCCTCACAGGATCGTAACGGAGATTCTGGATAAAAGAGACGAGCTTGCCACCAACAAAAACATGGCTAAAAAATATTCGAAAAAACGTCATAATAATAAAGAAACTGTATATATATGTATCAAGTGGAACTCCTAATAAGGAAAACGAGGGTGGTTTGGATTTCACGTATCTGCTCGCATGTATTTACCTGTATGTATGTAGTGGAGTTTTACATGCATACCCTNTAGTGCTTGAGATATGGGGAGAAAATTGATGAGGACGACGAGGCCAAGAAAGTTTACAATGTATCGTCTTGCCTCACAGGATCGTAACGGAGATTCTGGATAAAAGAGACGAGCTTGCCACGAACAAAAACATGGCTAAAAAATATTCGAAAAAACGTCATAATAATAAAGAAACTGTATATATATGTATCGAGTGGAACTCCTAATAAGGAAAACGAGGGTGGTTTGGATTTCACGTATCTGCTCGCATGTATTTACCTTTTTTAATCAATGGGAGACTGTGATAGTGAGCGGGCTCAAGATTCGCGTCAGCAATTAGGACTTTCGAGTCCATTCAATAAAATCCTCCGTTTCTTAACCCGAGTTTCATAAACTTTAACCCGAAAACACTGAAATTATTGAGAGGAATCGAGTTTCCTTAGGATTTGTGTCAAAAAATAGAGAAAACGTTTATAATTTGTTATTAACATATTCATACATTTTCGATAAGACAGATCTGTATGTTTTCAGACGTTGGAACTGCTCTGGCCATGAATGAATGGAATCTGCTTCGGTACTTGCATTCCCATTATAGAAATTCGCAGAATATAACAGTCGATCGTCGTTCTGGCAGACATTTACATTCGCAAACGTATGCGAAGGATATTTCATTATTCATTTATTCATTCACGTTTTTTTATGTAAAGTTATGACAAATTTACGAAAATAAACCATTCGCAACAGCTTTTCGTTGATTAATAATGAAAAATCGATTAATCCTCGTGATTTATAAAATTTGATTCATTCTCGTTCCTCCTTGGGGTCTCGTGTGTTTCATGGATGTTTGTTGAATAGTTGAGAGTCATGTTTTGTGTACTGAATGAAGGAACAACGTGAGGGGGACTCGAAGACAAGTGCACTGAGAGAACGAAAGGGAGAAAATTTCCTGGCGGACATAATACGAGTTTTGGTCAATGGAGGAATATATATGTATACATAGATGTGTATATATGTATATTTAGAGCAAGCGTGCGGCCCGCGTGCCGCCCGCGACTCGATTCACTTGGCATTTTAATCAGGTGCACATGGGGCCACTTTAGCTGCACTCGAAACGCCGAGGAGTGCAACGCGCTTTACCAACCAGGATAAAGTCATATTCACGTGGCTCGAGGTCAACTACCATGACACAGGTGTTTACCCGGCTCGTTGACTTTTCACTCGAATCTCCCCCTTCCTATCTACAATGTTTCGCCATTACCCAACAGTAAATAAATTCACGAACGAAAATCACATTTTCATGGTTTGAGTTTGTGCTACTCGAGGGTTAACTTGATTTTTTCTGATTCGTCTCATTTTTATGGTGAGGCATCTACGATTCGAAAGATTGGTCGTATTTTTGGAACGTCTTCTGGCTGCATGTTCCAACGGCCCTGGAGGCCACAAAAGTCTTGATACTGAGATGCTTTGAATCCGAGTTTTCAAATCCACTTATTGGGCTTCCGAAACACTATAAATGTCTTGAAATCTGTTGAGCGAAACGGTAGTTATGACGACTCAAAGTTGAGGTTGTTTTTTGATCGAGATACTGGAAGTGCGTCAGTAGTTTTTTTATTCTCTTACTAAATTAAATATTGCCTGGTGTAAAAATCATCTGGAAATCATCGCAATGATTTCGAAGACGTATATGTACACAGATATGCAGATAACGTTCGATGTATTTCGAATATTTATGGAAAAGTTTATTTAATTAAAAAAAAAAAAAAAAACACANAAAAAACACAATTTCTCGAATATTTCGACTGGACTATAATTTTTGTTGAACGTCAAGAGACAGGCCTGCAGTGACGAAATATCACGATCGTTTAGGAGCCCAAGATGATTGCCAAGAATATCCTTGAGAATAATTTTAATTTTATTTTTATTTTATGCGTTATTTCGATCTACGAAAAAATGAAGAAACGAGAAGAAGCGAGAGAGAGAGAGAGAGAGACAGAGGGAGGAATTTTTTTCTGTCTGCTGGGGAGTCTGAGCAACACGAATTAAATTACAATAATAGATAACGCCAGTTTAGTCGATAAATTAAGCGTCACTTTCAGCTTGGAACAATTCCAATTATAATACCAATTAGGAATTATTGATAAGCTCGAAGTATCGGGATCTCGCTCGAGGGAACATTTCCCACAGGATATCTCGAATAAATCGGAGCTTGTTCCAGCCTCCGAGCAATCACTAAAAATAACGATATTTTACTTAACGAGAAACAAACACGGAGGAAGATATTGTCAATCGTTTATTCGTGTCCAGCAACGAGATTCTCGTTAATTCCTATTATTCGTTAATTTATGAAAATTAACCATTTTTCCAGGTAAATTTTTACGTTTGTTTTTACGAAAATAATGAAAAAATCATTTTTTTTTTATTTATTCGTTTGTAAATTATACGCTGCAGATAATTATATTAAGTGAAAATAATTGTATACATATATTTTTTGATACGTTTGTATGGAAAGGTGTTTCCGTGGGTCCAGGCGCCAAAACCAGTTTGAACTCGACGAGCTATTATGAACCCGATCCGAATCGCTTCTTAACTAATCTGGTGTATGGCGACCTTCCATTAGCCCGATTCCACGCATAATTCATCGTCTCTCGGATCGTCTACCCGTCTCTCGATATACCGAAGCATCGTGAGACTTTGATCTTCGAACGTTAAGCTTATATTTTATTTATTTTTATTTATTTTGTCTCATAATCGACGTCACAGTTGTTTTAAAAATATTTTATTCGTTCTATTCCAAAGTTTTATATGATTTTCATGTCCAATTATTATTTTATAGATCGATTTTTAATATTCGTCATTTTTCTCATGAGCAGTAATAGCAATGACAATTTTTTCGTTTCGAACGGATACAAAATACATGCATTTACGTTCCTCGATGTCAGACCAGAGATCGGGATTTTTCTTTTTTTCTTTCCAAGCCCCCAAATGGGTCATACATTAAAGGATTTGAATCAGCCTAAAAGTCCTCGTGTAGGCATTTATTATACCGAGCTGTCTATTATTCTTTTTTTTTCGTTTAGACGGAAAATAAAAATAAAAATAACGCAGACACACGGATTGGACTTTTTTCTTTATCCCTCTCTATCAATTTCTCTGGACATCGTAAATATATTACGTGAGTTTCGAAGAGAGTCGTTTACTGAGATTGTTTCGTCTGTATCGCCGCGGCACCAACAGCAGCGCCCCCCCGTTGGCTCTTGAGACAGTCTCGTACCACATCCTCGCGTAGAAAGAATTTTATCCCAAAGTATCATCAAAAAGAGAATCCCTCCAGTGTCATAGATACATACAATTATACGTTTTGGTAAAAACGCGTCTACGTATACGGTTTAAGTATTTCTTTTTAATGCACGCTTCAAGGTGATATATTCGTTAATATTTCAAATTTAACGAGTGAGGGTATATTTTGATATACTTTTTAAAATATATTTTGCAGTGATTTTTTGTCAGAGTGTGTGACGATGAGACTGAGGACGTGATACCAATTATTTTGCAATTTATTAATCAATCATGAGCTCTTAATTATTATAATAACAAACTGGAAAAAATGACGAAATATTTTGATGTGAATTTTGAAATATTTCATAAAATATAATGTCGAAAAAAATCCGACAAATATTTCAGGCTCACTCTGAGCATTATAACGATTATATTTTTCTTCGAGCAACGAAAAATATTGGGAAAGATAAAAAAATAACGAAAGGACTAACGGAGGATATTTGCGATGTCCACTCGGTGGATTAAGCGAATATTCTTGTCCTGCATGGACACTAATGCGGTTATTTTTCTTGGCGCGCACCTCCTCAATAGAGAGAGAAAGAGCGAGAGGGAGAGAGAGATAACCAGGAACCGGCAAATAAATTGATATTTCATACGATTGGCAAAAGTGCGAGACGTCACAGGAAAATTGTACATGCGAGAGAAAAAAAAGCAAAGAAATTGTAGGAAAAAAAAAAATGGAAACCTCTTGCAGGGGATTTAACGAGGAATGATTTGTTGCAAGAGAGGTTAGATATCCAAGGAGAAGAAAAATTTCCCTTCGCATCTCCGTGACGGACGAGACATCCAGGAGGAGGAGGAAGAGAGGAAAATATGTATTTGCTGAATATTTTATTTATTTGCATATATAGAAACATTTTTTTTCTCTACTTTTCACATTCATTCGCACACCGTGAATACGAACATTTTGAATGTAATTTACAAAGCTGATGACAGCGGTTACGTATGACGATTGAATTTAAAAAAAAAACGAAAAATTCGAAAAAATGCAACTCCGTATTGACACAAGAATTTCACAAGTATTCGCTTTTCAATCATTTCCAAATGTTTTGAAAAATGTTGTAGTTTTTTTTCTTCTCTTTTTCAATCATTCAATATTTTTTACATTTCGAGATTTCCCGCTGCACGGAAATTCTCCAAACGTCTGTTTCTCTCTCTCTCTTTTCCTCCCTCTCTCTCCTTCGTGTCAAATGACGTGGAAGAAGAAAGAAATTTATCCCGAATTGTCAGGCGTTGAATATTCCTCATGGCTTGTACGAAACTGCACATTTATTCTATTCATATACATACACATTTACATATATATTCAAATATATATGCAAAAGAAATTGTTATTCGAATAAGCCCTTGGCGAAATGTCTCGTAGGAAGCTTAACGAGGAATGATTTGTCGAGTCTCTCGTACACACGCCTCTATACTATGACAGTGAAGAAAAAATGGTGACTGAGGTTCTACCTTTATTTACTTCCGCATTATTTGCAAATCGTTTGACTTCACATACACGCATGTATACATGTGTTTATGAATTTTATGTTCACATCCTGAATTGGGGAATGACCGAATATGGAGAATGGCCCACGACCTAACGATCATTTGCAAAATTTTCAATTTGTATATTTTTTTGTTCATTAATTTTTTTTTCATCGATTGTCAATCATGGCAATTCCGAAGATCACAACTTCTGGGACATTGTCATGCGATGTATTCCGATCCTAACGCTTTTTGGATCGGTCAATCGGTTGACTCGATTCACGAATGATGTGAGAGTTTTCGTTTTATTGACAATTTCAACACTTTGCTTTGGCTGGAAGGAANAACACTTCGCTTTGGCTGGAAGGAAAAAAATGAAACTCAGTGATTGCAGTAATAAAAGATCGAAGCTAAGGATTTGCAGTGTTAAAAGACTGTCACCAATGTCTCAATCCGGTTTTAAATGAATTTTTATCTCAACCTGCGTTCGTGGGGATCTCGAATTATATAAAAAAAAATAAATAAAAAAAATACAACAAAAAAAATTGACTATTTATAACCGAACGTGACTTAACCTACTCCGTGTGACTTTGCGATTTATACTATCGGACGAGTAAACGACGAGATGCGAAGAAATGTCATGGATGTAAATTCGTATACGATACTTTTATGTCCAATTAACGATAAAATATTTCTATTCCGTTTGACGAAGATATGCGACGTTGTTAACGCGAATATTCCTACAGTAGTCACGTGACATCCTTGCAAATCATGTTTTTCATTTCTATTGCCCTTCTCATTTTTTTTCACACTCTCAAATGTCTCTTGACATGGAAAAATGCTCAGTAATAAACTTCTCAATCACTTTACATTTCGTAATGGATTCGTAACGACTTGAGGATGTTTACAGGATTTTTTTTATTAATTTTATGCATTTTAGAAAATTTCGGAATTTATTTCAACGGTTTTTACTTCTATGTCGTTCCTGCCACGAAATTCCCCCGTTTTTCGGACTCGTTTTCATTTTTTTAGAGTTTTTTTTTCAACTCGAAACTTACAACTCGTACAATTATTGGAGCGGTCCGTCTATACTGCAATTTTCACTAGTAGTGAATACACAGATATGTATGGATAATGGGAACGACAATACCACCGCGGGAGAGAGGCCTTTATTTCACTCTTGAGCAAACGTTCCTTCTCGCAGCCCTTTTTTCGAGCATAAAAGCGTCTTGGCTCACGTCCATTCAATGTGAAATAGCCTCAAACCATTATATCGCCATTGTAGAATAACGAGACTTCAGGAACAATATTCCAGAGCTCTCGAAAAAAAATGAAGCGATGATGAAAAAATGTTTAAACGAGACTCGACGTTGCATCCTTTGTGGCTCATCTTTTCTCCTTTTTGTGAACTGATTCTGACCACAGGAAATTCCATATAAATTGTCTCCCTCGAGAAATTCAAATTCCAGTGGAAACGAATGTAAACAAATGAATGAGTGCGTATTATCGAGTAGATCAATCGTGACTAATCATGCTCGACGTTCGCACGTCAAATCATTAATATTTTCATTTTTTTTAATTCGAAAAAAAAAAAAATTTCTTCTCTGCCGAAAAAATGTTTGTGGCTCGCAACAAATTGGCAATTTCGTCTCACGCATGATTGGCACCCTGTGGAGAATGAGTCTAAGTGGAAATGACTTGACGACAAAAATTAAGTGGTAATTATCGTATTGTAATTCCTAGTCGCCCCGCCGTGACGTGTGTGCCATAGAATTCGAGGGGGTTGAATTTTTAACGCGTAAAAATTCGTACTGTTATTATTTCCATTGAATATTTTCTATGCCATCAACGATCCCGGTTATTTAAAATTACAATTCAACTATCGTGACTCTCACGATTCGAAAAATACGACGCCCATTTTCCCACTAAATTTGAGGGTACCTTTTAAATTTTATTAAGCCTCTAATTAAATGACACGAATTCGATAAAAGTCTCTCATTTTATATCAACCGATTGAGTCACGTGTTCGTTTTATTAGTATCAACATGTTTCTTTCGTTCTTTTTACCTTGAAATTTTTATTGTTGAGTTTTAATTCCTCATTATCACAAATTACTTGCTAATTTGTGACAAGAAATCCCTCCGTTTTCCATTCAAATGCGAACATAACATTTTTTCACTTTCTTATGAAAAAATGTATGAGATATATTTTTCTGACTTTCCCACTGTCTAACGCAATGTTAACGGATTTCTAGCAGTGCAAATATTTGATACAGGGTGTCCGGAGAATGAGAAAAACGTTCATTTGGCGACTGAGCACTGTCGACACTGAAAAACGTGTCGATTGTCATGAAATTTTGTTTGGATTTCATGATCGTCACGTTTTCGTATTTATGGACGAATTTTTCAAGGCCCCGAGAGAGGAATTCGGTCGAAATAATGTTGGCGATGAAATTTTTGACGGACACCCTTTGCATCGCGTGGTCAAAAATTCTTGGCGAGTCGGGCAACCCTGAGCTGGTTGAATCGTATGGAAATATTGCGGAGGGTCACGTGACGATGTCCGGCCATTTTTTTGGACCTTCAGTCCTACGATCCTCGAAGGGTCATTCTACGTTTTTCTTACTGTCCTTTTTTTTCTTTCTCTCACTTAGCATAAAAGGGGTTAACTTAGCTAATGTCCAATGGAGAAATGTCCATTATGTACAGGAGTTTTGTGTCCCATGGTCATAATTAGGTGTACGTCCTATCTCTCGGACTATCGGGCCATGGGAATTTTTCAGACCCTCGAAAATATTGAATAGGGCTTGGCGTAAGCCGGACCTATGACCGCCGGACCTACTGCTCGATCCTGAGACTACGAAAAGCTAACACACCAATGGTGTTCCTTCGTCCACACGACTTGTCAAATATTTTATTTTCTTCGAATCGATTGCAAATAAAAATCGAAAATAAATTCAAAATTTGCTGCAAATTCGACGAAATTATTCCTTTTCATTGAATTCTTTCATAATGATAATCGAAAAACTCATGGAATATTCTCGACTCCGATAATTCACGATTGAAAATGAAGACTCAATTAATTTCGCATGATGAATCGAGAAGCAAGAATCATTCACTTCCAACTTTGACTCAATGAAGTCTCCACAAAAAGCTGGGATTTAAATGTCAGATGACAAAGACGTTTTATGGTAATATCTTCCGAACACGAAACTCGTGCCTCAGTGCCTGACGGAAATTTAATAATTAATGTAAAAAAAAAAAAAACATTCTTCGAATAATCGTTTTTGAGACGCAGACTCTCAGTGGGAAAACGTTATCCTCGCATGTGTCAATAAAAAGAAAAATATAAATGCATTTTAGAATCGTGATAATATTTCTCGAACGTCACTTTCGTTTCGAGAATTCATTGTTCCCCCTTTCATGAAAATTCCACATTTCGAAAGTCCCGCCAAAAAAAAAGAAAACAACAAACGAAAAAAATTGAATGAAACTCACGAATTTGACAGATTTTCAGTTCCTTTTTTTGGTTACTGTAACGGTCCGGGTTTCTTTGAGATTCCAGGAGGGCTGCTTTCCGGCAACGAGTTAATGATATCTTCAGGACGGATCATGCTCGAGGCCTTAAGATTTATTCCGGGCGCGGACAATTTACCGACGTAAATTTCCCGAGCACGCGAACATTTTTTTTCTACAGTTTTTTATTCTCAATATTTATCCTTTTTTTATGACTACAATTTTGTTGGTTCGGTCTTTCAAGGTTTTATGTTGATCGATCGCGATTAACTCCGGCGTCCTTGCCGTTCAAGCACTTCGGTAATTACTACACTAGGGATTTTCAATTATTTATTTTTCCTCGGCGATTCTCACTCGTTTTTCTTCCTGCTTCACGTGGCCACTGTCAAAGGTCACTCGGAAGTAGAGAATCGTGTCAAAAACTATGTCACACCGTAAAGCACACTCGATCGGTCGCAAGAACGATATTTCTCTCGGTTGATTCCGTTCGAGTTTCCCGCACTTATGATTTCAAGCATCGAGTTGGCACTTTAAACGGCTGCAACGATTTTCCGATGCATCAGTGTCACTGAAGGTCACTCGATATCACACATTGGCATGAATCGCTGTTTCAAAGTTACGGGGGTTGATAGTTTCCGAAGCGCGGATTGTTGTGAATAAAAGTGTGAAGAAATAGCGGTGACAGTCACCGCGCGAATTCTGCCGCCGGTATGTGCGTTGCCCACTTCTTTTCCCGCTTCTTCGTCTTGGTTCCCTCCACCTCCAGAATCCACAGTCACCTCCTTCTATACCTTCCCTCCTTTTTCTCAGTTAACTTGGTTCGTCCCACTGTTTTGTTTATTTCTCGAATAATTCGAAGCTTTCGTTACTCGCGACGAGTCACTTAATTATTGTCCTTAATTATCCCCCCATATTGAGGGTTCGTTTGAACTTTGGCGCGATGTCCAAGTTGTTGCTTCCTCCGAGAGACCTCTATGAGGAGCTCGTCATCACTGAGGTTTCTCGACTCACTTCGTTCTCGAGTCAAGTTCTCATTGACCTCTCTGCACCCTGGGAAGCCTGTTATTGTGGAAGTTGGCGCAACAATCGATAACCCCGGAACTCGATGATCGGGGAAGCTCAAAAAGTAAAAGTGGCAGGCTGTGTTTTGTATTCCCGGTTAGAATGTCAAAACGGAGCGTAATGTGAGTTAACAATGTATTATTTTGAACGAACTTTCCGGTTCGGTGTCTTGTATTGGACTGTGCAGAAGTGGCACCTTCCAGTTTCTGAGCTTACATCTTGTCAGGTAAGTGTGAGCTTCGTAGAGTTGCCAGCGCCGCCACCGTTCCCGCCACGCGCATTGCCACTCGTCGTTGTCGTCGTTGTCCTCGTCATCGTAGTCTTTCGTAGTCAGTTCGTTCATCGTTTTGCCAGACTCTGAAATAGTGTGCGTGCTGTTTGTACGCGGTGCCCCCCTCCCCCCGCCTTCTGTGTGTGGAAAAAAGGAGATAGCGAGTGAGGGAGGGAGACAGAGAGGGAAAGAGAGAGAAAAGGTTAAACATAGGATAGTTGTGCGTGCCACCACTCGTCCTCTCCCCCCGTGCGAGTTGGTGCGTGAGGGGGCCCCCCTTCTTTCCTGCGTACGTGCGTGCGTGCGTCCGACGTTCCTCGGGGCTCTACGGGGGCAAACGCGAACGTTGTCCCGCCCATTACTGTATCCCCTTCTGCCCTCTCCCCCTCTTGAGCTACCAGCCCCTACTCTCTTGATAGCTGGTGTTCTCAAAGCCGACGGCAGCCATACGCGGCAGCGATAGGCCCTCGCGCCTCAATCCTCGCGTGGACTCGCCGTCAAAGCTTTGGCCCAAGCGCTGCACATACGCCGAGACTTTTTATCCGCGTCTCAACTATTTTTCTCCACCATAAACACAAGAAATCGCCTCGCGACTCAAATCAAATCGACCATCATGCGGTCGAGTTACGGGGCCCGAAATGCTGGGCCACTCATGTCTCTAGGAATCCGGATTTGTACCCAAAGCATTCAGGAATCGAAAAGTTTCGCTACGAATCCGAATTCGCGATTTCCTTTTTGGCCCCCAAAATACTTTTCGATCGCGGGTGGTCGGAATCCCTGAATTAGTACGATGTCGTCAAATTCATTATGAGAGTAAAATTTGAATCATCGAGGTTGACTCGTTCATCGGCCAGGTGCATAGCTCACAGTGCCGATTGAACCTGACGCGATTCTTGATGTCACAGTCGCAGTGGGTCTGAAATGTTGGAATGCGATGATCCGATAGGGACCTGCAGTCTGCTGCTGGCTGTGTGTAGCCTTCCCCGTTTTTAACCCCCTTGGGGGTGCAACGGGTTTCTTACATTTCGGGACTCTCCATATCGTGGCAGTAAACCTGCTCCCGAACGCATTGGCTCTTTCTAGAGATGATTGGGGTGTTGTGCCCTCTGCTTTCTCAACCACAACACCTTGGACTAAAGCTTCCAATGCGTTGGTGCAGTTTCGATGAAAACTGGCCGGGCTGCTTGAAAATCCTTCAAGTTCATCGATTGCCAGGAGCGAACTAGGCTCGTGAATCATAACTAACTCGCTAACGATGAAACCGCCTAGTCGATCATCCATTATTGAACGTGGCATGGCAATGAGTTTAGGAAAGCGGAGGAGAAAAATAACGTGGCAACAAATGGTGCACTTCGAAACAGTTCCATCATTAGCTGCTCTGGTAGCGTGGTGAAACTTGGAAGGCATAAAAAAAAAGGAAAAGAAAAAATGCAAAAGCATCACGATCTCGTAAACCAGACCAAACGATCTGTGCGTGATCCTATGCGATAGGACATCAAGAAAGTCTCATCGACAGATTCATCTAAATGCAAAGGGAGAGTTGGGCAGATGGGTGTATCGAACCCGGAGCTCTGCGACTCGTACCACACACGCGGACAGACGTATGTGTCCATCCATCTATAGATGTCCATATCGAACGTATCGAATTCGAGTACAACGATCGTCTCTCGTATATATGACGAGAAAGATCCTCGGGCGTGGAAAACGGGCGAGGCTCGTCTCGATCTCTGTCTCTGCTGGGCGTCTCACATCCCCGTCTCTGTGAGTGATCTCGTTTTCCCATGGAACCTGTCCACCCGTGATCTTGCGAGGCCAGAGTTTCACTTTGTGCATCGGATAAGATGTACGAATGTCTCTCGTCGCGTGTGTATTAACGAAGCTGTTTCATCTGCAGACGAACTGGCTTTTTTTTATTTTGCGCACGACCTTTATGGGAGCTTGCCAAATTCACGAGGGAATTGTCCGTGGCTGCGCCTTTCGAAAGGATTTTGAGGATTTCCCTCGTATCGGTGCGGCTCTAGGGCCCTCGATGATTCTACAGTTCGAATTCGTTGTCGAGTCTTGATTTTATTGGGTCCAGGGACCAGAATTCCAGGGAGAATTCTCACACGTGGAATCCCAATCGAGAATCAATGGGTTGTCGACATTAATGGTCCAAGGCTGTCAATCGCAGCGATGAATGTCTCCAGGCAAATATAGCCAGAGGAAAACGGCAGAAAGCGCAGTGGGATATCGAGATCATTTTCCCATTTAGTTAATCCGGGCACGTATGCGCTCGCATGCCAAGGGGACAAGCAGGCGGAGCAGGAGCGTTTTCTAAAAGTGTCGATGGTACGCGCGACTTCTCGCGGAAAAGTCGAGAGAGTCGAGCAAATACCAACTCCTGGCTACGAGCCTCTTTCATACGTTACGAAGTTGAGATGTAAGTAAAAAAAAAAACAACTTAAATACAAGAAGTTTAACGAGCTCAACGTTGGATGCAACGCGCGAGAGAGTCAACTGGAATCCACTTAATTATCCCCTGAATATGTGTCTCCGTAACGTTTCTGCACTGAGGCTTAATTATTTTTATGTCATTAATTATCGTTTCGATCATTTGTGAGTAAATATCATGGAAAAGCTTCCAATTCCTCAAGTTTTCTGTTCTTTTTTTCCTCGTAAATGAAGTTCGTAAAGTTGCTTCAAAGAAATCACTGACAGCTCTCAATTTTCCACTTCCTCCAACAACAAATAACAAAAAAGCAAACCAGTCAAGCCGAAAATCATGTTTATGATTATCAACAGTCGATCCATCGATACCCCTTCAAAAATCAATTCTCTTTCACTTTGAACGTGCATTCGAATGAAATTCAGAGGTGGCTCGATCGAGTGATTGGCTAATTAGTGATTATACAATCACTCCCGCGTCGAGACTCTTGGCACGATATTTCTGTCGTTTTGCTTATCGACGAGCAAAGGGAATGGTATACGAGTGAGAAAAACACGCAGATAATGCAAGACAGAAATAAACACATTTGTTTATACACACACTCATAAATATTATATATATTTATATATATATTTAAATACATATGTATATAAGCATGTGTAGAAAATTTATTTAAATACCTCACGTAACCTTCGGCCAGAGATACACACCGAGGCTAATGAGACTCCCATGAGCGATGCAGTAAGCATACGTAATAAATGATCGTGCATCTTATATGTGATACAAAATGGAATGAAAAAAAAGAGAAATTAAAAAAAAGAAAAAAAAAAAATATTGCGCGAGTTGTTGCTTCGGCGGTTCTTGCTGAGTTGCCAAAGGGGAAGGAAGAACGTTTGGTAATAAGATGATATTTTTCATGCACGACGTCTTCCACAGGATTCGGTGATATTTTGCACTTTATTTTCCTTCAAATTACATCGCTGGCCAAATGATTTTTTATTTTTTCTTTAACAAATCGATTGCTGATCATTGACCTTGTCAAAATTCTCTATTACAACTTGTTGTCGTTATCGTAATTATTGAAGGAGAGAGTTTTAAGCGTGGTGAAAAATTGAGGGGATTCTTGGAGCTTCTTTCGATCGTGCTCGCGGAGAAAGAGCGACGCAATTTTTCTTCATGATTCATCGCAATTTTATTTTTTGTAATTCGTAGTTTCTGGGGGTCAAATAACTTTGGATGTACATGAAACCGGAAGTTAAATTCCTCCTCGTATGCGAGGCACGTAAACATTTCTTTCCCCTTTTTTTCTATTTTGTCAAAAAAATGACTGTCCAAATTTAAAAAATCTAGAAATCTTGTCAAATGAAAATAATATTTCGAGCAATAAAAAGTGCAAAGGACGCTAGTCGTTCGGGCTTTATGTACTTCCTTCAGACGAATTACTTCGAAATGGTTGGAGGAGAAAAAAAAAGAATTTTGACATGATTCTCATTCAAAAGTTGAAATGATAAAAAAATAAAATTGCACGAATGAAAAATGAACCTCGAGGACGGTAAAAAGTATTTCAACGTCTTTCCACAACGACTGAATTTTTTAGCTACAATTATTGAACGCCTTTGGGTAAAAAAAGCAAAATTGTCGGTGGGTTCGATGAAATATATAAAAATAGAGATTCGGTGCAAGAAAATAATAAATCGATAAATTAGCATAATTCGTGTATCAGTGAGTGCCACCTGGAGTGAACGATTTTACGTTCCCCATGGTCAACGTCCAACCCCATTTACAGAGGGTGAATTTCTGTCGTATAAACACATGTGCCCCTGTACACATCCAATATATATACGTAGACACATTTGCCATCTTAAAAAATTGTATAGCTATATACAGACGTGCATTTTTTACATCTACATTCATGTATATAAATACGTATGGGGTTCATCTCGCTTTCTCGCCCATTCGATTACGAGGGTAACCGAGACCAGCGAAAAAGATCCGAGAGCTAAAAAAAAAAAAAGTGGAAGGGCTCCGCGAGAAGAAGAGGGAGACGGAGAGAGAACGAAAATTGGGAGATAAAAAAGAGGGACGAAAGTTGTTGGGATCGATGCTCGTGTGCTTCGATGGTCAGGCCAGTGTTGGGAGGCGATGACCCTTTGCAAAGGAGCATCCCTCGCGGTCCTTTCTATATCTATACAACCGTGTACCCAACTTTCCTATTCTTCGATCAGTTCGTCTTCATCCTCCTTGTCTTTTTTCTCTCATTGTTATTTCACGCTACCGCGGACGTGACTCCGCGATTGCCAAAAGGATTTTTTCACCCTTTAAGAAAAATGGCCAAGAGCCTTTTTATTCTACGTCAATAATTAATTTTCTCCTTGCGATCCAGCTCTCCATTCATCGAGTACAAATATTTCGAAAAAGCTTTCTCGCATTATTTCCCATTTAAATTTATGTCTAGCCACTGGAGAAATTGACTGCGACTTTATTTGCGGTCAATTTTTCTGTTTCAATTGTCGTTCCCGCTTTACTGTCGCCTGCGCAATTTTGTGGTAAAGACAAACCGAGCGTTCGTAATAAATTCTGTAACAACCATTCTCGTTGACAATAAATAATCAATCGATTTGAATTTCAAGGCCCGACGACAAGTTCGTCATTTAACCAACGAGCAGTTTCGAACGTTTTACGATCATTTCATCGATCCGTTGATTGTTTTGTGGTGACATAATCGTAACCAGCAATAACAAAAACATAATGCTCAACACGAAAAGTCAAAGGAAAGTAGATTTTTCTCAAATGTTTTATCATTTTGTTAGAATTTTAATAATAATCGTTATTATTGTTGTTATTGTTATCGATATTATTAGAAAATGTATTATTATGTTCGTGGTACTTAAATAATGTAGTAGTCAATTCATATATACCGTATAAATTCATGCATATATAGAGTAAGCGCGAATAAGTATAATTATAAGTAAGAGCGAGGCCTGGACCACGCCCTGTCTCCGCTCTATTCACTGTCTCTCTTTTTAAATACATATACATGTACCTACAGTCTACAGGCTGTTGCAAAATACGTTCACTACAATTATTCGACCCTAACTACGAATTTTGACTTTTGGTACCTTGCTCAGTCACTGTCGGTCTAATGGACCGAGACTTTCGAGCTCCATAACTTTGAAACTAATGCGAACTCCGGAGCTTATTTATAGTGAAATCGAAACGCCAGGATCTGACTAATCTGTGAGAGCAATCGGTTATCCTCAGAAACTATTTCCTTCAAAGTTATTGCGTTATGAACGAATGGCTTGTAGACAAATTGTGAAAATTGAGTCTTTTCCTGTCAGTTCACATGATTTTTAGAGTTGCGTCTAAATTTCATAGTAACTTCTTTACTTTCAATCGTCCCAATTGTGAATTTTTGAATTTTCAGTTCGATTGCCATGGAAAATGACGCTTTCGAAATTAATCCCGCTGCTCACTTGTTTTTCACTTGATTGTCCGTGCGGTTTATTTTTGAATGTTTCTATATAGCCTGTTATAAACATATACATATAGTCTCGAGACTCCACCGCTCTTATGGCTGTGAGCCGTTCATGGACCTCTCGAGAGCTCGAGTTTTCTCTCTCGTGCTCTTCGAGTGCACGAGACGAGGAGATGGATCGTCTGGGTTGGGTTATAAGGCATGCTTCCTTTTCACCTAGACGAGATCATAAATAAATATGGAGGAAAAAGATCTTCGGCCTGTCTCGGTGCGCGAACGATTTTTTCTCGCCCCAGAATTCATTTGAGTTGCAGCGAAAAATTTCTACGACTAATTATCGTTTTTTTTCATAAATTGTGAAAAAATCCTTCAATTTGAAAAAAATACGGTAGTAATTAATGGGATTATTCAAAGTGTTTGTATAAACGTAAAAAACTCGGTATATCGCGAAGAAAATTCCTCGGAGTCTGATTTTTTTCAATCGATAAAAATCGATATAGTTTCTGTCGCAGATTTTAAAAAGATTCCGAAATCCGAAACGCGGCTAATTAACCGCAGAAGATTGTGAATATGAAAAATCACGAATAATCGTCGAAAAAAAATGTCAAGGTTATTAATGAAGGAAAATAAATGGAGTCTAAAATTGATGTACTGGCTGAGTGTGCATGTGAAATTGTTATATATGTATATTTATGTAAAGTTACTGAAAAAGAATTGGAGATGAGATCGTGCCCGGGAGATTACGTCCTCAATAACTCACGACACGAGGCAAAAGCTCAAGAGCTGTAATAATCGGGTGACTATAATCCGTTACATTCCCTATATATTTAGCATGAGAGATGGAGGATGAACGTTAGTCGATAGATCTTGCGAGGGTGGTTATGATCGAGACTGAAATTTTTCGTAAAAATGTGAAAATTAATATAAACTCGAAGATGATATGTTTGAGATACTTGACGAGCTCCGGTGTGGCTGTGAAATATATATGGGGAAGTGCATGGAAAATAAACCTTTTTTTTCAAAATCCTTCACAGTCTATTTTTCATTTTTTTTTATGTTTGTCGATAATTTCCGTGGAAACGAAGTGGAAATCGAAAAAATGGAGCAAGATTTCTCCAGGAATGTCAATTGCTCAAAAAATTGGAGCCTCCTCGACGAATTTAAACGTTATCGAAAGAATTTTACCTCCTGAAAACTTTCCGTTACATAAACATATGAACACGTCGCGGTATAAATCGGATTGGAATATTGCTGCGTGTGCATTTTCACGTAACCCACGTGTGCTCTTGTGAGAAAGGGACGAGGAAGGGGAGGGAGGGCTACACGTAAAAGGAGAGAGGAAAGAAGAGAAGAGAGTTACGCGCATATAACCGGCAGTTACGTAAGCTGTCGCGAGAGGGCGCTCACCGGCAAGCAAGAGCAGAGCACGAGAGATAAGTTGCAAAGGTGCAATTGACTCGAGTAGCGTTTACGCGCCGTAAATCAAGCCAGTTCCACCCACTGACGTAAGAAAGACAGTTGCCTCCTGGTCGTCGGCCATAGAGGCTTCAGTGAAGCCTCGTGTACATAAATCTCCTCTCTATTCCTTTATACACACACGCATTTATTTTTCAACTATTTTCTACGTGTTTCCACATTTTTATTTATCCAATAATTGGTGTTCATTTATTTCCTTGCCATTTTTATCAAATTGATTACTGTCCGAGCTCCGAGATTTGCTCTTCTTTTTAAAACAAGCAAAATAATATCTTCGGAAAACTCGTTACCAGTTCATTTTCGAGAAAAACTTTTCAAGACGAAACTCTGAATTTTTTCGCGACTTTCGTCACGTCACAAAATTGAATGCAGATTTTTTTTACGTTGGACGCTTTTTTTTAACGTTTTCCCTGATTCCTCGTTAGGCAGGACTCGTCGATCGCATACGTGCGCAGACACATTCATATGTACAATGTATCAGTATAGTTAACCACGTGTGGCCGCCACTGGAAACGTGGAGTAGCGAACAATGTAACGATGCCACAAGACCCCGCTAATTCGGACGATTGTGCTCCTTTACACATTTTTTTCTTCTCTCCTCTCTGCTTCCTCCCTTTCCGAGAGAGAAAAAAAACGACTTCTGGATCGCTTGGTAACGATGTAAAAATAAATTCAAAAAACAGCGGACCGAGGATGAAGAAAAAAACGAATGAAGAAAAAGGTACGACTCAATGTGATATTGAGAAAGGGATTTGTGGGGGGATCGGATGCAACTATTTTTCAGAGGCATAAAATAAATTTATTTCTCACATTTTTCTTTTTCCACTGTTTTGATAAAATTCGGAGACAAAAGTGACGAGAAATAGATTATTAAGGAGATTATTCGGAATGTCACTCGACGCGCGAAGAATAAGCTTTCTCCAGTGAGCAGAGTCGAGCTCAGGTTCGTTTTTCAGCATACCTTAAAGGCTGAAAACCTGAGCGAGGAGCAAGTAGAAAACTTGACGTTCGGTGTCTCTCCTTAAACCCTCCACGCGCTCCTCAGTTTCATTGTAAACAGCCACCACACCCAGATATATCTTGAGAGAGCACGTTAATGCTTTGACATCTTCGGCGAGCGGTTTCTTTCTCTCTCTGAGTAATCCATTAGCAGAAGAAACCTGGGTCGATACTGGTTTATCAAGGTATATGGCAAAAAGAAGGTAGGAAAAGCAATGAATGATTGCCGAGGGCTAAATTGTCCTGGTTCTGGGGAAAACGCGCTACTGCAATTTCACTCGAGCTAGACTCAATGACCTACCAATAAATGCTGTGGATCTGGGTTGGGCTAATTGAAGGCTTGGCATTGTCGATTCTCCTTGAAAACGGTTCACGTTCAAGTGATCGTTGCGTCAGTGATTTTCCAGCACGAACCTTGGGGGAGGTTGGCAAGAATATCATTCGAAGGCATTGGACTGCGGGCTTGCATGAGGTCGTTCAGGTTTCTAATATAACCGACGGCAATGACTTCCATTCGAGGCTTCAAACTTTTGCCCCAAATAGCTTCCGAGCCTGACAGAAGCTCCAGGGAACTCCGGACCGATCCGCATGCAGCGTTCCACTCTGCTCGCCATCTGAACATTCGATCATGGTCCAGCGTCAACTGTGATTCAGTGATGCCATCTGGAACTTGTCCCGGAGAAGTTCCCGGAGATCAGGGCACCGTAAGACCACCCTGAGGATCGTTACAATGTTGCTGGTATTACTGCGAGGACGTTAAAGCACCGGCGCTATACTCTGGACCTGTCCATTGGAGTTGTCCGGGGGAGAGTGGTGTACGAGGTAGAGGAAGTGGAGAAGAGAAGGAAAGAGCGAGAGCTACTAGATCGGTCGAGCTAGCGAGGAAGACGGTGGATATTGAGCAGGGAGATCACGAATGTTGAGGAAGGATGGAGGATTGAAACAAGATGCGGAATGAGGAGAGCGCGACAGAGATGGAAAGAAGCCAAAGGAGAGATAAGGAAAAGGAGCAGAACAAGTAACGCCGCGCCGGTTTGCTAAGCTCTCGCTCTTCGGCTGCTGGTCTCGCGAACCGGCAACCGGCAATACACCGCGGCACACGTATATACACGGACAAAACGTGGCAGACAGGTTGTCCAGATTCCACGGAAGGTCGTTTGCTTTGCTTACCGCGGGTCCTGCTGCCGCGCGCGCTTAGACTCGGCTAACATAGCTCCGGGGACCACTTCTCCAACGCCAGAGCTGTCCCAACTCCGCACCAGACTTACCTCCAGCTCTACACATATGTCTATGTACTCCATATACATACACAGGTAATCCTACCGAACACTCACCGCTCCGCTAATACACTCCGCACCTCGCTTACTTATGCACACGAGATCAACCAAACTCGTCGTCGTCGTCGTCGTCGTCGTCTTTCCGTTGCTTCACGATTATGTACAAGGTTCGCTTACACGCCAGTTCCACTCGAGAGAGGCTCGATTAGTTCACGTCTCTCGCAGACCGCCTGGGAAATCATCGCCCCCAGAAGGCACGTGGCCTCTCGAGGTATCGCGTCAGTCTGGCTCCGATGAAAGAGAATTGTCATCGACACTTCGCGACCAAGTATCATCGACCTTTTCTCATGAAAACCCAATTATCGTCGCAGTATTTCCTCATGATTCGAACTATTGGTATTTCCATGAGCCAACCAGCCCAGAAGGAGCGAATCCACAGCTAAATAAAAAATTGTATGGAACACACAGAGTCCGACAAAGATTTATGCGCCCGTTGAAAAATTTCGCTGAGCGCTGCGTGCATCAGCCTGACAAACAATTTTTAACGCACACATAAATTCCTGACCAACGTTGTGTGTTCACCGTTTTATTTATTTATTAATCTCGACGCATCTGCAGACTCGAGACTCTCGTAAAAGACAAGCAAACGGTCATAAAGTCGATGTCCATCAGAATGAGATTGGCTGTTTGATTAGTCGACGACTATTTGTCAGTGGATCGGACATTTCGAATGCCCTCGCGATGCCGAGATACCTTCGTTCTAATTTCCATCGCTCGAGGATCTTATTAAGCCTCGTCGCGACTCACGATGACTTGATATCGGAACTTTGACAGATTCTACGTGAAATTTCATCACTCGGAATCCTGGAAACATTTGGATCAGCAGCCCTGAGGATGATGATCGAAGCAAAAACGAGAATTAAGAGTTGATGAGTGACGCACTGCATTAAGCTCCAAAGAAATGAGGCGAACCAAGTAGCACTTAGAAGGACGATATCGAGAAGACCGTTTTTACGCTCGTAAAGTCGAACTACCTTGATTATGCAGTGGCTGAATTACTTAGGGTGTATTAAGTTGGAGTTATCGCAGAGAGAGATCACGCGATCAGGCCGGCTAGAGGAGAGCGCTGACGCGGTACCAAGTCTGATCTAGGCTGACCTGGGTCGCTATCGGAGTCGATCATTCGAGGTTACCGAGGAGTGATCACGAGGCCAGGAAGGCCCTTATCTCGAGAGACTTATTGCACATGGCAAATGTGCAATTTAACGCCCAATAAATAAATCAAAGGCTGTTATTGTGCGCGTGTTTACTCGACGTGCGGTTGAGAGCTCGATGGGCGAACTAATTGATTAGTTGGTAAATAAGGAGGCGTAGCCAGTGAGGATCGTGAAAGTTCCAGAGGCTGTTTAGACGAGGCGACGAAGCTGAAGAGTTGCGCGTAAATTATACTCAACCGGTAGGTACTTTAAACTGCTCCTGGTGAAGTTCCACTGAGAAAAAGGTCAAACGCGAGACTGTTGAAAGTTTCTACGTCTCTTAAATCATCGCGAAAGGTTCTGAGGATCATTTGACCATGAAATAACTTTTTTCCCCATCATTTTCCACCCTCGCTACTCGTTCGAAACAAAACCCTTTGGCTGGTAGTTTTCCTTCTCGGCTTCCTCGTGGAGTTCCGAGGCAACGGAAACGTCCAAGAGCAATATTCACCACCACAGAGAACGAGAGATCGTGTTACTCAAGGTTAATCGCCAAATCCCGCATCATTTCTATTTCAGGGGGTACCGTGAGTCACCAGGTTCGTTCTCCCTCGTTTTTACACTCCACACTGTCCCGTAACATGCTCCTGGCACTAAGTTTTCATTTTTTTTTGTATTTTTTTTTTTTTCGAAAATTTACAACAACACTGCTCGTAGAATCATGGAAGTTTATCGCTGGAGTTTCGCGGCGGTTCGATAAGCGTATTTTTCTTTTTAACTCCTATACTTTTTTGCATCTTCTCAGAGCGTTAAGGATTCCTCGTTTTTTTTTTTGTTGTATTTTATTCTTTCCACACTCTCTCGGTTTTTGAAAATATCCTGGGACACGAGAATCCGATTGCCCCTCGCCATATACATGGATATAAATATAAGCAGAGAACTATGGTTATATATGCGATACAATGACTCTCGTCTCTGGGTGATATAAACGCGCGTGTTAGTGTCTGGCGATTAATTTATTGCTCCTGTAAGGTATAAAATTCCAAATGGCGTTAATATTATTTTTTTCTTCTGCTTGTTTAAACGTTTTTTCTTATTCGTTTATCGTGCCAATACGTATAAATAATAAACAATTCGTAATAACCTTCGGGCGTCTCCTTCGCCAATATTGACGCACTCACACGTGGACGTGGTTGGTTATTTATACAAAAACATTCCTACAAATAGAGTCGGTATCGAACTATCCTGTCGTATTCGTACACACGGTATGACAAAGTGCTTCTGCGACAAATTATATTTTCCTACTTTCCCCTCCTACCCTCCCCGCGGCACCTTATCTCGCTTGACTAATCGCACTGGGCATTCGATTCAATATTCCCCTCGCTTAATGTATATTTATGTTTTTACCCGGAGATATGAAAACTTGCATGCGGATACGTTTATAAAATATCTATAGATATATATACACGGAATATTAACATATAACATTATACGCGATTCTCCACGATACGAGGACCAAGATTTCACGCACGATTATGTACTTTTGCCATAATTATTCAATTTACCACGCTCAAACGACACTTTCTGTAAATTAATGTTATGCTTTTAATTTATTATTTGATACTTTCATTTTTAACATTTATTATTGTTGTTGTTGCTCCAGTCTCTGTTGTTATTGTTATTTATTATTATTGTTGTTAATAATAGTGACAGCGATCACGTGGGCCGTCGATTACATAAAGTTCGTATCGATTAGAATGATCAGTCATCCAAATCGAATCCTTTATCAGTGGAGTGAGGTATGTACTCGGTTCTGGACGCATACATAACGCGTGAGTGTGTACACGGCGGTGGTAGCGGCGGCAAATACGCTATGGGCGCCTAAGGTGCGCGCGCACACAAACGCCACGATGCGAGTGCGCGCACACACATGATCTTTCGCAATAGCGTCGTAAAACGAGGCTCGAATACGTTTTTCGCATTAAAAGGTGTTATTACGTGCGTGAACACACGCGAGAAAGAGGGAGAAAGGCAAAAGATAGAAGCGGTAGCTTTTCGCGATCGCAATAACCTCCCGTCGTCCCCGCACACGAGAAATAATAAAAAGAGAAAGAGAAAATATCGCCAGACTCCTTATAGGTTAGGTAGGAGCTCGCGACGTGTACCAGTGTCGATCGAGTCTCCAGATAAACGCACTCGAGTATATAATTATATACATATCCCTTAAGGTCGCGCGAATCGATACAAATTAATGCGCGCCATTATCCCTCAATGCTCGTTTTATGAATGGCAAAAAAGGTTTTTTTTTTTCATTGGGTTTCTTTGCAGGGCAAACAGTAGCGAAAAATCAAAATGGAGGCTTTTTCTCGCTGTTTTCTTCACGAAATGGCAGATTTTTTAAAGACTCGCTCGACGCCAACGAATAATGAAATTATACGCAACGCGAATGAGACGTCAACATTCCGATGAGAGATTCAATCGAATTTTTAACAATGAAAAATGAAACAAATCAAAGAGCCAAACAAAAGATCGCACCTTTTAGGTTATAAACACTTCTTCCTCACCGCCTCGTTTACATTCTCGCTTTCTTCTCCTTTTTTTCCTCGTCTTGGTTGCTTTCTTTTTTTTCGTCTCCTTTTGCCTGGCTCCTTAGCTTGTATACATGTTACCGCACGAGAGAGGAGTACATACACATTCGCCACAAGTTTCTCGGTTAAAAGTCTCGGGTTCTCGATTGCGAGCCTTGTAATTTTCTTTCATGCGCACGCAGTGAAAGAGGCTGCGCGGAGGGCGAAACATAGTATGGCAAAAAAAGTGTGTGGCATTTGGCTCCGCGGATCCCTGCCCCTTCTACATTTGATGCCTCCGTTTTTTATTTTTTATTGTCTTTTATTTTCCATTTTGGTTCGAGCCTCAGCGAGCTCGCCTCTTGGCCATTACGCGCGTACACATCCTTGATTTTTTTGCCAGCTGCGGTTTCTGTTGTAAAGGAAAGAGAGAGAAGTCCCCAGGGGCCGTTTCCTAATTCGATAAACGTAAGAATCATCGATTCTTCGACGTCTTTCTGGCTGTCTACCGTTCAGCGGCGATTAATAAGCGAATACGCGATCATTGAATGATATAACGGAAGGAAGGAAACGTTGCGAAAGATTTTTGAGATCCTCGAGTGTCTCGAAGCAATAAGACCAGTTGTGGTGACCTTGGGATGACCCCTGACTATACAGAGATGCGTCACAGGCGCTAGAAAACCCCCGATGATACACCATTTTTGTTTTGCCTCCGGTGATCGTTGCGGTACCGAGAGTCAGCGAGCGTGTTTCTCGAGAGGGAAACGGAGGAACCTGACGGCGAGAATTAAAAGGGGACGGTAGGGTCTTGCTGAACGATCAAGTCTCGAGGTGGGGGCAGAATCTGAAAGAGACGAGGTTGAAAAAGAAGTAGAAGGAGAGGTGGAGGAGGAGGCGTACGAAGGAGATAAAGGAGAATGGAAAAAAAGAGAGACGAATGTACGGTGTGGGAATTAAAAGGAGATGGTGGTTAAGTGAGAGGGAAAAGAGCGAGAGATAGGATGAAAATAAAAAAGTGACGACACCGAAGACAAAAAAAAACAAATAACACGAACGAAGAGATAAAGAATGAGAGGGCCTCGGCGAGGGTCTCCGCGGGCATTTTCCACATGTAGGACCGAACGCTCGAGAGTTCTCGAGCGAGAAACCTCGTGCGGCCATCTTGTCTTAATGCCGATTCCCCAACAGAGACGACCAGCGGATCGTCCGAGAACCAACACAAGAGCCCAATCTGTCCAGCTCGTGGACTATAACGTGTAGGTGTATACGCCAGTATCGTCTTTCCTTTCGAAATGTACCAGCTGCCTATGTATATATCTATATATCTTTGTAGGTATCATGGTCTTCACCTACGCGTGTTTTTGTCCTCGAGCTCTCGAGTTTCCTTGCAAAAGAAGAGCAAGCCTCAAGGTATCATGCACATTTAAATTTTTCTCTTCTTCCTCTAGGTTTTCGATTCTTAAGCAATTCTGACATTTCTTCCACTGAAACTCGAAACTTAACCTCACATTAGAAGTATTCTCTTGGGAATTACCCGAATACCTGAATCGAACAATTCAAATTCCCCCCAGTCCATTTTAAATGTTGGAATTCGAGTTTATTGAAGTTCCTCAAAATGGTGGCCAGCACGGTGCACCAAAATGGCGCCAATGACCAATTGCGAGCTGAACCGATACAATTTAAATGATAACTCCGTTCAAACAGCTTTCCTCATGTTTCCGAATCCAATTAAAGCCACACAATATTTCAATCTCGAGGGTAATAGAATCTTCAAAGTTCTTTTCTCCTTTAACCTCGTACAGATCGTGTCAATTATTCTCCACGATCAACATAACCTCAAATAAGAAGTTTTCGTCGTCTTTGGGAATCCCCGGTTATCTTACTCCTGAATCCGAATGTTTATACATCCACAGTATACGTTCACAGTCTCTATATATCCACGAACGTAATCCAAGCATTCTCGACACGGTGACTTGAAATTCTCGTGTAAATAACTCCGAGTCGAACACGCGTGCACATAGAGGGCGCTTTGCTTTCGCGTATTACGCATTTTTTCGCTGTACAACGTGTATCTGTGATAAGTACGTTGCGAACATAATATATACAAGTGGCGTGTGCTCCTATGTGTGTATTTTATGAATCTACTATACGACGGGATGCTAATATCGTTTCGGTGGCTATACGCTAGCTCAAGTTAAAGCAATCGCAATCTATTGCATTCCCCATGTACCCCATCAAATATTTTCTCTTTGTACCAACTTTTTTCATCACTTTTTTCCATTTCAAATAATTGACGATTGTTAATGCTAATTAGAGGATTGAATTATTATTGTTTTTTTTTTTTCTTTAACTTTTAACGTTTGACTTTCGTAATAACGGTCAAGTAACGAAGTTTTCAATCGAATCTTTTTCAAACGACGTAAACTTACTTTGTTTTTTCTTTCTCCTCCCAGATAAACGTTCACTCTGACGCATTCAGTGCGTGCTGTCTACCAAGTCGTGCATTCAAATAAGCTACTTATTCCACCTCGGAAGACACGCCAGAGATTTACGATTCACGCGTGTCGATCAAAACTACATAAATCCCTTTTACGCCTCGTTCTTCCTCACGCTCTTTCTTGCTCTCGTGTCTCGTTTCCTTTTCTTTTTTTTTCTTGACGTTTCGGTCAACGTCACAAAAATTTAAGGATACGAGGATCGATCTTTTCTTGTTCGAGTTTTTCGAAATCTCGAGTTTTTTCAATTCTTTCGTTTGCTCCAATATATTTTTGTATCCGAACAGCTATTTTTTTTATTTTATGGAAATCATCGATTGGAAGAGCCGAAAAAAAATTCTAGGGAAATGGAAAAAAAAAATTTGAAACACTGAACATGTGATTGAAAAGTTAAAAATCGAAGGTTGAAATTCACTGAACTGGGCAGCATGTGACCGCACTTATGCATGGTCTCTGCTCTCCTTCGACGTTGAATCTTGGCGTTCTCCTTTCTCCCGATCTGTTGCGAGAGCCTCTGAATCGGGACCATAGAATATAAACATGCTGGTTGGATATACATATTTCGAGAGACCGATCGCCCCTTTTCCCTCCTCGCCATCTTTTTCCCGAGGGCTCCTACGAGGCCCGTAAATAAAAAGAACAAAAATTTCGACCTTCCACGATTTTAAGGCCCCACCCCCTTATTCTCGGATCTTATTTCACGGCTCCCCACATTTTCAGCTCCCGCGATCGGACTTCTCACAACAATAAAGCAAAGAAATGCGCCCGATTCGCTCTTATTAAATGTTTTCTTAATTATTGTACAACGAAATCAACGGAATAAACAAAAATTCTTGTATACTTGGTTTTATAATTTTTCTCACTGTGTTTATTAATTAAATTGACGTGGTTCCATAATTCTCAGCAGCCGACAGTTCACTACGTGAACGAGCGGCATAAATCGATCTGTGCGGTTATCACTATTATTATTTCCTCATAATGTACGAGCAAGCGTTAATTGTTCAGATCGTATGTAATCCTATGCACATGCACGAGTCACAGACACTCGATGGAAAGAGTGACCACATCGTATTCTGCACGAATAAACAAAAAAAAAAGATAAAAATAACGAAACAAAACAAAACGTTGATAAACAAGAGAAAAATGATGTGGAAGAAAATAAGAGATCGCGAATAAATTTGTTTCATCGTGGAATACTGAAAAAATTGAATGTTACTAACGAGCATTTTCATCAACGTTTCCGGAGACGATTTCGAAGTTTTTTTCGAAGTTGTTTTTTTTTTATTGCGGAATGAAATTGCAATAGTGACTTTTTTGTAGAAAAGATTTTCTGTAGGTTCTTAGTTGCTCTGGGTAATTGATCCATACATCAGTCTGATGAATTGATAACTGTTCCCATTTCCCGAGGGGGCAGGTGCGTTTATATACATATATATATGTTGACATAAAAGACGAGGGATTGGCCGGTTTTCTGCGAACTCTGCCAGCGGGCTCTTCCAGACTGCGAGAGAAAGAGCGAGATGGACCGTTAAAGTCTGGAGCATCTCGTCTCCCCTTGATACCGTTAGTAACGAGGGCGAGGTGTACGAGTCGCTTCCATCCACCTTCTGTTTGTTCTCGTTGCTTCGAGGCTGATCTTCCGATTTCACGTCCTCGAGCCACCTATTTCTATACGCGATTCCGCTTTGCACGAATCTTTTCAGAAAACTAGACGATCTGCCAGACGTCAACTATTTTCTAGGAATACTTGGATAGACGAGCCTGTGAGTGAGTCAATCATTGCCGATCGAATTGTGATTGACGTTGAACGATTTGGCAATGACGAGGAGAAAAATATCGAAAGGATTCGCTCGGTTTTTTTTTCAATTTTTAGGATCCAATTATCGAGACTTTTGATCAAGGGAAATCGATCGATTTGGAGGGTTTGAGTTAGCCATTGAGATGACTCAGAGAATTAAGTCATTTTCGTTGTGATAAATTCNTGGATAGACGAGCCTGTGAGTGAGTCAATCATTGCCGATCGAATTGTGATTGACGTTGAACGATTTGGCAATGACGAGGAGAAAAATATCGAAAGGATTCGCTCGGTTTTTTTTTCAATTTTTAGGATCCAATTATCGAGACTTTTGATCAAGGGAAATCGATCGATTTGGAGGGTTTGAGTTAGCCATTGAGATGACTCAGAGAATCAAGTCATTTTCGTTGCGATAAAATCCCTCTGTTGCCACGGTTGAGCAAATTCATTGTCGGACATACTGAAACGATGAAATTTCTTGAAGTAAAGTTCGTCCAAATGCTGACATTTTGTAGATTCTAGAAATATGTGTATCTAATCAGTGTGAGTATGCGGTTGGCATGCACAGGCCAGCGAGCCGTAGCGTACAGAATAAATCTTCATTCACGTGAGTCGCTGCCATTGAGCCTGACATTTCACTCATTCGTTTAGCGCTCGAGAACGACCTTAGACCGAGCACACCCTTGACTTATTCAGCGTGGGCGCTTTCCCCAGGTATTACAAGCATGTCTACACTCCATAGTGTAACATGGCAGGATGTATATAGTTATACAGAACCATCAGCGTCACTTGGTGGCTTGGTATCTTCTTGAATAAACTGTCTGATTCATTCTCCAATAAACACGTTGTACGCTATAATTAAATCTGCAAATACGAGACTGGGAAACTCCTTGACGCGTTGTATTTTGGAGAGCATTGAGAGATAAAGTATTGCCGCGATTGGAGTCTAAAAAAGCTTGTGAGAGAAGAATCCAAGTTTATGAAAAGTGGTAGCGCTAATTGAGCCTTCCGCTTTTGTGAAGGATTTGTGAGAACAGGTTTTCGGCAGAGTTTGGATAACTCGGTACAAATGGTTTGTGTGGTTTTGGTAGAGCTACTGGAATCTCTAATTGGAATGAGTGAATGGAAGTTGCCGGGGAAATGCTATTTTTGCCTCAAGCGAGATTGTTAAGAGTTCTAGAAAGCTATCGGACGCGATTGGATGTCTTGAAGAGTCTGGGATGTCATTTCGAGGATACATCAATCCGATGCACATGTTGAAAGCGACGTAGTAAATGTCACGAGTTTAAAGTAAGTGAATAAAAAGTGAGTACTCACCCAGCACGAAGTGAGGCAGCAGTCAGGCTGAGTTGTTCTGCGGTGACGGCGTTGGCATCGGGATCAACAGGGACCAATTCCGAGAGAACAATAATGGGACCTGTGGCATTGCCTGAGACTGGATTACCGGCTGTCGTGACAACGCCACGTGGCAGCTCGTCCTCGTGTTGAAGATGAAGTTGTTGATAGTGATGAAGATGAAGAACGGATGCGGTCGTCCGACCTGACACGCAGTTTGCGGCGAGCAGTCCAGATCTCGATGAGGAATTTTGGGGCGGCGGCGAAGGTGATGGCGGGGGTGGAGGATACTCGACAACCTGAACTCGATCAGCTTCGCTCTCGTAAATGATTTCTTTGTCGTGGGTATACATTACGGTCTTTTGGCCGTCGTTGTAAATGAGATCGATCATCTTGTGTCCAGCGACAGCCAAGTTAGGGTTGCCATTCGCTGATTCCGGCGACACTCGCCCATTTTGCTCGTCCTGGACCCGCTGCTGTTCATCCTGATCAGTTTGCATATGCTGCTGCTGATGATGGTGATGGTGATGACTGTTTTGATGGTTGTTGTGATGATGATGATGACGATGATGGTGGTGATGGTGATGGTATTTGTGATGGAGATCCGATGCTCCAGGCTCGTGAAGATCGAGCACGTTTACCGGCTGCATCGTCGCCAGCAGCACTTGTTCGTTGTCATTTTGATTTTGGTTGCTCAGTGATGAGGACGCGGGTGAGATCGGATCCTCCTGCACCTACAAAATTACGAGAATTTTCGTTCATAACGCAACACGCAAAAAATTCCTCGAAGTAAAATTTCTAAGAGGCTCGATTATTGTCTCTGAGGATTCCCTCCAAGAATAATTATTAAAACGCTGTTTCAACATTTTTCTCCTCATCTGGATCCTCGTCGCGATTCAGCGACTCGTACTAATCAACGACGACGCTGATTCATCGGCAACAGTATTTTTCGTGAGAACTCTTAACCGTGCAAAGTGTTTGCGCCTGACACGGCGTCGAAACCTTTTTTGTTAAGTCCCGAAGTGGACGAGGTGTAAATTTGTTTGTTCCACCGGAACATTGGAAAATTCCAGGAATAAAATCAATACGATTGGAATATGCAATATGCGTGATCAATGAGTCAATCTGCACGTCCGAGAGGACTCGTGAGCAGAGAGATCCGTCGCTTGTGGTTGACCAACGCGATTATAAACCATAATATCGATGGCCATTACGCCTGCATTAATTGATGCATATAATTAAGAAAAAAAAAAATAATAATTTTGAATTTTTTCCTCTTCTCAATGTTTATCCCGTGGATGCTTACGAATAGTCCGGAGAATCTCAATCTTCGAGTGCATCAATTACGCACCGCTGCCTCCCTAAACACCTGATGGCTTACCTCAGCGTAGACACACGTACGAGAGCCCATCTCGGCAAATGCATTGAAAATATACATCGCGTTCGAGCGGTTTATCGTTGATTAATCAACGAAAAGGAAAGATAGAGAGAGAGGTAGAGAGAAAGGGAAGTACATGTGGCATAAAATGAGAGGATCCAACGATTTGCGAGCGTATAATCGAGCGTATAACAGCAACTGCTCGATAGTCATACGTGTGAGGCGTTTAGCTTTTACCGGGAAAGACCCTCAGGCTCTATAATTATGCGTCGCATGGTAATTATGCTGTTAGGAACCGCGCATTAATCGTGCGAGCCCGCTTGCTCTTACACCGCATCGTCCGCGTGTGCAATCACGAGGATTCCCTGACGCAGAGTCTCCTAGACTTGGGGTCGCGACGACAAAAATTATTTGCCATTTGAATTTCCTTTCCGTTGCGTCGAATCTTTCAAAAGTCAGGAATTGGTAATCTGCTCGCAGCCAGAGGCTCGAACGCTTCGTCTATACTTGCGCCACAGATCTTACACGCGCAGTAGATCCACGAGCGTGGTTTTCGCATTAACGGTTCGCCAGGCACCAGAATCGCAGTTCCTCGTACCATCGCGCGCGCAGGTTCGAGGTCTGCGTTATCTTTTTTTTAAATCATTATTGCTAGAGGATCGAGAGGTTAAGAGAGCTTTGAAATAAGCTCCGTTCGCGAGCCTCCGATGTCCGACAACTCGCCTCCTTGATGTTACGTACGTGTACGAGACACTCAGTCAGGCACTTCTTCATAATAATTAATCGAGAGTTTCGAGGAACGCTCGGAGCAATTCCTCCAATACGCAAAGATCAAACGCATCGATAAGAGTCTTAAGTACCTCACTTGATTTGACTTTCTAGCTGGCAACGAATGAGGGAAATCTTCATGGTGTGTATATATGTCAAAGAAATCGTATTTTGTCGTCACGGTGACGTATAAATAGCTCATAAAAAACAAAAAATCCATCTCAATATATAGACGCTAAAATAATTTTTTTTTGAAATTCTGCTTTCTGTGGTTACGTGCAATGACGCCGGAGGCTCGAGATATATAAATGACTTTTGCAACACGATCGTAAATTCGACTAATGCGTGAACTTTGAAATTGACGCCTCGCAATATTGTCTGCTAACTTAATTTTTTTCTTTTTTATTTATTTATTCAAAAATTCGGCCTTTCGACTACTCGTCGGGTCATAAAAATCCTTAGAAACCTCGATCTAACTTGCTCATTGAAAATTCGTCACTATCCGAGGAGGGAAGAGAATTTTATTCGCTAAAAAATCGCGGACACGACTCTTTGTCCATGTCATTGAGTGTGCGGAATTATTTTATTATTATTATGCCATCACTGTTATTATTTTTCTTAATTATTATTTTTATTATTATCATCGATGTTGGCTTATCGATGAGCTGCTGCTAGTCGACCTTATCGGGATAACGGAATATACGACTTGTAATATATGTAGATGATGAAAAATAAAAGATCTGCTGCAAACTCACCTACGCCTACGCATCACATAAACGCACTTAATCGTTGGATTGATCAAGGCAAAGGGACTATTACGATGAATATCATGTATTCCCGTTTAAATAATTGCGGCATTTAAATGTATTTATCTGTTTGAGAATACGTCGAGGAATAATCTTGAGATAGATTGTCGCTTGAATATTTAAGGCTTTTCTTTTAAATTCCAGCCTGTGGTAAGTTATTAATTTTGAGATTGAAACGATAATGGGCAATTTCTACAAGGACATTATTTTATGTTTCGTGCTGTTACACCTTTTCGAGGCTCCGACACATGTTGACGAGCGAGTCACGTGGGAATTATTACGAATTCGTTTGATTTTATTTATCGATTTAATCTCAAGTTTTTTTTTGTTTTTTTTTTATTTATTTTTTTACGAAAATGTATAAACGTGGAAAAAAAAATCGATCTGTATTGTGAATTTCCTCAAAGCTCATGCCGATTGTTCGGAAAACCTGGCAATTAAACGATTATCGCTACAGGAAAAAAAAACTTCATTAGCATCGAGTTTATTGCTGAGTTCTGAATTAATTATTCACACGTATACGCATACGTTTGTATAATGCTGTGCGATAGAATAAAATTACAAAAAATATTGTAAGCGTATGTATAGGAAATTTCAGTTAAAATTTCGAATATTTATTTCTCATTCCAACTACAATTTACAACATTTTTAATCAAACGACAATTTTCGACGTTGAAAAAAATTTATTCCCCGATCAAATTCATTACTGCAAGCACATAACGCGATATTTTGATTTATGGATCCTTAAAACATGCAAATCGGGTATTTGCTTCAGCTCCGTAATTAAAAACTAATGAAGTCATTTTAATCAAGCTCTAAAAAATTAAGTCAATAATAAAAAAAATCGTGAATAATTTTTTCTCCTTGAAAATTTTATTGCAATCCAAAGATTTTGGGAATTGAACTTTTTTCCATGTTAAGCTCAGAAAAAAATCTCTTCCTCGTTCACCCTCAATCGAAGAAGAGAAATTGGAAAAAAAGTGGACGACGATTTTGGTTGGAAAATATTGTATCTCCGTCGACTTGTATGTTCTGACAATTGATCGGAATATTCGAGGTGTGTTTTAATACGATATGCGTATTATAGTAAAACGCTATTCGCTCACGTTTAACCACTTGAGTGAGAGGCCTGAGAGCTGGGTTATATTCTCGATCATTACTCAAGATAAGGCGTTAAGCAAAAATCTGATTCATCTAATATGAGGTTCGTGAGGAGCTGGCACCGAAGTAACGCGACGATAATAATAAATATTGATGACAGTTTCGTGATTGCGAGCCTCGTAATATTCCGTGCCATAACGTCGAGGATCCTGCGCGTCCTTTTTATTGCCGACGCATGTGTGCTTGTATTTTAGAACGCGATGATTACGGAAAAAGCAAAGTAATAAAATGGATTCTTTTATTTTAATTTATTTTTTGTAACAAAACGAAACGTTTTCCGGGCATTTCGAAGATTTCACAAAAAACTATCATCAATTAAGCTCAATTAAACTTTGAATCAGAATTCGAAAAAGTGAAAAACGTAACTCATTAATTAAGTAGACAAGTTGAATGCATGAATTCTAATTTTTTTTGTATGGAAATAATAACATCGCAGAACAATGGAAAAAATTTTTTTGAATAAAATTGACTGGAAAAAATCGTTGACTGGTAATAAATTGTTATTTAAAAAATCGACAAGTGAACGAAGGGAATTAGCAATTTAGAAATAAATTGAAAGAAACTGCGAAAAGTTATTACAAAAAATTATGTAACAGCGAAAAAAAAAGAAGGCTTTTATTTTAGAATGATTGAAAGAAATTTCTCGTCGGCTTTTCTTTAATTACTCGTTTTATCGGGAACTCGAAAAGCCGGTCAGGGGACAGACTCGTTTTACGATCCGTCGGGTGTCTCATCACAGAGCGGAAATCTCGATCAAAGCGATTATTTCATTCGTTATTTTTCTTACGCAGAAATGTGAAATGAATCATATCGTTTTTTTCCTCGATCGATTAAATTTTTTGTTTCATATTATTCATTTTGATTAATGGATTTAATTCTACAAAGATTTAATGAGGCTTTCGTTAACTCTTGTTGATGGAAACGTCGCTGAGGAAATAGTCGCGATGTCGCTTCTTGGCTTTTTGCCTGCAACACATTTCGCTTCGCTTTTTTTTATTAATTCTCTATTATTTGTGCACTGCATGAATATAGACATGAACGGAGATGGAGAAATTTACTTTTCTCTGCTAATAAAATATGTTTATATGGGGGAAAAAAAATGAAAATAAAAATGATGAGAAAACGGTGAGCAGCCGTTGAGCAGACGGTCAGTTTATATCGGCACAAGAAATCTTTCGTAATAACAGTTAATTGTCCATTCTCGAAGAGTAGGCACTTGCCCTGCGGCCGTGAGAGTCACAGGTCCGCACGCCTTGCACTCTGTGATCTCAAAATTGTCTTGGGAATTCGTTTTTTCCTCAATTTATCCGAGTCACGAGAGAATCGCGGGGAAAAAAAAATTGTTCGAAATTTTGGTGGTTGAGAAAAAAAAAATGTTGCAAAGTGTTCGGAATAATTGAAAAATGAATATTCAAAATTTATTCGCGTAGCGATGATTTACCTTGACACACACCATCGTGGTAAACAAAAAAGATTTAATTCCCACTTTTAATCATTTACGATAGATTAATCTGAAAATTATTCGGTTTGCAATGAAATGCACTGCAACGATTTGTTTCTCTTGATATTGCGAAATTACGATAATACACGTTGCCACGTTCCGCGATGACATATCATTCGTTCGGAGTCATTGAAAATGATTAATGAACCGATGATGCGAGGATTGGTCAAGTCTGATTATTCTCCTCGCTATTTTATTGATAATTATTTATAATACGAACGTAGTCCGGAGACGTTATTTACTTATATGTAAACGCCGTTTATTCAGACTCGAAAAATGGTATCTAGATTTTTTCCTCCATCGATTCAACTATTTCGTAGTTTTATTATTTTTTATAAACACATTTTCTCAAGAGAAAACACAATCTCGAGTATTTTTACGACTTTGAATAACCGCAATAACAATAAATAGAAAATCCATACGTAAGCAAACCCATAAACAAATAAGACAACATTTAAACATAAATAGAAGAATGCATTCATGTGATAAAACCGTGAGAATCAAGGAGGATGAATTGCTTTTAACGAATTGCAATCTTGGCTCGATTGATGGATGGACCGAGAGGGCAAGGGGGAAATGATGAGGGAAAGGTAAGAAAAAAAAAATCAAAACAGGAAAAAAAAGCAAATGAGATGTTGGACTGACCGGTGAGAGAGCATCCTGCATGTGCATTGCAGCGTTGTCAGCTTCGTCCGTGCAAGTCGACATTTTTCCAACGTTCTCGTGACAAGTCTTCTTTATTTGGTCCCACTTGGAAATGTCCAAATATCACGTAACGTCTTGACAGTTCGTTTCGTGTCTCTTCAGAAAATCCTTTTGACTTCTTTTTGAAATTTTTGAGCAATTTATTTTTTCTTCACCAAGAGAAAAATCTCCTGCTTGTAGACACTGCGTAAGTGTGTGTGAGCGTGTTTGAGGGACAGTTTATCACAGTGAGCTCGCGGTATGGCACGTAGCTTGGTATCTGTAAAGTTCAGAAATAAATTGTTACGCTTCGTCGTAAGCAATCGAGGAAATCGAGTCGAATTTTCAGTCAAATTTTGAATTTTACGAGTAAATTCGCTGATGCAAAGTTTTTCTTTCGCGCGGTTGATTCACAACCTCGCGTGAGTATCGAAAAAAGGGATTTACTTATTGTTTGAGGAAATAACAGGGTGGCAGGTTTCTAGACAGCAGAATGTGGCCCAACCTGTTTCTCTTCTTCTTCCACTTTGTGACCTAAATTCTAAGATAAAGGGACAATCGGGTGGGACAATGTATGCGTATTCCATGACAATGACCTTGAAGATCGGGTCATTGAGAAATCATAAATAAGATGATGACGAGGGCAAACGTGAAGAACCTCGTAACGAAAGTGTTGGGACGTCAAGACCGGCTCGGAGACCGGATGAAGATGGCTACGAGTCGATGATGATCAGATCTAGTAAATCCTGTCTCTGGAGAGAAGGAAGCGAGGCTTTCGGATGCTGAAGGTCACGGTGCAGTGTTTGGTAATAACCAGTCCGTGTTGCGGGAGGGGCAAGGAAGAAAGGGGGGAGGGGATGGCAGAGTTAAAAATTCCGGAACCAGAGTCCATGGAAGCCCGTATAACAGGCTATGATGGAAGTGAGAGAGTGATTCCGGAATGGCGGTGGTGTAACTGGAATTGAGGAGTCCAGAATACCAGTTGGAGGAGAGTTGGCTGTGGCCAAGGCGCCACAACAGAAGAGCAACACGGCATATTGCCAGGAACGAACAGACAGGTGTAATAATAGACGTGTAACGAGGAAGCCGGGAGTGATCGAGAGTGGAGTCTGCTCCGGCTCACGAGTCTGGCTGGTTCTGACCAGGTATTATACCATCTCTCCGTTTCCCATTCTTCCTATACATCCTTCTCTTTCCTCCTCCACAACCTCCTCCTCCTCCTCCTCCTCCGTCTCTTCCTCATTCACCGGATCTCTGTCTCACTCCCTCCTTACACTGCTTGGACATTCATCCATCTTGAGGGCACTTTGACTCTGGCGTGTCCGGGGGATCGGTGAACGAGGCGTAGACCCGTGGAACCAGCAGCAGCCGCAGGGAAAGAGAGAACAAGTCCGAAGAACCTGAAATCGAGACTGGGAAACCAGCTTCCGAGGCAGCACCGACTGAGATCAAGAATCTGGGTTTCAAGGAAGACTCGAGTGATAATGGACCTGAAGGATACTGGGAAGAATGGTCAATGGTGTTGTTGATAGTTATTTGCGAGGGTTAAACATGCAAACCGAAAGCTTTGGCAGAAGCTGTTGGGTCAGGAAGAAGATGGACAGAGTGCGGACATGCATGAGTGGCACCAGGCCAACAATGTTGATAAGACACGAGCAGATTCTCTGGTAACTGGGGAATGCGATGGATTGACAGTTCGTAACAGCTGATGCGATAGCCCGAGGGCAAAATCTGATAAACTTGCGAGCACCCTAGATTCAAGATTTCAAGTTCGGAGGCCATCTCCTGGCTCGCAAGGGCATCAGGTTTCTCCACCGAGTGAAACGAACCCGCCCACAAGCGGAAGTGTTAGAAGACGAGACGAGGTTAAAGGCGAGTGCAGGTTCGAGTTAGCTCGTGAAAGAGGAAGGCAAGGTGGGTTTTGTTGGTAGTTGTAAGGCGTTGGCAAGGTGAGTCGGCTGCTGAACGGGTAACCACCGGACGAGTCTGCCGGAGAGCCCCGAGACTTCTCCTCGTGTCTGGTCTGGGTCTGTGTACACACGCGGAGAGCTGGAGGAGGACATAGCCGAGAAGCAGGTTCGGCCGGTCTAACCTGATTCTCAAAGGAACCCACAGCATCAGATTGGACCCACCTCCGTTGTATTTCAAGTACCCGGTTGATCCGAGCGGTGCCCCGGGAGAGTCGGCTTCAACTTGGCTGAACGCCCTCGCCGGTTGGGCTTCGGAGCTCGCATGTGCTCCACGAGAATGAGTTCAAGTTCCGCGGATGTTCGCGCAACATTACGAAACGGTTGTCCTGAGAAATATCGATTCATCGAGCGGTTGAGTCAATCGAGACTGGAGCCTGGACGATGAATCTCTAAAGATCAAAACTAGCGTCTATGAGACCATGTCGACCCGCGTGACTTAACCTACAACTTATGACACGAGGCGGACCGAGCACGATTGGAGAAGCTTGGGCAGTCCTGTCATGTTTCAAGGTCAGATGAAACGAGAGTTAAAGATCTTATTAAGAAAATGAGGAGCAGGGTGCATGCTGGTGGTACGAAGAGAAAAAAGAAGAGAGCAACGACGCGAAGGACGAGGAACTACTACACGTGAAGGGTGTCGAGTAAAGAGAGTGGGTGAACTTGACACGCGAGATATCCGATGGTATCGGTATGATTCTCTAGACTCCGAGTGTGTATTTCTCCGCGTGAGTGTATCCGAGTGTGCTCGTGTAGAGCGAAAGAAAAGGATAGTTGTGAGAGTGAGAGTAGGTACAGTGTTTTGTGAAGAGGCTGATGCTGATACAACGAGAAGATCGGGGAGGAAGCTGCGAGGTATATGTACTGCACTAGACATATAAATATACAAAGTCGTCGAGGGACACGTACAATGGACATGGCCAAGAAGGAGAAACCGTGAGAGGGCCCGCTATCAGCGGAAGCCAATTAGCACCGCGTTTCGTTCGCGTGTACGAGCGAGAGAGTAATGACCAGACGAAATGGCTAAGGAGTGAGAGACCTGGACTAGTAAGCAGAGACAGTGGAAGCGAGACAGCCGGAATACGGTGGTGGATGACGAAAGAGGACGGAGACGATCAGCGATAAAGAGAGGGCGGACGGAGAGATCAATCCCGATAGGAGAAATATCCAAGTGTCTCCACGAGTCTCCCAAAGCCATAGAACTTAAGTGGTATTCGTGAATGAGTGGTTGATTCTTCGACGAGCACTCCAGAGAGATCTAAAAACGATGAATATTCATCGGCATTGTAAGTTCAAACATTTTCCATTGCTCACGAATTTTTTCGCGACGGCTAGAAGCCTCGAGTGGCACAACCTTCGATACGAAACGTGGTGAAAGTGCCAAGTCAAAATGTCTTCCGCGAGGTGAGGACACGCGCTAATATGAAGCTGAGCCTCAAGAGTAGAGACCTTGAGGTCTCATTTGATCTCAACACCAACGTCTGCCTGAAGACCGAGAGAGAGAGAGAGAGAGAGATAAAGTGAGAGGGGAGAGGGAAAGATAGAGAGTACTGATCTCCGAGGCAAAGTAAAAACAGGATCGAACTGTCGCTCAGAATCATCAGGATTACTGAAATTTAATCCCGCCAAGGATCCTGCCTCTAAAAACGCCTCTTGGGCCAGCATTACGATCTTCGAATTTATTTCCGAGGTTAGCGAAAGTATCGGTGTGTGAGATAAGTCCTGCGGTCAAGTTGAGAGGATGGAAGGCACCCTATTGCGACGTCGAGAGATTCTCAACGATGTGAAACGGTCGAGGGGGATGGAAAGGCCCAGAAGAAAAATATCCACACTCACGCGCCCGCACACACACTCATAAATATGCGCCTATAAACACACATACACGGATGGGATCTCGAAAAGGAGCAACATCTTCGCAACGAGGCTCCGGGAGCACGGCCCGTCTACCTGCCGCCACCTGCCGCGAGCTCGTAGTCTCCAGCAGGTATCCCAGAATATACTATAGAATGAAAAGAGAAAAAAAACCGACTCACTACGTTACAGGTCCAGGAGTGCACGCGTGTGAAGTTTGAAAAAATAAATATACGAAATTCTTTCACCGAGTAAATCTTTAAAAACAATTCTTGTGCATGTACCTGCAGCCATCAGCCCACAACAGCTGAATCTCATTATTACCATCACAAGATTTCAGGATTAGCATCAATGCTTCAATGATGACAGAAATTTCGCGAGGCTCAGTGGCTACCGATTCGCAAGGCAGCCATGTTTGTTGATACAGAAAATAAGACGAAGGGCNAAAGGCCCAGAAGAAAAATATCCACACTCACGCGCCCGCACACACACTCATAAATATGCGCCTATAAACACACATACACGGATGGGATCTCGAAAAGGAGCAACATCTTCGCAACGAGGCTCCGGGAGCACGGCCCGTCTACCTGCCGCCACCTGCCGCGAGCTCGTAGTCTCCAGCAGGTATCCCAGAATATACTATAGAATGAAAAGAGAAAAAAAACCGACTCACTACGTTACAGGTCCAGGAGTGCACGCGTGTGAAGTTTGAAAAAATAAATATACGAAATTCTTTCACTGAGTAAATCTTTAAAAACAATTCTTGTGCATGTACCTGCAGCCATCAGCCCACAACAGCTGAATCTCATTATTGCCATCACAAGATTTCAGGATTAGCATCAATGCTTCAATTATGACAGAAATTTCGCGAGGCTCAGTGGCTACCGATTCGCAAGGCAGCCATGTTTGTTGATACAGAAAATAAAACGAAGGGCGTGGAAGTATATGTAAAAAAGACTGAACTCGACGCAACTTTGACAAACGGATAGTTCCACATAGTAACCTAAAAAAAAAACACATGTTGTACTTACTTTTCGTAGTTGCATTGGGAGTCTCGCGTATCGAGATGGATGATGGTTCATCACATTGATTAGAAATAAAAAAGGATGCTAGAGGACGAATTTCGCGGTTGACGAGAGCCCGGCGGGAGTACCGGACCGGGTTGGGATGGCAATAGGTTACGATTGCAATTGTTATTGTTGATGATTGTTATCCTGATGGAATAAAACGCGTTCCGACTTCGAGTGAACGTAAACGCTTTGACAGTTGGTCCAACTTCACGGGCGTGTGATGAGCAGGGCGAAAGGGGGGAGGGGGTGACTACAAACTACCCAGGGACCCTAAGTGTCCTTCCGAATCACATTTCCGCGGTTGATGTCACCATCGGCCACCTCCGAGGCCTCGCACTGATATCACAATTTCGCGGATGAGACCAACACGGAAATTCCCCACGACTAAGATCGTGGATCGAGGAATCTGCGCTACGGTTTCTCAAAAACTGATCATCTATGTCAGAAAATTGAGTAAAACGTATGACGCGATTTTTCGTTCGCACCGAACTAGTGGCAGCCGGATTGTCTTATCGTACGAAGGTCCACCGACTTCATTGATGCTGCAGGCTATCGCACAACTTTTCCCGAACCGGACAAACGAAGGTCCAGGACGATCCTCATCAGGATAACTCGCAACAGTTTCAATCGACAAGTTCCTGGAGCTCGAACGAGATACCGAATCTCCTCGAAACACTTTTTCTTCTTCAAGAAAAGCCGGCAAGCCAAATCTTGCTAAGAAAAGCCGAAGCGTTGTTCCGAGATTCGCGAAGATGTCAATGTCGTTCGTGCCGGAACAATAACTGAGACACGTTTTGAATCAAATAATGTAGAAAAGCATGAGCAACAAGAAGCACAGGATCGCCAAAGATTTTCGGTGTGAAGCGTTAGGTGTGTTGACAACCAAAAGTGACAGTTTTCGTCGCTTTATTTTAATAGAGCCCACCGGTTGTTTTTCCCGTTGTACTTGTTCCGCCGGTGCACTTATGCAGTTCCCGGTTCGCGACCGGTTTTTCGCGAACGCTCTGTTTTCGCCGGAGCTCGCGCGCGCACGCACACTCACACACATACACACGAACACACACGTACACACCCTGACCGGGTAACACTAGCGATGCTTCTGGTGCGCGGATCGAGTTAGTGAGTAGCCCATTAAGCGTCGAAAAGTAGCTTAGAACTTGTATTGTTTATGTGTAACGGTTGTTAATGTTTTTTCGCGGGTTTTTCGTCCGGATTTACGACGCACTGTTCACCCAAAAGTTTTCATGCGCTTTAAGGAGCGCGAGCAAGGGGACAAGCGAAATCCTCTCGTCTCACGGACCACGGAGTTCTCTTCTCCTCGAGATAGAGGCAACATGGCCGCCTCCCAGCATCCAGCAGCAATCCGCCTCCCCCTTTCTCTCTTACTCCATCTCTCGCTCTCTCTCTCCCTCTCTTTCTATCTCTTTTTTCTCTTTCTCCTCCACTCCGCCTCCTCCTCGGCCTTCGGAAGATCTTCTCCTTCTTCCTCCCTAAGAGCTCGCCTGTCTCCTCGTTTCTTCTCGGTCCTGCTTCTTCTCTCGAGGCTCGCCGATCCCTCGCTCCTGCTTTAACGCTATCTCGTTCTCCACCGAGGCGCAACGCCACTTCAGACCGCCAAGACTTCTCCTTCTCACCAACGCTGGGTACCTGAACTCCGTCTCACCTACAGCCTCCCTCGCCCCAGTCTCTTCTCCTTCTCTCTGCCCCACTCGGATCCTCGTCCGTCCTTCTCTACCGCGCTCTCCCTTTTGCTTGACTTACCTCTGCGATCTCTCTTACGCCCCCTTAAGCCAGTTGTTGACTCTCTCGCTCCTTCTTCTCCCCTCGCCGTAGCTTTATCCCTCTTACTCCACCTTGATCACTGCCTGGAGCCTAGCTTGTCTCACCGTCGCACTCGCATACTCCGATCGCCCCCTCCTCACCTTTCTCAATTGTACATTCCTTCCTCTCACTCTTCTGCCACCGATGCTCCGTCCTGGACTCTCTTGCAGATAATTCCATTCCTCCATCCTTCCACGGCTTCGATCACTCCAGCGGACACTTCAACGTATCTTCTTTCGCACTCGCACCTGTGGACTTTAAGCTGGGAACACGCGGATGTCATTTCATCTTGCTCTTTGTCCCTCGCACTCTCAGGCGCTCCAGACCCTCTTGCTCACTCCATCAAGAACTGGCGTCTCGTTTCAACCAACCACATCGGCATACGCTGTCCCTTGCCTGGAGAATAGTCTTTTCTCCACCAACCAAACTGTCGTCTCTGTCCAACATCAGCATACCTCGAGCGAGCTGTTCTCATCATTGCTCTTCTATCTTGTTCCGTTGGCCACCCCCTCTAGTCGACTGGTCCAGCATGCGCGTCATCCGAATGGGCCCTGAGCAGAGCCAAGCTTCGTCGTTGAGAACCTCTGAAGAGACTTCTTCTTCGGCTGCTCTGATGATGGCGAAGAAAGAGCTTCTTATACGCGCCACGCGGGGGAACCAACGACGCGCAGGTAGCGGAGCAAAGAGGATGGAAGAGGTGAAGCTGTACACAGGTATAGCTGAGAGATTGGTAGAAACGAGTGCGTTCATTGGGAAACTGAGAAGAGAGACAGGAGCGATAAAGATAAAGAAGAATCGTCCGGCCGAGTGGGTTTGAGCAGGACAGGCCAACGTATGAAGCGAATGAGTGGATGAAGGAGTGAGTTGGCTCAGTGGATGAGAAAAAACGTACGGGGAATATTGGGTCCGGTGAGAGGACCGATACAAACATAGCATCGAGTCATCGGCAGGACCCTGGCCACCCGGCATTATCGTTCGCCGTCATTCGGTGTCCTTCTTTCTCCCAAAGCGGCCACGCATTCTCCTTCATTTCTACCTGTTGCTGCTTCTGACCAGAGCCTCGCTGCGATCTTCCATATTCTCATCATCTCGCCATCTTCGCTGGAGGAACATCTCAAGTGGAGAGTTGCGTTTGAGTGCGAAAGAGAAGCCACCGCAGCAAAGAGAGACGCCGAACGTGGCGTCAGCCATCAAGACTCTACGCGGGCTACATGAGCTGCGAGTTAGAGAAAGGGAATGATCCTGGGGAGGCTCATGACGGAGATGATGACGATGGAGGAGAAGATGATGACGATGAAGAAGAAAAGCATGAGGGAGACCGGAGCGGGATAGACTCGCAGGATCGAGAGGCAGTGGGTTGCCTTACTCGGACAGTGCGTGAAGGCACAGCTCGTCGAGATTAAAAAGAAGACTGGGAACGAACCACCGATGGAATTAAACGAAGGCGAAGAAAAAAAGGGGAAGGTGGAGTGGTAGCGGGAGTGAGAGTGGACGAGAGGTACAGGAGAATGAGAGTGAGAGGGAAAAAGGGAAGGGACTCTCGTGAAAAATGGGAATCCGTGTAAGAGAGAAAGAGAGAGTACAACGGATAGCCTCGAGTTATGCCGCCCTAATGCGGACCCTCCTCAGGAAAGCATCCAAACGATATAACCCGACCACGCATCCTCTTGGCTTCTTTAGTACATGTCTTCTCTGTATGTGTACCCTCTCATATTGAAACTCATCTGACGTGGAGCCTACGTATGAAAACGTGGACATGAAGAGCGTGGAAAATTTTTAATTGGAGGGAACGTGATAGCAACTGCCAACTCTCCGTTCCAATTCATGTTCATTCGGATCTGATGCGCTCGACTTTAGTCTGCCGCGTAATTGGAGGACGACTTTACACCGAAAAATAGCAAACTTCGAAATGAAATTTCAATTATTCTTTTCGAGTCTATATCTCGTCGACCTTGTTCCATAAGGTCGAAGGTAAAGTTTGCGTGTACGACTTGACAAACTGCAGCATCTACGAGCGAAAGGAAAATTATATTTTTATGAACATATGACCTTGATCCTTTTCTCTCCCTTTATCGATGACGATATCGAGTTGCATCTCGATTGATGACCGCCACAAATGAGTTTTCAAGGTCAAGGCACCACGCGGTTTTGTCTCCTGCGTCTGCGGTCACACTCCGGAGGAAAATGTACGCGATGCTAGAGGATCTCACGATTTCTTGACTTTTTTCAGACTAACAACCTGCGTAATAATCTGGATTTGAGTTACGTCGGTAATTTGGACAGTACGAGGTCAGTAGGAAGAGAAAATTGCCGAGGAATTGAAGAGGAGAATAATTTATGTTCCGGACATTAGTCTTCGAGGCGAATTTTCGATGTCGAGAAAAAAGGAGCGAGAGTTGGAGCCTCGGGTTGAAATTCAAAATGGCGTAAGAGAGAAAGAGATCATTCGCTGTGTTCTCTCTGGAACAAATGTTCCAAATGGTCGAGACGTGGTATGCGAAACGTGTAGATGGGTGACGCAACAAAAACCAAACGGTTATTGGTCATTCTCGTATCAATAAGTGCTTCGGCCTTAACGTCGTTCATATTATACTTCCATACCGTAATATTATAACCTTTGCAATTTACACCATCGCCTCGTACTCCGCGTCCATAATCCAGCAGCCTTTGCAATTGTTTTTTTTTAATTTTTTTTATTTTCTCCGCAACTACAAGAAATGTCTCTCCGCGTCGTTACGGGCGCTGCCTAACGTGACGTTTTTTCTTCCGCCATGGCATCTAACGTGGATTTATTTCCTCCTGCATATTGAGCGAGTCTCGCGATGCGTGGGTGGGTCGAGTCCGCAGCAAGTGTTCAATTTATAAACTATTTATAAGTGGAATTATTTATTCTTGTGTTTCAAGATTCTTTTTTTCTCCATTCAGTATGCTTGGAGAAAGTTGGTGTTTGTTGAGTAATCCACGAACCAGCTGTCATCATCGCCCATTAGATTAGCGTTCCGCTCAATGATTGCGTCGCCTTATCGAAATCATTATAAAATACATTCAGAGGAAACTTGTCTGCATGGCAAACATTTTTCCATTTTTCATTTTCTCGTTTATCGTTAATTATTTAATCTGTTAAGTCGAGACCAGCGACACGCTCGTTGAGTTTTAAGGACGTTACGTTTTTTTTTCTTTTTTCTAATTTTAACGAAGTCTGAAATTGTTCCAGCGAACGGACCTCCCTGCAGACTCAAAATGAATCCCTTCGGTAGGGCTCACGTGGGTTTCACGTTAAGGTACAAGGACGAAGTAAAAAATAAAGAGAAAAATCAATCGTTGTTGACAACTTATGAGAGATTCTACTGTAGATACCCTTAAGGGCTGAACCAGTCGAGGGGCTTATTCCTCTTGTATTTCTTGAGCAATCAGACGCCGCTTTTCGACTAATTAGCTGTGGACGCCGTAGGAGAGTGTCTCTTTAGCTTGATTCTTGATTTAACGAATGACCAGGCAAGTCCTCAACTTTCATGGCCCATCTTTCGATTCCTGTGGCGCTCGGCTCATCCTTCTAGTCATCGTGAAGTGGCTCGTTCATGGCCCTCCTCATTCAGACTGAAAATAATCACCCCATTGCGCGCCAAGGTCAAATAAACAATTTTTCTCCATTTTTTTTTCTATTCAATTTTTTTTTATTTTTTCTAGTCGTTACGAAGAAGAACTGCAGCGACCTTCGAAATAGAAGCGACGCTGAGGATGGAAAAATTGGATAATCGTCGTTTTGGCATCGTTCGAGTTCATTTATTTATTTATTTTAAAAATTGGGGAATATAATCGTCCACAGCAAACATCATTTTTTCCTCGAGCTCTCGGTACGTTTTCTGGCTTTCTTGAGAGAAAATTCGCTTCACGATCGCCTCGGGAATAGACTATTATTCCTTTGAGGGCTGTCAAGACGCCATGATGACTTCAGGAAGCTCTAAATAAGATCTGACATGTGTAATCATCTTTGGCATTGGAGTCCAGAACAACGCGGAGCATTGAAATCTCTCAGATTCACGCCCAGAGCTCGTAAAAACGTCTCGGTCTCTTTCTGTCTTTCTTTCTCTCTTTTTCGCTCTCCCACTCACTCATTCTCTGGAACATGAGCCAGCGATCGCGCTTGTGCTTCTCCGGACCATTGAATTCTCTACGCTTTCTCAAACGTAGAAGAATATTGACCAAAAATAATGAAGATAAATAATAGCGATGTGAATTAATGTTGAAATAAATAAATTCATAAATAAATAAACCATCATTTTCAAAAATAAATCATTCCAAGCTCATCCGATGCTTTTTTTCGTCTCTGCTTTCTTTCACTTTCACGAAATTTATGTCTAGACTTATATCCGTGGAGTAAAGTAACCACACAGCTTCCATCAACCCCGCCCGCGAATGGTCCAGAAACCGGAATACTACGTAACGTCAAGAAACGGGTGCAGATATCCCGGTGACTTGCAGGTCATTAAGCAAAGAAGAGAGACAGAGAATGAGGGAAAAAAAAAACAAAAACAAAAAAACTCAGAAAGTGTAGCGAGCTCCAAACTTTTTTCGCGAGAGTGCATCTTTACGTTGGACCGGGAAATCTGTCAATCACTCAATCGCTTATCATGGTCGTCGTTAGTTTTTTTTTCAACTTTTGAAAAATTCAGATTTCTCGTCAATATTTTTGCATTATTGCAGTTGGAGTTTCAAACATTGCAAAATATTCGTGATATTTTTTGACAATTTATCATTCCGATACGACGTAATTCAAAAAAATTGCGTATTACGTGGCGCACGTGAAAGTTTACGATGCATTTAAAAATCAATTTATCAAGCACGTTCCTCGAGTAATCAGGCAGCTTTTATGATAATTATTATATTACGAGAAATTTGTACTCACTGCTGCAAAAAGGAAGCCGTTTTATCCAGCAGCGGGAAATGGTCCGTCACGTTAATCGCTCTCTTATCATTTAACTTCGTGCTCAACTTTGCACAACATTTCGAAACCGATGATAAAAAAAAATTGATAACCTTTTTTTTGTACTTTCTTGTCTGCATGGTTTTCGGACGCAGGGATCGTCGATTTACCGAGTATTTTCAGTAAAATTGAATCGACTGAAAGCTTTGACACGCTTTTTTTTCGAAAAACGTGAATTTTGAAAATGCCGCTCATGGGACGAGTTGCTCANTGAATTTTGAAAATGCCGCTCATGGGACGAGTTACTCATTTATTTCTCAAGCTGTGGCTTTTCGCTCGACACGATCGTACCGAAGTTCAACGAGGAAAAAGCTGCATTTCCATTGAGAATAAGTGAGAATCGATGTCGTATCTCCTCCGGGAGGGGCGAGGCCGGGGAAAGGGGAAAGGGAGGAAAAAAGCTTTTTCCCCTGAGAGAATAATGACGCAGTCGCGGGGCACGCCTCGTCGAGTCTGCTATCCGTCTTTGGACAGAGAAGGTTTTCCGTTTCGACCATCTAAGGTCGTGCCCTCGGATTTCTTTACCCTACAGTCTTCAGCTGCATATATATATATATATATCGGAATATCGCTACTGCGGGGCCGTTAACTTGAAGCAAGAACGAAGGACAGTTACGGGTTCTTTGGCACGCTGAAAAATATACGCAATTTTTTCAGCCCTCGCAGACGCACGGACTGACGTACGTGTGTGAATGATTTTTCAATTGATTTATTCATCGATTATGCAAAAACAAATTTGTCAATAACTGTAAATTATAAAATAAAACTCCGTCGTTTAAAAATCGACATTGTTTCGTTTTTTTTTTTTTTTCATAAAAATTAATATTTTTTTCGTGCTCTTGTCATTCCATGACGAAAATTCTTGCCGATGCCTCGCGCGCAGTTAGCCAAGTGATCAAATGAAACCGTGAAGTTGCGAGGGAATCGCGAGTCGGGAACGAAAAATGAAACGTAAAAAAAAACGGAACAAGCCGAAAAAGAAATCCAAGTCCGAGTGTGTTTATGAGTCGAACGAGTAAGAAAGGAGAGCGCGTGGTGCAGCAATGCAATGCATGCGAGTTTACAAGGACCCTTCGTGTGCACGCGAAGATTGATCACTTTACGTACGCTCCTCTCTCATGCTACGCTCAATGAGGAAAGGCAAATGTAATACACACACGAGATTTGTGAGACTCTCTCTCGAGACGATGCAAATTTTTTCCCTTTGCTTATTGTATATCGATGCAAATTTGTACTGACTTTTTTTTTCACGTATTTTATGCATATGCCGATCCGAATTTGTTCGCATTTCTCCGTTGCTGTTTTTATAACATGATCCACATCGATTGAAATCGATTTTTGAGTTTTTTCTCTCACGGCAGGATTCTGAATTATGAAAATTTTTTAAATAATTGAAATTTTCAGTCACAGGTGGTCGAAGACCGACAAAAAATAGCTTCTCTTTTTTTCGGTGACTCTTCGATCTTAGCCCTTGGAACTTCATAGGAAATCTCCCATCTCTGGATACCTGCTCCAATCTGAAAAAAAAAATAGTGTGGATTTTTCCCTCACAAACACACATACACACACATGCACCTTTGTGCCTATAACAAAACGTGAAAGGGTTCGTAGGAACAGAAGCGTGAGTAATTCGATCGAGAGAGGGACTCTGTTCCTAGGCAGCTAACCCAGTCGGTATGAAGTCATTATTTTGGTACATCTCGCGGTCGAGAAATCTTATGAAACACTCTCGAAGAATCTCACAGTTATTTTTATAACTGTAATAGGGCGTTTCACATGAAATTTAAATTTTCTTGATTCCTGCCACAATGACTAATTTTAAAAAATGAAAACAATTTGTATTCGAGGTTGAATGAAATTTTTTACCTGATGGAACCCTCGCGGAAGGCTGTTTTGATGATTTTTGGCCCGAAGACCCAGAAACATGGGCTGAGCGGCTCGCGGAGGCTCAAGTTTTCTCGGCTGTGAAGAAAATCTTTATTTTATAGTCGAAGGTGGCCAATCACTGTGGCTCTCAAGAGATTAAAGAGTTTCAGAGCGCCAGGGACTTTGTAAAGCGGATTTGGTGGAGTCACCTGTTGAGAAAACACACCCCCATTCTGAATTCCATTTTTTCCTTTGGTAATATTGGCCCCGACTGGTGCAACCCTCCGGAATATGTCGATACATGTTTCTTTCCTTTTCAGGGCATTTAAACGCTCTACCTGCCAGAAAAGCCAAAGGAATCCAGCTTCAAAGGGATTTTCCTCATGTCTCACAATTCAACCCCCATAAACTACCTCAACTGAGCTCTTTTTTCTTTTTAGTCTTATTCCCTTTCTCGCTCCCTCCTTTACGAGGCCTGCGGCAAGTGCATCACAGCTTCGGCCATTATAAACAACCGCACCGACCAATTTCGGGCTTCTCCACGTGAGAACCTTTTCTCTTCCCTTGACTTTTCATTTTTACACCCCAGCATTTTTTTAACCTCTCTAAATCCTTGTATCTGTGTCACCCGTAGAATCCCTCCATAAAAAGTAGATTTATAACCCATTTTCTGAAATTTTATCGCGTTTTTTCTTCCCTCCATTTTTTTACACCATTTTTTAAAAAATATTTGCTGTTTTTTTTTTTCCATTCCTGATCGTATTATTCGATGCTGTTTTTTCGTTCATTAGTTTGTCGAAAAAATATAGTTGCATATCGTAATTTGAATGATGACCGGGATACTCGAAAGGTATTTGAAACTTCGATCAGGAAAAAGATGAATGGTCGAGTGTCTTGTTTTTATTAATTTGTCTCGTTCCTTCTCGAATACACTTAATGATAAGCGTGCATCTCGCGACCAGACAGACACGTCGGCGAAGTAGCCAAGCCGGTCTATGAATCAGTTCCGTTGTTACATATATACACACAAACACACACACACACATACATTCATGAAAAAACACATTTACACAAAAAATATACGCGTGTATGAATATCGGAGAAGTGCAACGAAACCAATTAACTCAGAATTAATATTTCTGCGTGCTCTGCTTTTTTTTTTTCAAGTCCCTCAACCTCCCATCGCAATTACGGTAGGCGTCCGGGATAATTTTTTATCGAAGCCCTAATCAGGTACAATTATTCACCAACCCTATCAAGAGTAGATTAGAAATTTTTTTTGTTCGCTTCTCCGTTACTTTTCTCGAACTATTTGTCTCTGGAAAAATCTGTCTCAATAAAAATCGTAACTTTGTAGCTACTGCCAATCTCCTCCTGTATTTCGATTCGATTTTTTTTCAATTTACAAAAATTAATTTTTTTCTCGAAGGTTTTGCACGAGTGGAAAATAAAGTTTGCCTTTTGAAATGCATCGTTCTCTCCTTTTATGACGGTAACGATTGAGGACCTCGCGTGGAATATTTCTTATCGCGTTGATTAATCAGAAATCTTATCTATTAAAATGAAATATTGAATTTTTGTTGTTGGATATTTATGGATGGACGTACGCGAGGCGAGGGAATCTACAAAATTGTAGAGGTTGATGGCTGCTGAGCGCGTAACTACTTCACGTGGTAGCCAAGTTGGTTTATCAGTTGTTAAAACGAAGGAATAAGCAACGAGCCTGCAGCCGCAAATACCTGTGGGACGTTGCTTATTCGATATATGAAAAATAAATGACCAAATGGATGGCAAAAGGAAAAAAAGGAAAGAAGTGAGCGAGGGAGAGAGGGAGTGGAAAAAAATCGATCGCAGTCTGCTGCGACATCGGAAAGTGGTGATGATTTTCTGCAGGCTCCTCATCAAGGGCGAATTGCCACTGGAAAGTAAGACCAAGAGAAAGAGAGACCGAGAAGAAGAGCGCGGGTGACAGCTTTGTGGGCGCCCTCGCAATATTAATTATGATCAGGCATGCGAGACGATACAGTACAGCTCCCCTGCGTCTTTCTCTTTTTCCGCGACTCTTTCTCGCTCTCTCTCTATCCCTTTGAGTTCTGCACGTTTCCGAGAAGCTTCGTCCGAGGCTACCGATCATAATTTTTGAGCTTCGCGATATCGGCAGCGTGCGTTGAGAACACACGAGCCCACAGCAACTGGTAGAAAGAGCATAAAGAGAGAAACGTACAGAGACGAAAGAGAAATAATAAAAAAACACATAGCNGAGAAAAGTACAGAGACGAAAAAGAAATAATAAAAAAACACATAGCGGTGTGTATGCACGAGAAATAATCCCACACGTGGTGAGACTCCTCCAGGGATTTATTGGTTGTTGAGCGGTGAGGCTTGTAAACAAGAGCAGCAATAGATTAATGAGCAGACCCGTTGGGATAAGCAAAAAAAATATCACGAATTAAAAAACGAGCACAAAAATTTTCGTAGCGTAATACGAGCGGTCCAAATAAACCGAAAAGACTCGAAAAAGTTTTAACGAAAGCTGATAGAATTGAGAAAAATCTTCACCAAGTTAAAACTTTCTAATGAGACTTGAAAAATACGCAGGGCACCCAGAATATCGTAATGGCACCCAAACAATCCTGATAAACCAATCATTATTTTATTTCAGTTGAGTCACTTAAGGAACAGCATCCCTGGGTAGTGGAAAGGTCTCAAAACACAGCTTGCATGTCTTTGGCTTAGGAACGTTATATTTTCCTGATTCTTATCTGTGGAACGTCCGGTGCGATCGGGAACCCAAGGCGTGTCTTTCTCGACGTTTCATATGTAGTGTCGAAGGAGGTAAATTAGAAAATTCATTCGGAGCCCAAGGAGTTTTTACCCCAGGCCCAATGCTGACCTAGGTATTGGCGTGTAGAGCAGCCACATATACATACAGATTTGCATGAATAGCCGAAGAATCGACTCGGTTCGGACTGTGGGATAACACGGAGATGGGTGGAGAGCATTGGCGAGCTGGATTAAGGACGCGAGTGAGATAGTAAGGGGATTTAATGGCCCGAGACACCACCCGATCGTATACTATCCCCTACACACACTGTTTTTCCTCCTCTATGCCACTTTTAGTATTTAAGTGAGAATATGCACAGGCTGTCTTAAAAGTCGAGCTCAAACCGACTAGAACGCAAAGATGACGAGATTCTGGAGCGAAAAGTTCTTTACCATTTTTTTCCAGGGCGCATCATTCACGAGATAATTCGATTTTATTATTGATAGGCCGACCGGTCCAGCGAGTGGGAGGAGCGAGCGCGAAGAGCTAATCCATGCGCCTATCCGCGCGACTCCCCCCACTCCGCCCACTACTCACAGCGAATTGTCTAATATTTTCTAAACGGTGCGCCGTAGAAAAAAACTGCATAAGAATTTTCTCTTCAGAATTGAACGCTCTATGCGCCGCAAGCACGAGCTCGACTTTTAAGACTCTCTGTATACATTTGCGCATACATTATTAAACGGACACTACCGGAGCTGTGTACAACGATAGGAATGGTATTTTTCCACCCATGGCGCTTTCCTTTCCTTTGCTCTTTCTGGTAGCCAAGTTCACTGACAACTTACTGTAATCTCATGGATGCTACTAAAGTGTGCGTGTCACATGGACGCGGAAAATCGTATCGAAGACCAATGAAGATCACGTTCCGAATTGATAATTTACGATTATCCATGGAACGTAATAATTTTTTAACGACTTTATCCAATCGTTCAACTTATCTCTAAAATGTATTTTATCTCTTTTGCTGATTGGATTGTCGGAAAAGGGGGGCACAGTTTCCGCGATATGAGGAAGTGCGAAATTCGAGAACGAATAATTATCATTTGAATAATTATTTTTCAGTGGCAATTGGGGTAATGATTTTTTGAATAATTGTTTGAATCTCTCATGACATGCGCGGTAGATCTCAACGGTAGATTTGCGCGGTAGATATGCGCAGTAGATCCTTAAGGATTATGTGCGCAGAAGAGGCGAGAGGGAAAGGTGGAATGCGCATGGGGCTCGTACACGTACACTATATATTATAATGTAGCTGTATTTTATTATTATCTATGTATGAATATGCGCTGCAAATTGCCATCGGTTGCGGACGACGATGCCGGTATTACCGGGCGCATGCGCAGGTGGGACGCGCCGTGTCCAATCCGCGAGAGAGCGTAAATCATAAAGCATAACCGTTCCGGGCTCCAATCTTTTTCTTTCTCTCTCTCTCTCTCTCTCGCCCTCTAATTTTTTTCTCTCTTTCTCTTTCTCGACTCCACCTTTCCGATATATGTTGACCGGCGAGCTTCTTAAGGCCTCCGTTACTATTATCACCTACACCTAAGAGGTGCAAGCGTTTCCCGCTCACGCACTCACATATATATATTTATACATGACATCTTGGATAGTCAAACCCATGGGACGTTTAATGAAAAATGAAATATCATAATTTTCAGTAATTGACAATAATGTTTGGGAATTTTATTATCACCATCATGACCGTCATCCTGTACTTCCTGTTCACCATATGTTGGAATTTTTACATTATTTTTTACATTAAATTCTTATGCACGAAGATTTCGTGGTTTGTAAAAAAAAAAAATACCTCGAAAGTAAATTTTTTTAACTAAAATTATTAACGTAATTAAATTATGAAAATTAATTAACAGAAAATACAAAATGATCGTTTCGAAAAATGACTTTTCTAGATACTCATTTATTTAATCGCTAATGGAATAAAAATTCGTGGTTTTTATCGAAAATTTTGTGATGCCGAAATGGTTTTTGTTTTTTTTTTTTTTCAAATTTTTGTCGATTAAACAAATTCAGATTTTTGTATTTTTTTTATTAATGAGAAGTCCCATAGGTGTAAAATGCGATCGAGGCGACGTCCGGTCGCGCCTTTTGCACATATCTTCAACCCAAGCCTCCGTATAATCCTCGGACAACGAGAGCAATTCTATATAACTGAGATCGGTGAAAAGAAAGAAAGAGAGAAAGAGAGAAAAGTAAGAACGCGGATAAGCGATACGTTCGTGTATAAGAGAGCGCGTACCGCCGATTTACTCGCGCGAGTTCTTTTTTCACGCTATCTCTTCCTCTTTCTCGTTCGCTCCTTCTCATCTTCTTTCTCTTTCTTTCTAGAGCAACTTCGAATCGATTATTTATCGGATTGGTCGTCCTATGCTCGTCGATTCGATGTAGCCGTCGACAGCTTTACGAGTGCCTCGTACCACACGTAAACCCGGCACCGTATCAACTCGGCTATTCCCATAAGTTATATTATTCTATGCAAATATCTAAATGTCTCTTTGTCACCCTTCGATATATACTACGAAATTGTACACGAAAATCAATTGCTGAATAAACTCGTAAAAGAAAAATCGATCGTTTGGATGAAAAATCGATTTATTAGCAAAAATTTCGATCAATTTTTACAAGGTACACAATGATTTTTAATTATTTGGAATCGTGATCAGTGTTGGTAAGAAATAATGGAAAAGCACGTGCACGGATTCCCCGATAAATTATCGTCTGGCTTTCTCCACGTCGCAATAAATTTGGCCAATAATTAAAAAATAATCATTTTAAGAATACAATAATAATAATAATAATAAAATATCGGTGTAAATATAAAAAGAACATCTCCGGGATAGATTTGAGAAACTGTCCCTCCCGGTGATAATTATAATCCGATGTCGCGAGCCCCGAGCTCGATCTTGAACGAGAGAAAAGTGTCTTGTGAGGAGATGTGTGTTTCTCTTTTTTGTTATGCCGTTTTTTTTTCTCTCAATTTAGCCTTGAGGCGAAAAGATTATCCGCCGCGATCGAGAGAACGAGCGAGCCAATATCGAGCTACATTATAATGAAGAGATTCGTGGATGTACAAAACCAAAAATTAACCAACGTCACACGAATACGAGGCATTCCAAGTTTGTTTATAAATCTGTTGTTTTTATAAGCAACAGCATCATTTTTAGTTGGAGCCTCGAATGCATTTGCATATTTTTTTATTCAGAAAGATAATAATTAAATAATATTGAAAAATATTTTTCAAATCTGAGCTTAAATTTCGTTTATTTCTTTGGGGACTTTTTTTCTTTTTATAATTTCCTTCATTAATATTCGACATTCCACAATTGCGCTGTATCGTGATTTTCCTGACCCGAATACTGAGAAATTCTTTTTGTTTCGTGCCGTCGTGATAATTGGAGGGAAAAATGAGATAAAATGGGAGGGGAGGGGAATCTACGTGCATGGGGACGTAGATTGGAGGTGGAATTGCCCATAAGTGATATTCCGGGTGTCGTTGGTTGGACTCGCGTTTATATTCTTCGGGACCTCGATTAAATTGGATTTTTTATATCACACGAAGAGGAGAAGACGGTGAGTCGTGCGTGGCAGAGGCGACTTTGGAATCTCTCGTGGTCGTCGTATTCGTCGAGTTGCGCTGTATTTTTAGGCATTAAAATCGTTCCATAAATTAAATCCTTCGTGTTGCTTCCCTTTCCACACACAAAATAAAATAAAAATGAATCTGTATACGTACGCATACATACAAATATGTGGAAAGAAATGGAAAAGACTGGGAGAATGGAAGAGTCAAAAAGGAAGAAAAAAATTGGATGGGACAGCATCTTTCAAAGAAAAAAAAAAAACAAAAAAACAAAAAACAAAATTCTCTCTTTCTTTTAACCTCTCAGGTAATCTTATTCTCATAGGACCAAAAGTTTTTTGTGCCTGGAGCCTCTCGAAGATAAGCCCATAACATGACCTGACTTAACGCGATGGCTCCAAAGTCTTTCCCTCCTCTCGCGGCAGTTCGACTTGAAGATTTTTCTGTTTTTGTATTTTATTTTCTCAATTTTTTCAATCCACCCCAACGCTGCTTCTTTATTTCCACAATTTTTCCCGTATTCTTATTACTCTTTATCTTATTTATTTTCCCATTTTTTCTCCTTCGTTCACGTTGTTTATTTTTTATTTTCCTTTTTAGAAATTTATCCTTGAATATTTTTAGGCCTACGTCGAAAGTATGCGAATCCTCACGAGCGAATAACTCTGCAGTAAAAAAATAGGCATTTCTGATGATTTTTCAAGTTTTTGAACAGTTGGTTGTTTTTTTTTATTCTCGTGATGACGGAACGAAAATTCGGTTTTTATTTTATAAATTTCTTTTTTTTTCTTCCAATAAGCATTTACGTGCGTAGATTTCGAAATCAGCTTGTGGTTAACAGTTCGAGGATTCACAAGTGTCCGCGACAAAGTAATAAATTAAGCGACTATAACTTGCGCAATTTATACATCGTCAGGAGAATTATAGTCGTTCACGTGTGATACACGAAACGCGTGTAGTTATGGTTATGATGCTGCGGAGGAAAGAGGAGAGACGTAACTGGGAGTAGGGAGGAGGAGATAGTGTGGTTGGCACGGAGAGAACGATTTTAATTAAGCTTCGCGTCGTCTCAACGATTTTTCGTCAAAAGAATCGTAAAAAAAAAAAATTGTTTATTTTTTGGTTAAAAAAAAGGTAGTCGCGATTTTTAACCGTCATTTTTACAATTTTATATCCAACCGTCGAGACACACGATATACTGCGATCGAATCCAGGCTTGATACGTTATAAAACAAGTCCTGGATTCAAAACATAACAATGAGAAACTTTTTGGTTCCTCTTCCTCTTGCCCTTCGTCTTACAGTCTCGTAGACGTATCTGTCTCTGCATTGCTATACATCTTCCCTTCTCTGCTTTCCTCTCCTGTCTCTCTCTCTCATACTTTCCCTCGGCGCTTCTTCTTTTCATTTGAGCCCTCAATGGTAGGCTGAGAGTGCAGTTACTGTCCAGTTCTCACCAAGAGCCTGGGGGTTGACCAGGACGATGTAAGTTGGCTGGTTGCGCATACGTACAAATCCAGGAGGACGACACCCTCGTTGTGGCAGTAGATTCGCGTGGAAATTCGATTAAACAGTGCCTAGACACCGATCACCACCTTAAAAGGGCTCAAGTCGCGAAGTTTCGGGCCAGGAATCGAGGGCTTTGATCCATTCTGGTTGGCAGGCATCGGGCTAGACGAGAATCTCCAGAGAATCGCTACCAAAGGTCCTAACATCGTGACAAATGCGAGTGAAAAGTTGCGGACGATGCCCTTCTGATTGTCAACATACGGCGGTCTCGCACACATGCACGAGCCCCAAACCTTATGGGAGTGAAGCTGAAGGGTGTAAAACGGGACTGTCCGTCCGCAACCGCGTGAAACTGACCAATAGATCCGGTTTAGCAAGTTTCCGGATTCCGGGGGTCATCCAGCCTGCGGGCTAATTCCTACCGCATGCTCCATTCTCCTCAACATACCCATGCCCTTTGCTCCCTGCTTGGGTTCACCCGTGGCTGGTCTTCGTCTTCTCCACCCTTCTATGGGGAATCCTTTGGCCACCAGTTACTACGACCTATGTCCATAGAAGACACAGAGGCCAGCGGCCTTTTTTCGATGCGCTTGGGTCTTGATGACAGAACATTCTACCAACTGGACTACTTAGCCTTTGCTCGTGTGGCCTCTTTCTCTTGCACGTAGAATCTCAAGCTTAGGGTCCTTCGTCCTTTTGGCCCCTTGCTGTTTCGTCTCCCCCGATTCTTTCGCGGATCGCCATCCGCATAAATTACCTGCTGGCATCCTCGATGACGAGATCCTGAAATCCGGTTTCTTCAATAAAACAAACTGCGATGACCCAGGCAAACCCAGGGCTTGGGAATAGCGGATCGTGGAACGCCATACATTTGTCAATGGACTAAGCAACTTAATGTGCTAGCGACTTAACTTCCGCTTGCGAGAACCCAGTTCAATTTTGATGGCTGGGCCGCGGATATGTCCAAACTGAGAAAGGCGTTTTTATTTAGTATCCTTCCCGCAGGACCTGCACCTGAACTGTCCCAGATGAAAGCTGAAGAACTTGCTGCTTCACGCAAGTGTGGCGATCGAAGTTGGTGAATCCTTTTCTACGAGCGGGGCGAAGGGTCGAGGGGGCTGGGCACCTAAACTAGGGAGACGAGAACAGGTTTTTTGGGGTGACTTGCCTCATTCGGAGACTGTCCGAGTCCCGATTCACAAGAGTTTCGTCGTCGTATTGTGTCATGTGTGCTCCGGAAAGAGCGATGACCATCAGGATGACCATCGACGCAGGGGTTGATAGTGGTTTTCCCGGGGAGGCTAGCAAAACTGTGGGAACGAAAACCTGATTGGGGGTGAATGCGGAGTTCACCAAGCTGAGTGCCGTCGCGTCCATTCGCACATATTCGCACGGATCTTGTAGAGACTGTGAAAGGGCACTTTGCATTTTTCAACAACGGTGGATCTGGTCAAACGTTCTTACGGCGATTGGTCACTCTTTCAAACGTTTATTCGACTACCGCGTGCTGTTGATGGCCTCGCAAGATCAGCTGTCTGTTTATTAATCACAATACCCACTGTCGTTACCTTTCTTCGCGGCGAAACCGTCAGATTGTATTTCCAGTTTGTCGTAGTTACAGTCAGATGCTTTAGCGTTGAGATAATGCGCAGGAAAGGACAACAACGAGTCTTTCCCCTCATCAGCCAGCCTGGACAATGAGAATATTTCCTGGACGCAACGATCGTGGGAAACCAGATTTACCAGACATACCGGTCAAACGGAACTTTGATAAAAGCCAACGCACGCGCTCCGAAAAACGGTTACTTCTTCTTTTTCCTTCAAGTTATTAATTTATTCGCAAAATGCTGCGTAACAGAACGAGCAGCTCAAGAATCCTGTCCCTTTTCTCTGGAGAACGAGCTTCTTCTTCTTCGAGGATTCGGACGTTGAATCTCGCTCGCATTTACATCCCGAGGAGTGGAAAAAAAAGAATCAGCAGTTGTAGAGTTAGTTAGGTTGACCTCACAGTGCCCCTGAATTCAAAAACCGGTAAAATAAAAGGGATTCGAAAAACCAACCGTTCCTCTGTACCCTTTAATTCGATATGTCGTTGAAATCCTGTTTTTTTTTTTGTCTACGATGATTCGATCTATGCTTTTGTTGTTCGATTCAGTTTATCAACACAAACGGGCCGTCACGAAATGCTTTCAACGTCCAAGGAAGATTCTACTCAAGTTGGTACGAATGACGCTCATTGACTGATAATTAAAATGATCTATTCCTTAATGAGCCGAATCAAACGAGTCTCGGGGGTTTGGCTTCGCTCATTAAGAGTCGGGTGCGATAAAATACTTAAAAGTAGAGTCAGACTTCTCAAAAGACCGGTTTTCATGCAGATTTTCTGCTATTCGAACTTTTTGACTGCATACGTCGACCAAAAATCCGTCTCTTAGGAAAAAAATGAATTTACTCGAAAGTGTCAAGTATTTTTGACTTCTGATGATGAATGAAAAAATATTTTTACCGTAAACTCTCTGCTAGGAAGTCCGCAACGTTTTTTAGGATCGATGAATGACAAATTTTGAAGTCTGCGCGAACTTCTCTCCATGATCCGCGTCTTCCTATGCCCGCAGCCTCGATAGCTGATTGCTACTGGATGTGAAAAAAGTTGGAGAATCTTTGGCGTATGCAGCACACATTCTCGAGTCTCGGGTGGTCCGCAGGCCCAATGTACGCATCGTATAATGTTATTATACACATATATGTGTAGATGGCAGCAAAGTGTATGTGCATAATGGGTCTTGAGGCGCTGTGGTTGCAGAGGAGCAGGACGCGAAGGACGCCAGAGTCTTGGGGTTTATCGACGGCGGCTCGGATAGAGAGGAGGACCCATTCTTGGTGAGGAACGAACTGAGAGAGAGGGAAAGAGAGGGTTGAAGTGGAGGAGGGCATAAGAGGTAGCCATCGGTAATTATTTATCGGTCGATCCCGAATGACCGTCACGTACGGCGAGAGGAAGGAGGCTTGGAAAGAGAAGCCGCGTCGATCGGGTCTGGTATCGGGGGGTCGGAGTATCACAAGAGTATCAGGGCCTCCGAGCACTCTAGCAAAAATACACCCGTACAGATATACCTTTCTCAACGGGAGTACCTTTTACACGCGAGCAAACCCGTAGCCTCGGACACGAGAGGTAAACTACCCACGTGAGGATGTCTCTGGCTGTAAATACAAGAAGTTTCAAAAGTTGAATAGCAGCTGTGGAAGATTATGAGATTCTGATAAAAAAAAGTTCTTTACACTTTATTTCTACGACGCGTTGTTACAGAGAAATCGACGTCGTTTGGTGCGGACCAATCGCGAGCCATTTCCCTACTCTTTCCTCCAGCTGGCGCGTCGGGTTGGCTGTCAGTTTTCAAGATCAATATCTCGGCGACATTGTATCAAAGAGAAACACTGCTCAGGACTTTTTCCATCAGAATTCCACGATCCAGCGAGCCTGTAAACCTTGGAAGGATCTTTTGGGCCACTCTGTATAGTTGAGCATCATGCGTGTGGCTCTTGAAGAATTTAATCTTCTTATATCGTTCCTGCTACGAGTGAATATCACATGGGAGCACATAGTTACATGCATTTCTGCTTGATACATCGCGCGACGGGAGAGTTTCGCCATGGGATCGTCAGGCTGGTTGCTGATCTACTAAAAGGCATTACACGGCTGGCGTCCCTCCACATATGCCCATAGCTAGAGCAATCCCTTTCCTCTAGCCCATAATAATCAAACGGACTTTGTCATTCCGTAGACATAAGACGAAGCAAGCTTACGAATTCCCCGACTGAACTGTGATCGCGAGAAAACCTCCTGAATCGTCTTAAGCTCGTATTATTACGTACCATCTATTTGCCACACGTGGATCATCCCGGTGGTCACTCGCCGCTAGCTTTCGTGCGCCTAGATGATCGAGACTGCAGATAGGATGGACGCGGGGCAAAGAATGATGGACCAAGATGGAGAGATCAAGACGATCCAGATAAACAGGAGGAAGACATACCTGATGTCCTTGATTCCGAGTTGAGGCTGTGAGCAACATGAGCAGAGACTGGGGTCAAATAATGCACAACGAAATAACAGCATAACCGAAAATGAATGCAGCCAGTGCGCTGAACAAGTGCATAGAGAAATTCCACATACAGCGAGAAAAGATAAAGAAAGCAAACAGCGTATGATTAAGAAGAACTAATCAAGAGGCAAGCCGGAAATGGCACATAAAAATAACTAAACAAATCTCTGGATTCTAGTTAGAGTCAAACCGGACAAGATAGCGAATGGAGTCCTTTCGAGTTCATCAACGCGTTCTGTTTAGTAGTGCTCGATAACGGCTGGAAAATACTTGACTACCGTACGGCGAAGCAACAGGAACGCGCGCGAGCTCTAAAGGAGAGGATGGAATCGAAGAAGAAGAAGAAGAAGAAGAGGAAGAAAAGTGGAGACGGGAGTGAGTAGGAAGAGAGAAAGGAACAAAACACGAGACTGGAATGGTCTATCGTTTGATATGCCGGAGGCAGTTGGTTGCAAGAGACGCACGTCCGATGCGTACACCGAGTTCGTAGAGGATGTGTACCCAGTAATGTACATTTATATATTGATACATATACGTACATAAAGGTGGTTGACTATAATCAAAAGTCTTGAAGAGGAGCTGCATGTACGTTCGGGCGTCTGGCCCCTCAGGCTCCTCAGATCTCCAGGAGGCGGCGCCGTCGCATACACCGTACCTACCTACCGTCCCGCGGTTGTCGAAGACTCGGGGACCCATTGGCCACCGCGATGACCAATCATCATTTAACATTCTTTCGCGGCGCGTGAGCTCCAACGCGACTTTTCTCTCTCTCTCTCTCTCTCGCTCGCTCTCTGTCTGTTTCCTTCTCGCGGTCTCTGTTACTCTTGAGGATGCTGAAACGCAGTTCACCTAGCAGCAGCAGTATCAGCAGCAAACGACAACGAGTGCATCGCGTGCCCCTTAACGAATTCACACAGACACGATTACCAAGATATTCAAGTCCCTAAGAGCCACCAACCAGTCGAGATGATAGTCTAGCTACAGAATTCTAGCCTCGCCAGCTACTTCTTTGCCTTCGATATTCTTTTGCTCCCGTGTACTCGTCTCCACATTAGCCTGGCCTTTCCCCCTTCAGGACTACATAGCTTACCTGCTTCCAGGTGGGGGAAACTTGCGCGTGGCAGTTAACTGATGCGAGACCGCGCGAAGAAGACGCCACGGCTACTGGGCAAACTGCCCTCATCTCTCTCTCTCTCCCTCGATCTACGCGCTTGCAGCTTCTCCAGCAGATCCCGCAGCAAGCCCTGTGGGGTTGCCAGCTTCTGCGCTCTCGCTCCAAACCGAACGTTCCCTCTAAACACTCAGCATCATTTTAATCTTCCAAGATGTTGCAAAGTCCACGCACCTTCCAAAGGCGCGTCTACCAATTAGGCGACCGGATGCTTGCTTTGGCACTTCGCCATTAAGATCGAGAACTCCGCCAGATTCCGATACGATCTCAGCCCGAGCAATCACAGTCCGGAAAACGTTTGTAACCGCAGTTCAAAGTCATTGGCAAAAGTAAAAGTTCCCCAAAGACCATTTTTTGTGTAACTCGATACTCGAGTTTCCAGGAGTCGCAAAATATTAATTAGCAGGCTGTCAGAGTTGATAATTAGCTACTGCGTCAGTTGATATGGATTTCCATCATACGACGATGGGACAGTCTTTCGAATTGGCTGTCGTATCAAACGAACGTGTCAAAATTGGCAGAGGATCTTCGCGATCTCGAGCAAATTGAATCGTTGACGTAAAATGCTAAACTTCTTGTTTACCTTTTGCGTCTTGACCTTCTTGCAGCCTCTCAAAACTCTTTGAAAATATTTCCATTTTTATTGCCGACCAGATTTTTCACGCAAGCGGAGTTGATAGTTCGATAAATCTGTCGAATCTTGCCTCCCCTTGAAACGGTTCCAAATATTTTTCTGAAGATTCTCATCATCCTGAACTCGTGCCGGAAGTGTAAAACGTTTATCATCGTGAGTAAGTTTTCGCGAGCACACGTTCTTGGGTTAATGCTCGTGGCTGTAAGCACGGAAGGAGTAGAAGGGGGGGGGTCAGTAATATACGTATATACTTGTCATTGTCTCGTTATCATTCCGAGCAAGCCACCTCGTCATCTCGTTACGCAAGGTACGTTTAAGAGTCGCGGACCGCGACGACGACGTCGACCGCACGACGAAGCAGCTCGAGCTCCGGAGGTAATTGCTTCTCGCACACTCGCGCCAATCAAATGACGCGGTATTATCATCGTTAAATGTATTCTGAGCAATCGGTGCGTGGATGTGGATGTGTTGGTACGTGAGAAATACGTCCTCGTGTATCGCAATGCGATCGAACCGACTGGACTCGGAGTATCGCTTAAAAACATTTTCTATGTCTCCACCCAGACATTTATATCGCTCAGTCTTCTCGCTCGCACTCAACTATCGGACTTTTCGTCCGATCACCCCGTGACCAGGCTTCGAAGGCATTTCTTTATTATTTTTTATTTTAATTCGAAGGCGTATCCATGTCGCCGGGAGCGTGACGAGCCAACGAATAATTATGCAACTTTGTGCATGACAGCGAGCACGCTTGCGTATACTGATCTTGGACAATGTACACGCGCGATAGATAAGAAGAGCCTCAACCCTTCTTGGCTTGCGAATTCCATTTAAATAGTTTGTTGTGTATTTCGTTAATTTATTCATTTACGCAGTTATTCATCCGCGGCTGTTGGCGCGCTTGTCATTTAGTTTTTGCTCTCTTTGTGCTCAACTATTTCGTATTCAGAGTGGTCAATGTATCGGTGCATTGATTCTTCACACTAGGGTGTCCGTAGGCTCGTCCGGAGTTTAACAACCGATTAGAGACGTTGATGGTCTCGGGCGGGGTCTCTGGTCATGCGTGCGCGATGATACTCAGGACGATACGTACGTGCTCCTGCTGGGAGCCTCCACGCACTCATCTTCTTTCTATCGATCCGCATATACAAACTTGTCCTTTACAAAAAGGCGTAACTTGGCATTTCAGTGGATAATGCTCGATATGACATGTGCCCGTATGCACGTGAGAATTCGATCCATGTAATGAGCAGCAATGGTGGAATGAAAGGGGAAAGGGAGCAGGGGGAGGGGTTGTTGACTCTGTCGCGCTGCTGGGTGCTCTCCGCCGAGGAAAAACCTCGAGCAACTTGGGGCATTCGAGAATCTCTCCTCCTTTCCGACCAAGAATCATCTTAGGTGCGTGGAGACTCGCGTTCGACCAGTTCAGCGAATTCTCCTCCCTTCCTGCCTTTACAAACGCGCTAAATGAAAGATTTAACAAATAAAACGTTGGATAACTATACAATAAACTAATCGCCAGTCAACTTGAACGAAATCGACTCGTAAAAATTAAATTTTGACTCCATTTTGACTTCACAACTTAATTTTATCAATTTCATGCTGTAGCTCAAAAAAACTCTTTCCTTTCGGCCTCCTGAACATTTGCAAAGAAATCAATCGCAAGGTCAAAAATCTGAAAAAAAATTAAACAACTATTTATAAACAAAACGCGACGTATTTTTAACTATTGCGCCTGCAGCTTCACGCACGATCATCTCCAGCAGCGACGTCTGGAGAGACGCCATGGAACTCGGCAAGCGTGGCGTGCGCGCATGCGCTCTCAGGCTTATACGCGAGTCTTGTCGATCTCGAGCGACAATTAAAAAGAAATTTGCACGATGGCGACCAGGAAAAGATATACACACGTATATATAGTGAACGTACTTCTTCGTGTACCTAAATATATATATGTGTATGCATGGAGAAAATAAAGAGAAAAAAGACGACACGCGTACGGCAATTAGCTCTCGATGGTGCGCGAGCTCCGAGAGATACGCGATCGCCATTCTCGACGAGATTTCTCCTTCCTTCTGTCTCCTTCTTCGTCTTATGCACTCGAAAGGATTCCATAAAAAATAGAGGACGAAGATGAGTGAAGAGGAAAGCGAGGAGGCAAGCCAGGACTTGGAAATCTATGCGGGCTCCATTTTTTATTTTCCATTCTCAATGCACACAGACATACAGGGTGGCTTGAAAATTTTACGTCGAAGGATATTTATTATAGGTCGATATTTTCAAAGAGAGACTTTGGTAAACGTTTCTTCGGAACTAACAGTTGGTACGAGCGAGAAAATAATGCGAGGCTCCTGCACGAGTGCCCTTAATCATTCCTGGTTCATGTACTTTTTCATTCAATGACTTTTGACGCGAATATTCTTGAGGGACTTGGGAAAAACTTGGACGATCGTTCGTGGCTCGAAAAACTTTCTTTTTTTTTTTAACTATCGCAAGGTCATTTTAAGGTCATGCGAAAATTGGAGAGGAAAAAATTGGCAACTCATAAAAAGCTCGGGGCGATTTGTACAACCATTTTGACAGCTGTCTCTCTCGATCGCCACCAGAGCTCGCCCCTGTCGACGAGGAATCGGTAGTCGAGTCACGCGCTTCGATTCTCTCGTCGCGATTCGAGGTAAGAACGGAAACTACGAAAAAAGAAGTCTCTCGTATTCGTTCGACTCAAAGAGATGGATAGAAAAAAAAACAGCACAACGAGAAATAAGAGAAAAATACAAAGTTCCTTTGTACTTTTGCAGCGATTCGCGAACGTCAAAGATTCTTCCTCCTCTTTTCCTTCGCGTCCTTTTGCTCAGGGCCCTCGGGAACTAAGAAATACCGAACTGCCCCTTTTGGGACCTTCTGCTGCATCGCGGAATCGATATTTTCTTATCATTCCTGAAAACGATTATGATCCGCGCGGTGATTTTGCGGAATTCGTCGTTTTCTCCAATGGAAATTTAATTAAAATTTCATTTTTCCACGTTTTAATGTAATTATTTCGTAAAGACAATCGTCATCGGAGGAAACGTGCGGAAGGTCATCGGAATTTTTTTTATTTTCATGCCGATCGCGCCGTCTCTTGATTGCGAAATGTTTGGGCGTTTTTTTTTCTTGCTCCCGAACGAATTAGCGAGTGCGTGCATGCGAGAGGCTCGTACTCTCATCCCGCGGCTCGGAGGGAAATTGGAGCGGCCTCCCCTGATTACGGAGTAATCGCGGGTGTGCCTTTTGCTTATATACATATATACATATGCACGTAAATACACATGGGAGTATTGGCGAAGCCCTGGAACTGATTCCTCACGTCGCGAGGTGGAAAAAACCAAGCCAGCAATTTCGCTACCCTTCACCCATTTTCCCCGATGGTTCATTCAACAAAAAAAATCCAAGAGATCGAAAACAAAAGCAGTAGAAATGTTCCGATGTTTTTTTTGAGCCTGGCCCCAAAATCGATAAAAACAAAAAGTATGTCGTCATTTTGTTTATCGATCAAAAAATAATTAGCAACCAAATGATTACGAAAAACGTCTCGATTTTTGTGGAAAATTAACTTTCGACAAGCGCGACTGGGCGAAGAATTATCTCGAAAGAAACAAATTGCTAAAACTTTTATTTACACACGATCAAGTCGCACGTGAAGAATGAATTTATGAGATATTAGTTTTTACTGCCGTACGCGAGGGCCATCAACTTTTCGACCTACAAAAAAGCCTTGAATTTGTTTTGGGTCCTTCGATCATCATCAGTGTCTCGGTGATTTTTCGTACGATCGTTAACGATCCTCGTCCTTCTTGGTCGGTAGGCTGAGCGCTGATTTTAATTGAAAAGAAGAAAGCTTCCCAGTCATCTATTGGCAAAGGACCCCCAAGACACAGCTCGAGTTGTAATTACAGTGACGCGCGCACTGTATATCGAACGTGTGCGAGTAACGCGAAAGAGCGAGCGAGGGAGCGAGACTGAGGGAAAAAGATAAAGAGGATTCTCGAGAGGCGTTGTGCACGTTCGGGAGAAACGAGCGAGGCCATCGGTTATAACCCTCTCGCGCTAAAGCTTTCACGACATTTATCACAAATTCACGATGCTCCACAAATGTACAGGCACTCCATTCCCATCGATATGGCTCCATAAGATAACCATGCAAACAGCTTCGCTCAAGATATCGCCCGCGTATTTCTCGTCTGCGCGTTCACCCCGTTATTTCCCAACAGAATCTCAATGAATTGTGCGCATAAATCGCGTTGTTATCGTGTGGGAGCCAGCAACCCAGACAATGCGTTAAAGGCAAAGATTTACGTCATTTTCCATGCCGATTAACCATGCAACAGCGTCTAAAGTCCCGGAACATTTTCGACCGAGAGTAACGCATTTTTTTCTTCAATAAAAACCTCCCTCTCGAAGACGGTTTCGATCTCAAGTCCTGGACATTCTCGCGTCTCCTAAAGCGTCCTCCTGAATCGATTCAATTTCCCATGATCGCGTGGATCATTGGAAAATTTTTAAACGATCAGAAATAAACAAATCAAATTTTTAATCAAATGAACACTGAAAAAAAAAAAGATAAAAATTATTGAGTCCTCAGTCTCTTACTGCTCGAAAAGCACGCACATATTACTCGAGACTCTGTCATTACCGAGCGTACAAGTTGTATCGCTGCTTGAGATGTATACATATAATGTTTCAAGGCAAGGTCGTGTTTTCAGCGTGTACATACTTTGTTCCCGGGTCGTGTGTTGAGTGCAAGAGAGAAAGAGAGAGAGAGAGAGAAAGGAATAAATAAAAACATAAAGATACTGCGAGAGGAGCGTAAGTTCATATCTCTCGAGTATTCACTTACAGCGATTCTCTCGTTACTGGTGAACGAAGAAACAATTTCTTCTCTCCGAGCTCGCTGTGTTGCGACGAAATATTAGCTCTTGACATCGAATCAGCTGATGGGAATGTTTTCTATAACATCGGAGAGTCAACGAGCAAAGAAAAAACGAGAAAAAAAAATGGACAAGAAAACTAAAGTCATTTGGCTGCGAAGGAAAAAACCTCCAGGAGGACCGAGACATCATCAACGAACCTGTTGATACGATGGAAGAAAGTTCCGGCCATTTCTCCAAGCAAAATATAAACACCAACGAAAAAAGGGGGCGTAGGGAGCAGAGAAAAAAAAAACATTTCTCCCGCGGCTTCCCTCGGTATCTCGATATATATCGCATCGAATTTCACACCGGTGGTTCGAGCGTGCGGTTCGCCCTGGGAATGGATACATGGTTATGGCTTACCGGTTACGGTTACGAACGTCAGAAGAGACTCTTTTCCACGTATAAGTATACAATTTTGTATACAAATATATATCCACACACACAAACGCACACCTTTATACACGTGTAGCTGTAAAAAAAATGGTCCTCATTCTTTGGGTATCTGCTCTAGTGTGTATGTCACCAACACCCCGAGAATATTGTTTCCCGCGGCGATGAGATGATGATCGAGAGCATTCCCTTCCACCTCAAGATATTCGATAGTTAAGAAACGCGAGATGTACAATGAAAAGTTATTTAAAAAAACAAACAAACAACAATAATAATTATGCTGAAACATTGAGATTTGATTTTGCGATGAGGAATTTACGATTTTTTTATTTGCTTCATTTAAATTCGGGAGCTGTGAATATCGAATTGAAATTTTAGTTCGAATTTTCTTGCGTATTTATAAAAATCAAAGTTATTGGTATGTCGAGCGATGCTCAAAAATTCAACGCTCCATTTTTTAATTAGTTTCTGGATTTTTGCCCAAACGTTTTTTACCGATGGCTGGTAAATCGTTTGCGATTGTGCAGATCGAGAAAAATCTTGGAGCGACATCGCACAGATAAATCGGAAAAAAATCAACTTGTGGTGCCGATTTATTTTGTGTCGATAAACGAATTTCTGATCGATGGATTTTTGGGGTGGAGATTTTTTGGGTAAATAAAAAGTACGTGTGCGTAACGTTCGAGGCCAAAATGTGCATGGAAATCGTTTCAGTATCGTTCAGCGTGTTTGACCTTGAACGTTACTCCTCGTTCGATGTTTTAATTCAATCAACTTTACTTTTTAATTACATAATTGTTTTTTTCAAATCATTTTTATAGAAGTGACACACCCTCAACTAATACGTATCGATTTGAACCCTTAAGTTTACATTTTCTTTGTTTCTTCACGGGAGATACAATTCTTTCATTAGATTTCGTGGATTTTTTGTTTATACACACATAACATGAACTTTTCTCTCTGAAAATTTGACAGTGATCAGCATCAGCTTGGATCGGATCGTTATGATCTTCTCGCGCCAAAAACCGTGAGACTTCGTGAAAAACGCTACAAATAAATACGAACGTAGATGGGCTTGTTTTCTTGCATATATGCTTATGTATAATTTGTTTTTTTTTTCATTTAATTACTGTTTTTTTTTTTCCTTTTTTTTAATTAACGTCAATTTTTTGCGATTTCCCTGTCTCGTAAATTCGGTTAATTCTAGTACCCCTTATGTTTTATACTTATAAAAAGAAATTATTCAATCAATGGGTCGTTTCGTACAATTATTCAATTTGATTATATATATTTATCAACAACAAATAATCGATTCACGCTTAATTTTACGATAGAATGTCATTCACCCCTTTAGCTAATATTTACTAAAATTAGATTAGGTGTTCCCGTCGTTTCTATATTTTTGTTTGTTCTGTTTTATTTTTTTTTGTTCGATTTTGCATTTTTCTGTTTTTTTTTTAATTTATTTTTTATTTCAATTTTTTCCTGTTATTCCTGTTCCATCGCATCGTGACGGATATCGATCGTAATCGAGTTTTTGTTATCGATTTCACGTAATTGTTCGAGACGTGACGCACGCCGTGGAGGGCCCAATAATTAGAAATCGAGTCACCTTATTAATTGATTTAATTACACGACGATATCAATATTATTTTTAATATCAATATTTATCTATATTTTTAAATAAATAAACAATATTTATGATTTATAGATTTTTTGGTTGGACTGGTTGTAAAGGAAAACGATGAAAATCGTATTGCTCAAAGAAATGCTTGTCCGGTGTGATGTGAGGGAATAAAATAAATTTTGACAAAAAATCACAATTTTCTTAGGATAAAAAAATGACATCGATGGGGAGGGGGGGCCAGACAAGTGTGGCACCAAACCCCATTTTAAAATCATCCTAGAATATATATCCATAAACGAATCTATAATATCAATAATTTTTCGAAGCAATTTCTCAAATATTTATTTATATTTCGAAAAATTATGAATATTTACAAATATCCGATAATCCTACTGTACACGTCATTCATTTAAATCGATTGTATCAATTCCTGCAGCGTACGCACCGTTTGCTTATTTTTTTTCATCTTTTATTCAATTATTACTTATTCAATAATTCTTTGAAACTTTAATTAATTTGCTGCTACATAAATATCAAGAAATAAAATTAATAGAATAAAAAAAATCTCAAAATAACAACGTAACGAGCTAATAAAATAAAAGAATAACAAAATATCGTAATGATAAATAAATTTCATATAATTCAACAGTAATTGTTGCATGTGAGCTTTTCCCATAACGACGGAACATCGTTCGACGTCACCGAATGGGATATTTTTATTATTTTTTCTCATTTATTCAATTTGTTCGTTTTTACACTATTCTCACTGAAAAAAAGTGTAGGCGCTTTTTGATGGCCCACTTACCCGTATACCACCTACATCAATGACATAGGGTACGTTTTTTTTATATTTTTCATTATACAATAATCCTATTATAAATATATATATATATGTATACACGAGCATACATGCAACAATGAATTTATACACGCGTATATAAGTTCCATTTATTAATATATATATATACGTATATAAATCCTGGTTGTCACAATATTTGAAATAGTGTTTACCAATGTATTTATTAAATTAATAATCGATATTCATAATGCAATAAATAGTTTGAATCCTTTATGTTTAGATTTTTTTGTTGTTTTTATTTATTTTTGTTATTTGTTCATTTATTGATTAATATTAATATTATCCGTACGTTAAATTCGAATGTCCGATCGAGCATTGTCCTCTCGCTGTTAAAATTAATTGGTGGCTTGTTTGGTTTTTATTGAATATTGTTTGTTTATTTATTTATTTAATTTAATGCGATACAATTCGTGCGATAATTGAGTTTCTTCTTTCTTTGTCTTTAATTACGCTGGTTTTGTTATGCGATCAAGTGAAATAATTCGCAACGTATATTACTATAGGCTTTACATTTTACTCGGAGGCATTTTTTATAATAGGAATTATTATCAGCCTTGTCGTATTTTCCCTCATTTTGTTCAATTTTTTTAGTCTCTTCTCGATACTCCCGTGGAATCCAAGTTGATTTTTAGTCGAAAAATCGAGAGCCCTTCAGGGACAAGAGGGCCGACGAAAATCACAACATAAATTCGTGGTTGCAGGGTTTGCACGAAACGTGACTACGAAATCAACAATCGAAGTGGATTGACACTTACCTTTGTGACGCGAGTGCCCATCGTTTTTTTATCTTTCTTTTTCATTTGTATATTGATTTTTTCTAGTGTCGACCGCTTTATGGGTTTTCGTTCTTATGAAGAAAAAAAACGTCGCATTTGCCACTAGATCGCACAATTTAAAATACGAGAATAATTAGTTTATTCTTGCTTTGGAAATAATCGTGTTTTTTAATCGTAGAATTGACTGAGCTTCACAACATCCGGGGCCACTCGTATCATCGAGGGGTTTTCAAAAATTGAAGGGTGTGTTCTCTATTGCCAGGATTACCGTAAATAGATTTCTCAAAAATAATAATTCTGGTAGAATTTTTTTTTTCCAAATTTGGACCTCGCGTTTAATTTTCTGATTTTTATTTTTCCAACATTCGCTCGATGCGGAGTGTAGATGTTGAATGATCCTTAGCCACTGTTTCTCGGTTTCGTAAGTGCTTTTCTTAGAACACATGTGAATGATTAAGGTCAATAAATAATTAAATAAGCGTTAAGGTCAAAGGTTGAGAAAAATTGTGCGTTTATTAAACGAAGACGTAGGACTAGTATTTTTTTCGTTTCTTCTTATTAATTGTTTGTTTCTTTGGTTTAGCCAAACGAAGGAAAAATTCGATGGTGGCTCTCGATCCGCGCTCGACTTTTCATCCCTTTTATATTTTTCTTCGCCCCCGATCGTCCATTTGTCGCTAGAAATTCCCATGTGAATTTTTTTCCGAAATTCGTGCGAGCCCATACAATTTTTCCCCTGAAATTCCCCATCGAATTTCATTTTTTTTTTTATCGTTTCGTGGATATCGAATCGAATTTTCTATTCGCAGGATTTTTTACTCGACATTCTAGACCGGTTGAGTTTTTTTTTTCGATTCTCAAGTTTTCGATTCGCCCTCGAGCAGTCATGACATATTTTTCTATCCCTTTTGCCGGACGAACCCGCCGTTGAGGTTTTCATTTCTACAGAAACGATGCACAACTTTTCGAAAATGATTTCCTGCTTTTTTCTTTCGCTTATCGATCTTTTCACTGGGGCAGCAGAGTAAAGAGTCGCGTGAACGTGTAACTCTCGAGCGATTCACACCCCGCAACCTGTCGTCGAATTTTCTCAAAATCTCAAACTGTTAAGACATTTTTTTAACTCTTTATTGGATCGAGTAATTTTTTTACGAGTTGCACTGTTTTTCTCGTCAAACTTTGCGTGTTCGCGTGCCCCTAACGCCCGTTTTGAACCTTCGCAGTTTCTTCCTCACGATCTCACCAAATATTTCACTGTAAATGGTCATTTTATTCTTCGTTTTTCACAACATTGTCCAATTATTCCGAATCCAATTCGCATATTTCTTTAGCTATTTCTTCACCGTATCACAGATGGGCGATTATTAGAACAACGAAGTTGCGATACGATCGAAGGAAAAAAAAAAATTCACAAAGCGTGAATCGGCGACCGACGAAAAGAGAAATTCCTTCGAGATGATTTTTCGTCTCGTTAAACTGCAAATAATGGTGATTGATTAAATCCTTCCATTCCAACACGATAATAATTATAGACTAATAATAAATTGCCCATCTTCGCTCACATATTTATTGAAGTAAAAAAAAAAAGAAAAAATTGAAAAATTGAAAAAATAAGAAAAAAAAAACAAAAAAAATTTTCTATTTGAGTTTTCGACCCCGTACTCGTTTGTGCCGAGGGTGACTAGCGTGTTCGCGATTTGCAGGGTCCTCTACAAATTATTTCGAGACTCTTAGGCCTTATTTTTAATTTTTAAACTTTATTTTTAATTTTTTAAACTTTATCAATTGTTTTTTTTAAATTATTTTTGCTTTTTAACCACCAAGAGAATCATTCAGTTCAGGGGGGGTGGATTAAGCCCTTATCCCCTCCGCAGGACCTCGCCTAGGGGATGATACGCCGTCACGTAGGGATTTTCTGCGACTAATCTAAAGAAAAATTCTTAAAAAAAAGTGAATTTGTTTCTCCCCGACAATGTGATCGAGGATCCAAGAAAAATTCTCAAAATATTGGTCTGCGACGAGATCATTTCAAAGTCCAACTAGCAACCGATTTTTTAAAATTTAAATAACAAAAAATTGGCATGAATCGATCGACTAAAAAAATGCTTCCACAGCGTTTCACGAATACTCCAGAAATTTGTACAAATTTGTACTCGATATTCAAGGAAATGAAAATTCCCAAATTGTTCATTTGTTAAATTTTCCTCGTGACAAAAATAAAATAAATAAACGATTGCATAGGAATTTTTGGTCGTTGGAGCGCAGAATGTGAGGAATGAAGAGAAAAAGCAGAAACAAAATGCAGCGAGGTGAAAATTTGTAAAAAACATCGTCGCTTATCGATCATATCTCTTCCGGTTCCATGGGCTCGATTTATAGGCATGCTTCGTTAGTTACACCGATGCACCGATAAAGCGCCAACAAAAACAAAACGAAGATTGAAAAAAAAAACTGTTCGATTTAAAAAATAATAATAATGGTAATCGACATGTGTATATATACGAGAATGATAAAAAAGGGCGATGGGACGTGTAATAATCGTTTGTAGCCGTTGAGAGCCTCGGAATATGCCGTTTTTGGTTTTTCTTTTTCGTTTTTTTGCGGTCAAAGGTTCATAAAAATCGAAGTACGATGGACGACCATCCCCGGTGAAGGGAGAAAAAAATAGTGTCTCGCTTTGTTATCGTTTGCGAGTGAGCTAAGTTCCAACATTATCGGCCGAGCTGTCGCGCGATCTTTGCAAAGGAATTTGGACGCGACGTTGAAACGATCGATACGTCAGAATTGAATTTTTATTTTATTCTTTTTACTTTTTTGCATGGTTTTCTTCATTTCGCTTAAATTGAAATGAAAATTTACCCCATTGTGCATTCAGGCATTGACCGGCGTGCCATTTTGTGTTGCGCGTATTTTTTTTTCTTATTTTTTCATTTTGTCACACTTTTTGTAGCTCTTTTAATATTAATGCGTTTTTTTTTTTACGGCTGTGAAATAGTACAAATTCTTGTCTGATTATTTTTCTATCTTCACACCTTTTTAAAACTCTTTACCTCCTTGCCTCTCTCCCTCGCTTATAGTTTCTTTGGTTCAATTGTTTGCTATGTTTTGTTTTGTGCTTAAACGCTTTTTGCAAAGCGCGTTCTGGCCCCGTGCTGCTGTGACTTTGATTACGTCGTGGCAACGTAATGAGCGGTTCTGCGAAGAATCAACAGTCTTGTCGCGATTTGGCCGCTGTCGTGGTCCGCCATCTCACGTCTTTCGGCTTTAACGCTTCGTTCTCGAAGCCTTCACCGATAGGACAGAGATTTCTTAACACTCGACCATCGACCGCGTCATTCGTATTATCGCGCATACGTTCGAAACGCTTAATTCGGTTTATTTCGTTTTTTTTTCGTTCGGTTATGTTTTTTCTTTTTTCCTATTTTTTCATTGCACTCGTGAACGCAGATTGCATGTTTTTTTCTCTCGATCTAATGACTTTTTAATAGATTGTCCTTTTTCCTTCACTTCCCACACGTCGATCGAGAAAAAACTCGTGTTCAGCCCGCAATATATTTTTCGTGCAGAATAAAAATGAAAATAAATATTTGTATGAGGAAAATTGAAACGTGGATACTTGAAGTTTCGCGGAAAAAATGCTCGCATCCTGTACGAAGGAAACGTCCATCACTCTAGTGCGGTTTTGTTTGTTTAACTTAACGATTACGTGGTCGATCTCTTCGATTTAGTTTTCACCGTTGAAATAGTGTTCGGCTGGTCCAACTGTTGCTGCTGTTGCTCGACGTTCGTCGGACTCGGCGGATCGCTGCTCAACCTCGCGACCTTACGATAGAGCTCGCTGTTTACGAAACGAGGGTAGGAATCGCGATGCATCAATGTGTAAATCTGCAATTGTGCCTCGTCGAAGGTGTGAGGCGTTGGCTCTACCATGTTTCTGTTTACGATCTCACGTACTCGTGAATCCAGCGACACCTGCAGACCACACAAATTCATCGTTTGAGATTATGATTCGCAAAAGAAACCACAAAAACATCGAGCGAGCAACAAAAAACGTGAAAAAACTGTCGGAAAGTTGGTTCGCGATGGAAAACTTTGTTGCAGTCACGTCGAGAAGAAAATCGCTACTCCCTGTAAAAATATCGAATCCCGAGAGACGTTGGAGAGCGAAAAAACTGTCGAAGGTCGTTGACAATGAATTGGAGGTCAAAAAACGTGAAATTCAAAGCAGAAAACGTGGAAATGAAGGTGATGGATTTGAGAGTCATTGTGAAGGTATGTGGGGGGCGAACTTGTGGCGAAGGTTTTGGGTCATCGCCAACAAAAGCTTAGGACATTATCTGTCGTCCGGATAGTCGAATGGAAGAGTAGAATTCGAGCAAAAGAAAGAGAGAGAGAGGAACGCGCGGGAAGGGAGAAGAGAGAGGTTGTTGCGAGCACGTTACTAAAGAGGGCATTGCAGTGTGTGCAATGAAAGCGGGAATGCCAACACAGTGGGACGAAGAGAAAGGAGACGGAAGGACGACCAAGCGAGAGTAAAGAGAACTCGAAATAGAATTGGAAGAGCACACACACAGACACACATGTGTATCAAATGAATATATACATCAATGCATATGGCAGCAGAAATCGGGATATTGGAATATCGACGGGGGTTGTACTCGACGCTCAGTAGGGTGAACAAAAAAATATGAAAAATAAATGAAAAAAAAAGACGAAGAAAAAAAAACAGTACAAAATAAAAACTTTGCTCTTTCCGTCCGTGTGGCCTACTTCGCGAAAGAGATTGGTCGACGTGCTCTCGCTCAATGTTCCTCGACGGATTTACACTTTTAACACGCGGCCTATACATATATCGCGTTATATAGCACCAAGTATCGACAACGGCAACTTCCCGTACGTCCCGAGACCGAGTATACATTTATATTTACAAAAATATACAGTAAATCATGTACGAAGAGACGAGAGCTTGTTTGCAGGCCATCTGCAATTTTTAATCGAGATTCCTCATTCAGTAATTTCCTACGTTTTTTTTTTTTTGAGGTTAGTTTTTTGTTTCGCGCACCGAACGGTTTGTTCTTTGCGGTCAAGAATTTCGTGTGGATGGAAAATGAGTCGGGACAGGAGTAGGAAATAAAATAGTCGATCGTTTTTGCTTCGTTTACGAAATAATAATAATAATTGTGATGAAACGTTGGACTCACTTCTTTTGGCGAAAGTATCGATATGTAATTCTCGTAGATGAATCTCGCCTTTTCCTCGATCTTTTCGGGATCGCTTTCCCGCTTGAGCTGCTCGCACGCCAGCCAAAAAGCAATGTTTTCGGCGCTCCATTCGCGTACGAGAAATTCACGAAAGAGCTTTCTACCGGCCGGTGATCTCATGAGTTGATCGAACGAGGTACCCCAGGCCCTGACCTCCTCGAGGCTGCAACACTCTATAGCGACGTCGAGACCATCAAGACCGTCGAGGCCGTTACCCGCATTACCGCCCAACAGCTCGCCGGCCAAACCACCACCGCCACCAACGTCGCCGCCCCTGCGACTTCCCTGCTCACTTCCGGCTCCCGTTCCACCACCATTTCCGCTACCCACTGCTGCCAAACTATTCCCATTTTCCAATTAATTCTTTTTCCTTATCCATCATTACGTTTTTCACAATAAAAAAAAATTAAAAACAATTTTTTTTTTAAATAATTTTTTAAATCATTTTTAAATAATAATAATTAATAATAATCAATAATTATTTATATAATAATAATAATGCATTGTTATTATTATTATTATTATTATATGAATATTAAAAAAAAAAATTTATTAATAAAAATTGACGAAAAATTAATTATTCCCGATGAATTCGATCGATTAACAAAAATCGACATTTTTACGATTTTCCGTTCAATGTTTCGAGTCGTATTTCCATTTAAAAAATTGATTTTTCTCAATAATTTTTCATTCAGTAACAAAAAAATGCGACGAGTCAATAAGCAAGCGATAAACTTTGTGAATAAATAATTGAGACCTTCCGCGTCGAGGATAAAATCACAAAAAGGATAATTGCTCGGGGAAAAAAAAAAAACTGAGAAAAAAGTAAAAATGATTGAAAACGGTTTATAAAAAATTTCGCTACTCTCGTTTTAGTAAATATTGCTGGAAGGAAGAGAAAGAGAGAGAGAGAAAAAAAAAGAGAAATACGTAAAGAGACTCGGAACACGTGTTATATGAGTAACCTCGTTTTCATCAAGACGTAAACGTGTGGTGTACGCGAATAGGGAAGGAATTGGAAGGTCTAACGTATGTATGTATATATAAAGAGAACGAGAGACGAGAGATAATAAACACGCATGCACGTAGACCAGATGAGATCGTGAGATATAAAAGCTCACCCGAGGAAAAAAAAGAGCAGAAAAAAAAAGAAGAAAAAAAATTAAATATCCACGAGAAAAAAAAATGTTGAATTACGTTTTTTTCTCACCATTTATTCCTGCTTTCGCAGCGTGTAACAAAAAAGACAGTCAAGTTAAATCTCACTCGAGAGGAATAACGTGAATGGGAACATTACAATCAGCCAAAAAAACGTTCAAGAAAATTCTGCTCGTTCTATGGACTCGGGGTTCCATTTCAAGAGACTGAGTCTCTGCAACGACAAACATTTTTTTCAATTTTTACTGGAATTTCCTATGCACGAGTGTGTGGTCGTCTATATATGCTCGGAAAATATTGCGCATGTGCCAGGACATGTTTCCTGGTGTAAATGGGTCATAAAGTTAGCCATGCAACTGCCGACGTTGCCCTTATGCATTCTGGAATTTTCATCATTGTCTTTGCGACACGTAATTCATTTCCCACCTTTGTCTTTCCATGATAAATCGTTGTCCCACTGTCCTCAATTTTGTTAAAGCTCAACCCACTTTTCCCACCAAACTTCGAGACCTTCGACTAAATATTTTTGTGTCTGGCTGCAATTATGGAATTATTTCTTTATATCGTAACGATTTATTGAGAAAAAAAAACAAATTTTTCGAGAATGCCCTTGAAAATGGACAGAACTGGATCGATTTTTTTTTTTTATTTCAGATCATTTGACCTTGAACGACCTTCAATTATGAATTTATGGATTTTTGACCTTGGGACTCGAAAATACAAACAAAGCTCGGTCTCGAGTCAAAGACGACTAATAGGCCAAGTGATTACGAGCACGATTGTCTAACGAACTTTCATGACCTGGAAAAAGTGCAGCGACCGAGGCTCGAGCGTCGTGTGGTACCAAAGGTCATTACTTTTGTTTGATAGTTAAAGCACTTTTCGTCTAGTCACTACCGAGAGACAAGGAAGAAAGTGGAAAAAAAATGAGAGTGTGTATTCTGAAGAGGAAAAGTTTCGCGAGCAAATTTCCCTCAGGCGTACCAACAAGTTGGATCGTTTTTTTTTCTCTAGGTCCTCGTGGCTAGAACTCCTGGGCTAATGAGAGCCTGAGTAACGATGGCATGGCCCGGAGACAGCCAGCAATAAGCTTTGCCCACATCGATCTACGAGTCTTGGACTTGTAGCTGCAAAAACTTGACTTTGTGAATTTTGGGTACGAAATTTTTGGTCCCATAGTTGACATGGCATTGCTACTCAGGTCTCGTGGCATTTTTGAGGCTTCAAATTTGTCCACAACGTCAATGAGTCTCATTCCGACGACTGACCGTTCAACTGGATGAAAAAATTAAGTTTTGTGTTAAAAAAAAAAAAAAAACGCCAATACCACGAGCAACTGCAACAACAGCACCAGCACAGGCAACAGTTGTCCTTCTTGGAACGACCGGCGAGGCCCATGCCGGATGGTCGTTGTTGTTGCTGCTGTTCCTGCTGCGAGGCCTGTTGAAGCTGCTGCGAAGTTTGTTGTTGGGTTTGAGTATTGCCAGTGTGTTGTGACGGCTGAGATGTGCTGGAGACCTGAGTCATGCCCTGTCTCAGTCTGCAACCACCACCTTCGTTACTTTCGGCTCCGTGACTAACGCCGATTCCCATTGCAGTTGCACCGATTCCGCTCGACATCTGAAAAACAATTGTTTTCTGCTTGTTCCACGGATTCTTCTTCGTACAAGCTTCTTGACTAACTTTCCTCTGTCTATATGAATGGAAATGCTCGATGACGCAATCTGCTTGGAGCAAAACGAAGCTCGATGGATAATCCGATATCCAATTGTTTCAGAATAGACGGACGTATATTTTTACCCAAGTGACCTTGAGGCCTCGATGCAATTCGCGTATTAGCAAAATTTACCAAACGACTTATTAACACTTGGTCTGTTAACCTGGGTCGGTCGTGTCCAGGCAAATACGACGGATCGGTCCATTTATCGGATTAAAAATTAATTAATCGACAATTTTGTAATTTCAATTTCAAGTTGAACATTTCGAGCAGTAGCCTGAATTTTTTCAGAATTTTTGGACCGTAATAACAGGCCGAAAGTCTAAAGACATCGTTACGCAGACTCGGAAAATTGATTAAAATTTTTCTCGTGTCTCAAAGTTGATAAAAAAACGCCTGCAATCATATGCAGGGTTTTTTTTTGCATTAAACAGCGTAAACTTGACGTGTCCGAATGTTGGTATTCAGTGGGATTTAAAGCTGCTAGGGTTTATCAGTAAATCTCGAATCTCAATAGAATTAGCAAGGTCTGTTCTCGACTGGCTGTTACTACTTCGAAAGCGGTTTAGTAGTTTAACGCTTACAGGATCTTCCGAGTGGATTATGAAGCTTTGTAAGATCCGGAAATGATAGGTAGTGAAGAGAGAGAGAGAGAGAGAGAGAGAGAAGCTTTGATGAGCAAACTGTCGTTGAATTTGAATGAGATGGCGTTAGGAGCGTGATTACTTAAACCAGCTCGTGAGACGCCGCAGTGATTCCACTTGGATTATACTCGTATGACGTCACGAAGCAACAGTTGTTGAGGACGTTGGGCAACCTGATGGAGCTTAATTTCATTGAGGTCCGAAAGCGAGTGGCAGTTTTCATAGTGGTATAAGTTGGAAGTAGGTGTAGGATGAGCAAATGGTGGTTGAGGGAGTGGTTGGGTGGAGCAGAGTTATAGGAGATGTCGGTTTTGGGAATAGAATGATTCTCACCTCTATCATGATCCATGCGATTGTAAGCGAGTCTGGCTCGCTCGACGTTCGCACGTAAACGTGCCGCAAGACGTTCGCGTCCCGTGGATGAGTTTGGAGCAGCAGGATTGGCAGGTGGTGAGAGACCGTTCAAGATCCTTAGCCTGGTCCTCCAGGGCGACCTCGCCGGGCCTCGCCCGAAGCCCGCATGCTCTCTGCACCCCCTCAGCTTTTACCCACACGTTGCACCAGCACTAACACTCAAATACACACAGACGCACACACACACACACAGACACACAACCAGAGCACCCACCGAACGCGATTCACCCTCCTGAGTCACGAGCACCCCCGCCCACCGTTCTGCACCCTTATGTGTCAACTAACCCTCGGCCGCTTATGGCAACACACACTAAGAAATAAACCAAGAGACAGAGAGAAAGAGCGAGAGAGAGCGAGGGAGACGAGGGTGCGTTTTTCCTTCCCTACAGCCCGTTCGACGTTGCCGTTAAATGTCCGGACTTGCGCATGCTTCCTTCGTTTCCCGCCTTCCACTGGGCTGCTCATGTGCCATTTTCACCCCCCGCACAAACACTCGCCCTTCAACCGCCCTCGCTATCCTTCACGCACTACCACAAACACCGACAACTCCAAGAGACACCCATACAGACTCGCACTCGAGCTCAGGAACACCGAAGAAAGGCTATCTCTTTACGATCATATGAAGCTTCTGCGTTTATAGATTGCCAGCTCGTCCCTTTATTCAGCACAGAAGTACCTGCAACTCAAACTGACGCTTTTCTTTGCTATTTGAATACTGATGATGATCTAACAATCCTCTTTGATTCCACTGACTATCATTGCTTCTTTAATCACTCGGTACTTCCCCGGAGCAGCCTCCACTTATTCGACACCGAAAAAGCAACTTTCCGGAAGCTCCAACGCTCGGGATCCTTGCACGAGCCTCAATCACTACCCACTGTGAGTCTCCTTGTCCATGTGTCTTCATGAACGTTCTTCAACCATCAGGATTCATCGGCCACTCTCTTTAATCCCATTCCGGGTCGACTGGGGCCGTCATTGATGTTGATGACACTTTGGTCGCTGGCGTTTTGGCTCCGGGTCAGACCGAGGCTCATCCATCACCTTCCACCTGGTCTGCTATCCTGCTTCAGCGTCATTGATGCTTCAGCACTGTTGGATGGTGATCCTCGGTGACTACGACTGCCGAAGCCTCCTTCGATCAGGCTCGGTATTGCTTGTTCGCGTCGCGGTCACTCCTGACTTAATACAAGTTGGTCACTTTCTCTGTGGATTCATTGGACGCACCGAACGCTTGTTGATGATGATAACGACCCATCAAGCTTCGACGTCAAGCTCAGCAGCAGCAACAACAGCAGCAGCAGCAGCGGCAGTAGTAGCAGAAGCCTCCGTGGTAAAGGACAAGTAAAAATAGAGTTTCGGGCGGTTAACTGTGCGGTTCCTCGGTATGCGTGTGCACAGCGAGACAAGGCGAAAAGCGCGCTGGTGCTGCTTGCCTGCCTGGCTGGCTGCCGCCGCCGTTGATGGTCTTTCGAACGAAGGGGGCGCGGTGGTTCTGTTGATGATGGTGGTGGTGGTGGTGGT
>JBAJMU010000007.1:5506994-5738732 GCA_037952995.1 Hyposoter didymator
GGGCGGAAGGAAAGAGCGTCTTTTCGCTCTCTACCCTCTTCTACGATTCTCTTCTCGTACCGTGGTGGTAAATATTGATTTATCCACTCGCTCCCACACTACCCTTCCAACTATGTCGTAAATCTTGCCCCCACTCCGCCCGCTCAGCCGTTTTGCCCGACCACTTTCCACAGCTGTCGCGCGACTGTTTTACCGACTGACCGTTTCGCTTTTTTTATTGCTTTTTGCACGCACGCGCATCAGAAAATTCTTCCTTATCGGTCGACGGTGAACGAAAGAAAAAAAACATTTTATTTCGTGAATTTATTGCTCGGTTTTTTTTCCCTTCAGCACAATTATTTTTCAATCATCATTAAAATAAAAATGTTGCGTCGTTCTGCAGCTCTAGGAAACTCCGAGAGTCATAAATGTGAATGGCAACGAATTTAGCGCTCGTTTTTCGACTTTTGCGTCGATTAGTTTTTAATGTGACGAAAGTACATGATAAAATGGAGGTTAACATCGAGTCAAAAGGATGAGGATAGGAAATTAACGTTCCAGCTTCAGCGCTGATTTGAGGAGCAACGTAATTTCTCTCAGTCGAGGGCGAACGTTGTTTTTTTTTTTTAAACGTCTCTCTTCTTCGTTGCCCCCACTCCACGGTTTCCCTCTCAGCACCTGATGACGCACCCCCACCAAAACGTAAACGATCGAAGATTCTTCGTGTCCCTTCGGGTTTTGTGCCTCATCAAGAACTCTTTACCACCCCTACATGTTGCGCCTCTTCGCTCGACTGTTTATTCTCACTCGACTCCGAAAAGAAAACATTTTTGTTAAGGATGTATGTAAAAAATATCGATGTGTCAAACTTTTCATGAATTTGAAATCTTTGATAGAGTTAATCACGCTGCATCGATTGAATAAAGAAAAAAAGTACTTAGCCGATAGTTAAAAAGAAATATTCAAGAATTAAAGCCGCATTTAACTCCGTGTTATTTGTACCGGAAGTTGACAAAAAGCAACCAAAATGATAAAAAAGTATATCAATCGTTGTCAAAGTCGGGCCAAAAAAAGAATTTTTCGAAACTTTGAAGATTTATCGATTTTTACACGCAAAAAAAAACCACCGTTCCCGATGTCGTTGTGGAGATATTTAGAGTTAAATTTTGACGTTCTAGCGGCGTTCTGTGAACTGGTGTTCAAGTGAGTACGTCAGCCATATTGACCATGTAAATGTGGCAACGCAATATTTGGCTATATAGGTATATTACAACGTTAAATCGTGATCAGCTGTAGCTGACTGTCATGGCTGACTCGGCAGCCGCGACTGTAGCGACTGTAGCCTTGTTGCCACATTCCTTCGGGACAGAAATAAAATGATTTGATTGGCTCGCATTGTACTGGACCACAATTATCAAATTGGATATTAATTTTATTAAAAATCTTTAATTATGATTCAAAATGACAATAGTTTTTCACTAAAAATTATAAATTGCAAACAGAAATGATTCGCCATTGACATTTTGAAATAACGATTGACTTTAAAAAATAAATAGATGTACTGCGGAATTGATCTTACATACATCCTTAAATCGTGGCAAATATTTCAACGGTTTATCGGAGAAAAATAATGCGGCGCAGGAGTTGGTGAAAATATTTCTAGACAAATGCGATCTCCATTGAAACAATAGAATTTTTAAGCCCAGAATTCATGTACACGGACCGAGGTGTAATCTACAAATTCCTTATCCAACATTTTTCTCGTCGTTTCGAGGTGGAATGCGTGCGCAATTTTGCAGAGGTTGGTACGCCCGAGTTTACGAGGACTCGCGTGTCTCTGCGGATCAATACACCAACGCCTTCAGTCGTTTCTCCGCTTTCTCCGTCAATTTCTCGTTTTCGTATGCAACAGCTTATCGTAGCAGGAAACTTATTTATGTAAAAAAAGAAAAACGTCCAAAATGATTCGATCGCCATTTTTGGTGAAAGATTCTCCAGAGAGTCACGTGGTCGCCGAGATAACGGTGAAAAGTCGCAGAGGAAGTAGATTTTCTTTCCATAACCCCCAAAACAATATCGTCCGCTCCGAATGCCCTTCAGCAACGAAAAAAACAAGGCGGCAGTAACGGGAAACGAATAGCGAGCTGGGAACAGTATAAAAATAAAAAATACGAAGCATGAGAAAAGCTGGAGAGTTTTTTTCGCATTCATTTGCTCCAAGTAGCTGTTAGTCGGTTGTTAGTTTTATTTTACGAGGGATAGAAGGGCGACGCGGTAGGGGGAAGGCCGGGGAAGTACGCGACGAGTGTCGAGCATTTGTGTTCGTACTAGTTCGTAGTTTATCCGCAGTGAAGTACTTCGCATGATTTACAGCGCCTCTCCATGTAGCGTATAACGTAATATGCATTTTCTTCATACTCCAGTGGCCATTTGCGAAAATAAAAAACCGCTCCAGCCCCTAAAAACATCGCAGCAATTTGTTTTCATTTGTTTAATCATAATCATGGCAATTAATTAACGAAAGACGACGAAACGAGTTTCGAACGTTTCTGAAGCGATTTCGCGGCTGCAACATTACGCCACGAAATTTCTGCTCGCGCGTCGATATTTATTTTTATTCCCGCATGAGAATTATTCATTTTTCGTCAATAAATTTTGTCGGAGCTCCGCACACACCGCGACCGCACATTCGTCGCTGCCCCGCTTATTACGAAATCTTCGATAATTACTCCGCTCCAGAATTCATTTGATTCAATTCCAACCCGGAAAAGCCCACACACGTAGACATCGATATTCCGTACGATCGGATGAATAGTGAATACGATGGAGTTAGCCATGGAATATATGAGATTACTACGCACGGGGTATTCGGAGAGGTGACTGGGGCACGTACCTTAATTAGGAAAATAGCATCAATGACGTATGAACGTGACGTCGAAACGTCCAAGTCAAAATATTATATAAAACTTATGGGAAACACCATAAAACACCATGAACTTATGGGGAACACCATAAAAATTCGAAATATTTAGAAACAACGATTTTCTTCATTTTTACTCAATGAAAAATCGTTGGACGCCATGAAATAACTTATGGCGAAAAAACACCATGAAAAATCGATGTTTCGCAACGATTTTCTTCAATTTTACCGAATAAAAAAATTTTGTACGATTTTCTTCAATTTTACTGAATAAAGAAATCGTTGGACGCCATGGAATAACTTATGGCGAAAAAACACCATGAAAAATCGATATTTCGAGAAACAACGATTTTTTTCATTTTTACTGAATAAAAAAATCGGTGGACGCTGTGGAATAACTTATTGCGAACAACACCATGAGAAATCGATGTTTCGCAACGATTTTCTCCAATTTTACTGAATAAAAAATTTTTGCACGATTTTCTTTAATTTTACTGAATAAAAATTTTTTGCACAATGTTCTTCAATTTTACTGAATGATTTTCTTTTTTTTCAATCACTTCATTACAAAATTGGATGCCGCGGATGTGATACTTTGGGAGTAATTAATTAGACGTCCAGCTCGACGTGGATGTCGAAAATTTACTCACATGCGGTCGAGAGATGGAAAAAAATGACATGGTCGTTAAAATTAGTGAAATAATGAATTTTCGAGGGCAAAAAAAAGGTGGATTGGCCTCTTTGTAGAACGAGCTTACTCCGTTGTCCTAGGGATTTAATTTAGAGGTATAGGTTGTGGTGAGCCTGGCCGATGATAACTGGCAAATATTCTCTGGGGAAATCTTGTCGGTCTCTATATCGTTCCATGCATATCCTCCCATTAAACAATTCCGTGCTTTCCAACGAAATTCGAGGCATTTTATCATATTGAATTTTCCGAGGGATACCCCCCGCCTCTTTATTTATCTCTACGGGGAACGACTGTAAACGAATTTATCGCGATGCACAAACGATATTAAACAGCGAATTATGAGATTTTAAACTTTCCGGAATAACGCTATTAATTTATTAATTTACGTATTTAAATTCCACTTCGTTATTTTCCTCCAGTTATTGAATTTCGTTGATTCTACTTTTGTACCGTTCCAGCGACGAGCCAGCGATTTTTCGCTGAATTATCCCATAAATTCTGACCTCGAATTATTGGATTTTTAAAAAAATTTATAAACTTTTTGCAAAATGTATTTACGGCTTGAAATTTTTTTTTTTTTTTTTCAACGAAATTAAATGTGGCAGNGAGGGATACCCCCCGCCTCTTTATTTATCTCTACGGGGAACGACTGTAAACGAATTTATCGCGATGCACAAACGATATTAAACAGCGAATTATGAGATTTTAAACTTTCCGGAATAACGCTATTAATTTATTAATTTACGTATTTAAATTCCACTTCGTTATTTTCCTCCAGTTATTGAATTTCGTTGATTCTACTTTTGTACCGTTCCAGCCACGAGCCAGCGATTTTTCGCTGATTTATCCCATAAATTCTGAGCTCGAATTATTGGATTTTTAAAAAATTTTATAAACTTTTTGCAAAATGTATTTTCGGCTTGAAATTTTTTTTTTTTTTCAACGAAATTAAATGTGGCAGCCCTCAAATGAAATTCACTGTAATTGAAATCTTGGAAAAATATAACGCGTCGCAAGGGAAATTCTAGAACGTCACGTACAAGAGGAAAAACGTTGTTAGTATTTAAAGGCAATATATCGCAGGTAGGTGGAGTCCGAGGGTTCGTGGAGGACGAGGCGAAGGGCCCTAAAATTGCCACCCCTCCCACCGAGGGTGGCAGGATTTAGTCGGGGTCTTAAATCCTCACAATATTCGTACTTACGGAGAATAAAGGAAAATTTTGAAAGATGGAAGCCAGCGGGGCCGGGATCGGCAGGCTCGACTGCTACGAGGACATGTTCAAGGAAATAACGAGAAAATTGTACGGCGACGATCCGGATCATCGAAGTAAGATCGAGAACTCGACGAATTACATTTTTCCTATTGAGAAAATTTCAATTTCAATGTAAAAATATTTTTTCCTGAATTTTTAAAACGTGAAGAAATTTAACGTGCCAAATAATTGTTAAAACGATTTTTTCGTCGAATTAAACGTCAATTTTTACGAAATAGCCTCGAGCGTTCAAAACGAATTCGAGACATCGGTTTCGTACAAAAATGAGGATGACACGGATCACGGTACCGATGGCAGTGACGATGGCAATTGGACCTGCGAGGACGAGCCCTTAAAGGGCACAGACGGTAGCAGAATAGCTGCTTATCATGCGGGCAAGACCACCTGGCGATGTTACGAATGTGGTGAGTAATCGTCGTTTCCATTGAGAAAAATAAAGTTTTCTCGTCATTCAGAATCATTTGTTCGCTCAACGAGATTTTCATTCAACGTAAATGTGAAAAATTGAGATTCAGAGCCTTGGGCGTGCGAAATTTCACGAATTTTTGAGTTTTTTAACAATTTTCTATCGTTTAATGGGAAAAAAAATGAAATAAACAGGCGACTGTATGGGTGGAGGGCCGAGAGACATTGCCGAGCATTTCGTGGAGCTTCATTCCTCTCGAATAATCGGCGACGATTCACGAACGAGGAATCACCATCACCATCACCAATCGCCACGAAAGGATTATTTACAGAATGATTTGAAGGTGGAGGAGGTTGTTTCGTATTTGGAAAGGGTGCGAGACCGTGCGGAGAGGGGGGCGCCACCATCACGGCGTACACAAGAGACCCAGACGGTCCCAGCGGCTCTGCTACCTGTGACGACGACCTTTCTCATTCAAGAACTGCCCACAGTGAGCCCTACGGGGCAGCAACACTTGCAGCAGGTAAAAATGAATATATTCACAGTTTTTCCACCCTCTTCAGTAATTTGCCAACCGCCCAAGCGTTCGGAACGCTCGCTTCCTAAATATTTCACTCGAAAATTCTAGTCCTTCGATTTTTCATTATCCCGATCGCTATTATTAAAGTTCGCGCTTAAAAAAACAAAAACAAAAAAAAACGAAACGTCGAGTGCAAAAATAAATAACGATACCAAGTGTTAAAAAAATCGGCACCTCCTTTTCGAGCTTCAATAAAAAAGCAAAACGCAAATTTTTTGTCATTATTTTTATCAAAAAAGAATAAGTTTGTTCCCAAAAGTGTTGAAAAAAAAATTTGGTATTTTTTTTCGAGTGTTAACGAAAATGAAACGTGTGTTGGGGCATTAAAAAGAAAAATGGGATTATCATGGTACCAACAGAACTCAACGACAATGACGACAACGACCGCAACAACGGTGAACAACACGACATCCAGCGGGAAACGATACACGTGCCCGAATTGTCCATACGGCACAGACAGACGTGACCTTTATACACGCCACGAAAACATCCATCGAGAAGAAAAGCCCTTTCATTGTTACGTCTGTTTCAAACCGTTCAATCGTGCCGATCATGTGAAAAAACATTTTCTACGAATGCATCGAGAGCACGGATACGAATTGTCGAGAATAAGACGAACGGCGAGCACCACCGGCAGCGGCGCTGCTGTCTCCAACCCCAATCCAACCTCAGCTCCCACCCCCAACCAAAAAACAACTCTGCAAACCGATACCAACAACCTTACCAATCAAAACAACAATCCCACCGCTGTCACCCACAACAATTACGCCACAACATTCAACAACAACAAAGCTTATCAAATACAAACCGGACAAACCTCCAATGGTACTCCTGGCGCCATCTACCAAGTTGCCAACTTACCCGTTCCAGGCATCCCTCAAAATGACCTCAATTGCTCTACCGGTAACCGGAGAATACAGAACGGCGGGTGCAACAGCAAAAGTCACGTCAAAGGATCCACCAAAGGAGCCCAAGAACGCAGGTAAAAATTCCCTTAACCATAATTTCTCTTTTTCGTTGTAAACAAAAAATTCCTCGCTGATTCTCGAAATAAGAAAAAAAAAAGACAAAAAAACGCAGGGATGAGGTTGGAAATGACGAAAAACCGTTTTTTCCTAAAAAAAAATTACGCGTAAAATGACAAAAACTATTTCTTAGCAACTTTCCTCAAAATTCAATGAAATCGTGACATTTTTTTTTGCAACCTAAAGAAAAACTTTGTCAAACTTCCAGAAATGATGTTTCAAAAGTTACAAACTAAAAAATTGATATTTCCATACAGTTACAAAAATTATTTTGACAATTTATTCATTTTTTGGCAAATTTTTAAAAAGTTGTTGAAATTTCAGATTTTTAATGTTTTCTTTTTTATTTTTTTCGATTTTAGGTACACCTGTTGTTATTGCTCTTGGAGCGGTGTTGATAATTGGTGTTTAAAACGTCATTTGAACACTCATTTGAAACCGTTCGCGTGTGCACTGTGCGAGTACAAAGCGGCGAGGGCGGAGAGGCTTGCGACTCATGTATTCAAAGTTCATAACAAGAGACAATGCTCGAGGTGCTCTTTCCTTGGCGAAGACGCTGCCCAATTACAGGTACATCAGTTGCACGTGCATCGTGTTAGTAGCGCAAGTGCACCTGCCGCGACCACCCAACAAACACCGACTGCTAATAATCGACATCAGCAGCCAGTACAGTGAGTTCTAAATTTTATACCAATTTCCGGAAAATTGTCCAAGATATTTACCAAATGACAACAGTCGAATTTCAATTTCATTAGAAAAAAAAATAGATCGATTGAAATTTTCGTTCAATTTCGAGCGAATATTCATGAAAAATTTGATATTTCAATTTTTTAATCGATTTACAGTCCCTCTGGAGGCGGTCGACCACCACCAGGCCCTCCGGTATTTCCAGCCTCTTCGCCAACGATTGCTCCGGCAACTTCAGTCATTCCCTCGACCACGATACTCGGGTGAGTTTTTTTCCGCCTACGAAACGATTTTATTTTCTCAATGAAACGAAATTATCATTTTTTTTTGTTTTTTATAAATTTTCCATGAATAATTGGAAAGTTTATGAGAAAAGTGAAAAATTGTGTTGGAATCGTTGGTGAAAAGATATCTCGCAGATCACCAACGACTTTCATTTTTATTTTTAGTCAAAATTAATGTTTTTGATTCCGAGTACAAAAATTTGTCGCACGTTTTTCGCCATGCTCGTTGTTTCGTGATTTTCGTTAATTATTTTCGTTGTTGTTCTTACGTTCTGAAAATTTTTGTTTATAGACGTAGAGTGAAAATTTTCACAGTGTTTTGTTTTGTATGTGGAACTTTTGATTTGCCAGAATTTTTTATTTTGTTGGCAAGTTTCATTTTTTTCGAATCCTTCTTTTTCTTTTCTTTCCCCGCCCACCTCGGATCCTCCAGTCTTATTTTTTNAAAATTTTTGTTTATAGACGTAGAGTGAAAATTTTCACAGTGTTTTGTTTTGTATGTGGAACTTTTGATTTGCCAGAATTTTTTATTTTGTTGGCAAGTTTCATTTTTTTCGAATCCTTCTTTTTCTTTTCTTTCCCTGCCCACCTCGGATCCTTCAGTCTTATTTTTTCTGCACGCTTTTGCAATCGCAAATCTGTTTTCTTACGTGTAGTTCATTTTGAGGAATGACTCCGAAAGAACTTTTCGTCAGAGTCTTTTCTTCCTTTTGTAAATAGTTGATTAATATTCAGTGCTTTTTTTTTATTGATCGAAAAACAATTGTTGGTTAAAATAAAATTAATTTCAATTGGAAATTCATGGGTACAGAGCCGCGGTGATCGCAACCTCGAGATGGTAAAAATCTGCAGCTCCTTCTATCTCTCTTTCTCTTTCTCTCTGTCTGTCTGTCTGTCTCTCTCTCTCTCTCTCTCTCTTTTCCTCCCTCCCTCTCTCTCTCTCTCTCTCTGTCTCTCTATCTTCCCCAAATTCCTTCAACTAACAACTGGTGAGAACAGCAACGATAACGACAGCGTTTATGGCGAGCCAGCCAAAACATGCGTGGGGTGAGAAAATTGTTTCGCCTTTATAAAGTCCATATTCGAATTTTCAAAAATCATATTACGCGAATAAAAAATAACGCTTAATTAAAAAACTAGAATTAGTTGCAAGATTTTCCACGTTGCCGTTAATTATTTTTAAGGATAATTGAAAAACTTGGTGATGAGGATAATCCTTGCGTGATTAACAAAATTGTTTGTGACTCGTTTCCCTCGTACGATCGGCGACGAATCGACAATTTTCACGATTGACATTCAAAATAATTTGTTTTTCTTCAAATTTAGAAAAATCGGCTTGGGAGAAAGCGAACGAGGCTTACGCTACGACGATTGGTTCACGGACGGTGAGCCTTTGCGCTTGAGCAACGATCGAGAATCGAGGAGCGACGGGAACAGCAGTTCAGGCAGAAGATCGAGAAAGCAGAGCACGCCGAGGAAAGTTCTGGTCGAAGACAACGACGAGAACGACGAGGACTGTGTGAGTTTGTTAACGACGACGAACAAGAAGCCGAGGACTCAGTCGACGAAGGAATCGCGAGAGAACGAAAAAAATACCAAAGATTATTTGAAGTGTTATCAGTGCCCGGAAAACGCACCAGCTCGCGGACAATCCTCGAAACCGTATCACACCAAAGCGTCGTTGGCGTTGCACACGCTTTGGCGTCACCGTCGAGTACGAAAAGCTTCTTCGAACAAGAATTCGCCACCGGATGGTGGCCGCTGCCATGTCGAACAAAACGTCGTCGTGGAACTGCCGCGATCCTCGATCACGCTCAAAGCGACAGTCATCACGACGAGCTCTTCCAATTATTGTTTTCAAAGATAGCAATTACTTGCGAAAAACGCACAATTTTTCTTCTTCCTCTTTTACATTTCGACAATATTTTCTTTTTCACTTTTTTTTTTTTCATTATTTCGTGCAAACGAGTGCAATTTGCGAAGGAAATTTAAATTGTAAAAATTGGCTGTCATCCACGTGATTGGTTGACGGAAAGAAATCTTTCCCAAATTTCCAACGACACAAAAACAAATCAAATTAAAATATTAATCAAACTTATAAATCGAAAATTTGATCGTTTCGAATTCGATTATTGTAAAATGTTATTTTTTAAAATTCTTCCATTTCGATGAAATTCCACGAGCCCAGAACAATTGAGTGAACATTTTTTTTCATACCGAATTTATCGTCATTTTTTATTTACGCGAAAAACAATAAACACTTATTACAACTCGTATTTCTGGGTTGGTTCGAGAGAAAATAGTTGGAGAAGCGAGCGACATGGAAAAAACCGAAGCTTTGTCGTCCCGAGACGATTTGTCGCGATGCTGTTAAAATGGGAAAACGCGAGATCGTATCGAATGTATCTCGAGGATAAGGAGCCGACGGAGATGATAATGTCGTAAAAATTTGTTATAGTCTATAAAACGTAGATTAAGAGACAAAAATGCGATTTTCTGTTTTTTTTTTTTTTTCTTTCTTTTTTTTTCAATTAACGTCCGTCGCAGCTAATAAAACGAGCATCATTCGGGGGAAGAATCTGAGAGAGTGTTCTCCCGGGGACAGAACAAGCAGTTGGCGCCGCTGCACTGCTTCGTGGACGAAACACACGCCAGCGCGAGAGAAAGCGAGAGAATCTAACAATTCGTTGTTGTTTTTTATATTGCTTATTTTTGTCTTATTTTTCAAAGCACAAGAGACTCGTAATAATAATGTTGTAAAGCTAATTGTACAATTTAATACGATATAAAGTGAGATATGTGTTATTTTCTCAGGAATATAAGGACGCGAATGCCCGATAAGACCCTTTTTTATGTTACGATACTCTTTAGAGTCTGAACCAGATGGAATTGAGCTCGTAAACTTGGCCGTAATCTCGAAATTCTTAATAACCATCTCCAACGGAATTCACTCGATAAAATGCTCCTTGAAAATAAAAATAAATAACGAAACACTGAACGATAAGCTGGGAATTGCACTTATCGACGCAATTATTTTTCTTCGTATTAAAATAAGGAAAAAGCGCTAATTGTGCGAATAATTTCGTGTCATTTCGACGCAACGGTCCAAGAACTAGCGACCATACTGAGCAATTGTGTCGTTTTGGATTTCGAGGTGCAATTAATTTCGATCGAGAATCAACGATTGGAAATTATAACGAAAATTTCGTGTATCTCAGTGATTACAAGGCTAAGGGTACTTTTCGACGAGCAAATCATTTTCGAACTTGGAATTTCGTTCTTTTCGTCGTTTTTTGTTGTTGTCAGAATTCACTCGACGCTTTTTTTTGGTTGTAAAAACGACGAGAGTGAGCTGTGCGAGATTGCGAGTGATCAGTGAGTCCGGGAGGGTCTGACAGCAACGGAAATTCATTATTTTTCGAATTAATCGATCTTCCAATCCGAGCACATATTTTTGCAAACGATAAAATCTTAAAATTCGATCGAAAGTTCATTCCAATGTCCTAAATTCGTAGACATCGTAATTATTGGATTTCTCCAGATTGTTTAATTACTCTTAACAATTTGTGGGAAGAGAGTGACAGAAAAAAAAGTGATGGAACAGTTTTCGACGATTTGATTTTTCTTCAAATTTCTGTCGATTGATTTTTAACCTTTTGGGGACGATGGAATACTCTGCGTGTAACCTCATGTCACGATCTCTGCTCGATCAAACAAACATGATTTTTATATAATGCTCTATTTGTATAAAACAAACGAAAAAAAAACTATTACCTTGTTTACGTTATTATGGTGAAATATATAATATCTATTATAAATCATGCACGACGTCTTTTGTGATACGAGGAAATTATATTAAAGAACAAACAAAAAAACCAAAAAATTGAAATGGACCAAAAAATTGTGTTTTTTTATTCTTCCGGGGGGATGAATCAACCCTGGGGCCCTAATCCACGTGCCAACGATTGCCAAACTCGTTTTCGTACAACTTTGTTTCTCAACTGATAATGGAGAACTTTTAGCAAATGAAATTATCATCCTTTCTATTCGGATTTGTAATTCCTACAAGAAATCCGTTTGATTTTATGAAACAGACGATTATCAAGTTTGAGAAACTCTTGCTAACTTTTCTTTGCATTCGATTTAACTTTACTTGGAAATTCATTTGCCACTGCCCTCAAGTGCACCCAAGTTCATCCAGCTTTCACGGTAAATATTCGATTCAATTTAGAAACGCTTAACATACTTTGGAAAAGTCGTGATTTCACTTATTTTTTCATCTACCGTTCATGGGTTGTTGCATTTTTCATTATATTGTGGAACATCGAGAGGTTTTGTGGGAAAATTGAAATTTTAATATTTTTGAATTTGAAAAAGTCGTGATTTCACTTATTTTTCTATTTATCGTTCATGGGTTGTTGGATTTTTCATAAAATGTTGGAATATTGAAAGGTTTAGTCGAAAAATTGAAATTTTGATATTTTTGAATTTGAAAAAGTCGTGATTTCACTTATTTTTCTATTTATCGTTCATGGGTTGTTGGATTTTTCATAAAATGTTGGAACATCGAGAGGTTTTATGGAAAAATTGAAATTTTAATATTTTCGAATTTGAAAAAGTCGCGATTTCACTTATTTTTCTATTTATCGTTCATGGGTTGTTGGATTGTTCATAAAATGTTGGAACATCGAGCAGTTTAGTGAGAAAATTAAAATTGCAATAATTTTGACTCGGAAAAAGTCGTAATATCACATATTTTTCCAATTACAGTTTATGGGTTGTTGGATTTTCCATAAAATGTTGGAACATCGGGAGATTAATTGAGAAAATTGAAATTTCAATAATTTTGACTTTGAAAAAGTCGTAATATCACTTATTTTTCCAATTACGGTTTATGGGTTGTTGGATTTTTAGTAAAATGTTGGAACATCGAAAGGTTTGATGACGTGCATTGACAAAATGAAAATTTCGATAATTACGACTCTGCAAAAGACATGGTTTGATATATTTTTCCATTCGCGGTTCATGACTCGTTGGATTTTCGATAAAATGTTGGAACATTGAGAGATTTTATTAACGTGAATTAACAATATTGAAATTGCAATAGTGTTGATTAGCCAATTAAGTAATTGGATGAAATAAATGTACGTCGATAATCCGGCGACCTGTTGAAAAACCGAGAATTCCCGTCGAATCGATTGAATCTAACGCTAAGAAATTATTGACAAGGTTAATTCGGATGTGACGAAAAAGAGAATATAGTTAAATTCTCTGCCCTCAGATTCAATGGCCTTAGGCTTTGCTCTGTTGTTGCTGCTTTATATACCGTTCAGTCACCCCATCGATCCGTTTCTAAAACCCCTCCGTCTGCCTGCGCTCACCCCTGACTATATATAACTTGGCCTCTTCGATATCGCGTTAGAAATTTTGCGAGAATATGTTGATAAACGAGATGTTTGCACACGAGTCTATGAGGAGAAAGCGTTGTGAAGGGTATAAGTGGAATAATGGGGTGAAATTCACCCTTACAATAAAAATAGAAAAATGAAAAGACAGAGAATAATCGATAAAGCATTATTAAATTTCTTCGGTTTTGAAAATTCAACCCCACGATTCTGTCCCATCTGTCTGAAGGGGCGACAAATCTTTTTTTTGTCATTTTGCTCCGTCACGATCCTCCGATGTGGAAACGTGAGTATAAAAAAAAGAAAAAAATTAAAAATTCATAAAACACAAAGACCAGGGCGACCACGACGGTCGACTGCACGACAGACTGAAAGGAGGGTAGTTCATAATTACCAGGATGAGCGAGCCAGAGGGTGGCTTCACAGTTATCTTTTGCTGCTCCTCCCTGAAGGTCCGGGTTGAGACTGTCTGGATACCCGGACCTCAAAAAGGAAAGGAATATTCCATTTTCAATGGCTCACGAAGTTGAGCTGACTCAGTTGTCACTCGGATTCTAGCGGCTGACGAATGCAGCTCGGACTTTGCCTGCAATGGTTTCAATTCTGCGTCACAAGTTGATTAACATCAATCTAAACATAATATTAATTTCCACGTAATCTTGAATCGCACTTTGGAAGCAAATTCCCATTATTTTCATTTCCAAACAGTTGCGGAGCTTTCAGAGGTGCACGATAAATCCGATCGAAATAAATCTATCAGGATTGCTCGAGTTAGCTTTCGGGGGTTTCCAAACACTACAATTGATCCAAAATCGGTTGGGGGAACGTTGCGTTATAGGCGTTCGAAATCTTAATGGTATCCGTGTTCGACTGAAAATGTATGTCACACAGAATTTTTTTTTTTTTTGAGTAATAGAGTTCGTAATAATAACTATTTTTTCTGAGGCATGAAGCTTTTAGTACGTGGCTCGCTGCTATAATCGTTGATAACGATCGGATTAACGGAGTCACGTTAGCCGGAGCCGTTATAAATTTGATTTTTTCTTGGCAATAAAAAAACTACCCTTCATGTATTCCATAAAAACTTCGTGCAAAAACTCTCTTACTTTAGCCGTCAACGATAAAAAAGTGTGTCAGATTGCAAGTTTAGTAAAATGGAAAGAAACAAAAAGGAAACTAAAACGAAACCATAAGACTCGCCATGAAAACCGCAATTCACCGCAATTAGTAAAGAAAAAAGAAAAAAGATTCATTATATTTATGAATCTTGATCAAGTAATTTAAATTCCATTGAAATTTCATCGAAACCGATGTGATTGCTGAACCTGAATTTAATGACAAAGGTCAAAAGGTCATGGATAGGTTCGGTACTGTGCGATTCAATTTTTTTTCAAAGTCACGAGGCTGGTATCGAGGTATTTACGTTCATAGTTGGATTGTATTATACAAGCGGTAAAGGCAAGCAAACGGGAAATCCAGAAGAGCCCTAGCGGACAAATTGAACCGCGAATCCGGTAATCGACAATCGGAAACATATTCCACTGGAATTTACAGTATTACAGAGGACATGAGAGAAACAGGACGAGAAGGAGAGAGAGAGAGAGAGAGAATTTGGAGATTTGGTTGGTAAGCGGGCGTATCGCGAATGTAGTTCGTGATAGCCCCGAGAGAACGGTTGGCTGGTCGGATCACCTAGTGGGAATTATTACCATTAGTGACGTAATCGCACGAGGATTCATTGAATAATAGTCTGTGCAAGCGAAAAATATCGAGGAACATGTGTCTGAATAGTCAATAATAATTGTTAATGGCACTAAGTGGTTCCAAGTCATTTAAACTGTCGGAGAAATGGTTTAAAGTGGATCCAAGTTGGTCCGAAGGATCGGTCACTGGTTTAGAGAGATTCTAAGCTGTGTTAAGTGGTTCTAAGTAATTTTAAGTATCTCTGGGTGGTTCAACATGTTCGGAAACTTGGCTGGGCTGATTCGGAATGTTCTCGAATAGCCTGGTATAGTCCAAAGTGGTTAGAAGCTTAATTGGCTCAAACTATCTATTTTTATTAATCCCTGACCTCAGGCAACATTCTCTTTGTTGATTGCATGGGGGTTCCCGAAGTTTCTCATACGGATGAGGTTTTTCTTTTATTTCTATCGCTTTTAGCGCGACGTATTCATCGATTGTCGATTAGGCTACACTCGGGTAGGTAAGGATTTTACTACACATGCAGGAGGATATCGAAAACGTTGGAGGCTGGAGAGAAAGAGAAAATGAGAAGGCAGGGCGGCTTGGAAAAGAGGAGACGAACGAACGGAATTGTCGTCACTCCATCGGGCTGGAAAATTGAGCCTTCTCTGCATCTGTCTATCTTCACATCCTCTCTACTTTCCTCTCTTGTTCCTCTTCTCAATCTTACTCCACGATTCTTCCATCTGGGTATTTATACCGGCGCTTCGTATACGGCCTTTCTATTCGCCCGGGGCGATCCTCTTTTCTTTGATCGAAAAGTACTGTATGCAGCTCAAACTTATCGTTGTCACAACGTTATTCTTTTCGTAGTTTTATTTCCGCTGAAATGTTTGACAAATTTGCTGAAAGTTCATCCACCGTTGTTCCACATGGAACTGACAGAAAATAGAAACTCTGACAGATCCTGGTTAACGTTCAGTTCGGCTTTGAACCTGCAAAATTGGCGTTGAGTAATATAATTAAACCCTCTGTGGTCCCCAGGGGTCAAAATGACCCCAAGCGGAGTTTTGAGCTACAATTACGTCTCCACCGGTTCTTGGGTGCGATATATATATATTTTTTTATACATTGGCTCGTTGGGGATTTTTTCTCGCCATTTCGAAAATTGGATAAAAATTTTTTGGCAAGATATTCCCATTCGGAAAGGTTCGAACTAATATCCTGAATTTTGATGTATCGTTCGGAACGATACAGGCAACGAGGCAAGCGTTTAAACATCGCTGGGGTCACTCCGACCCCGTGCGACCACGGAGAGACAAGATTTCGGAATTAACTGAATAAATACCAAAACTCTTATTCCATTAAGTCGTGCTTAANCCAGGGGTCAAAATGACCCCAAGCGGAGTTTTGAGCTACAATTACCTCTCCACCGGTTCTTGGGTACCCAATTTTTTTTTTTGTTACACATTCGCTTCTTAGTGATTTTTTCTCGCCATTTCGAAAATTGGATAAAAAAATTTTGGCGAGATATTCTCATTCGGAAAGGTTCGAACTAATATCCTGAATTTTGATGTATCGTTCGGAACGATAGAGGCAACGAGGCAAGCGTTTAAACATCGCTGGGGTCACTCCGACCCCGTGCGAGCACGGAGGGACAAGATTTCGGAATTAACTGAATAAATACCAAAACTCTTATTCCATTAAGTCGTGCTTAATGCTTTTTTGTCTTATTTTTATTCTGTATCATTCGGTATCGACTCTGGCCGTAAGCCTTCTCTAAATTACTGCTCCATACTGCACCCCGCTGCCCTCCGGAATAGTACAACTCACTCGCCGGATCCACTTTTCGGCTTTCGCCACTATCACCGGTTCGCTAATTCGGTGTGATTTTCTTTCGTTTTTCTCTCCGCTCTCATTTCCTAGAATCCTTCTTTCTCCCTGGACATTCCGTTGTGTGTGCGTATGTGTGCGCGTGTGTGTGTATATGTAGGAACATTTATATACGAACGTAACCGGGGGTCCGAGCTCGTGGTAGATTTATTCCGCGCAATTACCACGATAAGGGTCTGGCTTAATGATTGTTCGTTAATCGCCCATGCGGCATCTAGGTACTGTGGAGTTGCGGTATAACGGCGAGAGCGGAAAGAGGGAGGAGAACCGGAAGCGAGAAAGAGAGGGAGAGAGTTTGCTACGGGTGAACAAGCGAAAACTGTTTCACAGTCCGACACACAGGCAGCAAACAGAGCTAATAAAGCTGCGCGTTATATCTCATCTCTCTCTTTCCCTTTCGCTGCTTGGCGCTCGACCGCGCGTTACCACCAAATAATTCCTTTCCGTAAGAACCTTCATTAGTCATCTGACATGTCCTGATGAAGAGTTAAACAAAAAAAAAGTCAATGTAATGGATAATCGCGATGTATAGCGAGCAAAAGTAAATTACCACGAGCCTGAAACTCTTTTGGTATCGATTTACGAGGCCAGGATATTGTTCCAGGTTTTATGCCGAGCTGATATTGAACCAGGACAATTTAACGTCCATCAATTTTGCGCGGGACTTGCTCCCGGTCAGCTGCGGACGAGCTTTACTCAGTTTCGGAGTTGGTGGTCCATGTGAATAGCTGCTGTGAGAACAAAAGAAAAAGGGAAAAGAGCGAATGCCGAAAAGGACCAGCACAGCCTCCAGCAGCCTCGGAAGGCTCGAGCTTTTGCCAATGATTTTCGTGCAGGAAAAGCAGCACCGCGATATCGTATCGAGATAAAAGCAAAGGTCCTTGACCACCGCGATATATTGGAAACAGGAATACCGTGTCGTTCAACCACGTTTTCACCAGCAATGGACACCAGGCAAGCATCTCTGTGTATTCCTGGCAGCGATCAGTTATTTCAATCACCGCTTGGTTATGTAGCTGTTGAATGGAAACCGCGCACTGGTCCGACCAAGCAACCAATTTCGTTAGGGAATTTCGCCGTGTGACACCTGACGGTTTTCCAGCCTCCGCACCAGCATTCGCGACATCTGATCGCTTCTGACGCGGCGTTAGCCACATAATGCACGTTTGAATCTCTGCCCTCGTATACATTTACATTCCTCGTCAGCTGTGCTATTTAATTAATTGTCGCTATTGATTAACACGTCCGGAAGTCGTCATAGGAAACTGATGCATCAAGTCGCGGACCCTGTCCGAGTTGATACAATGCTCAGTCCAGCTGCATCGAGTTGGAGGCTGGCATCCGAACGGAGGTTGAAGCTCAGGTAACGATCAAGGTCTGCTCCGAGTGTAAATTCATTTAGAATCAGAAGCTTTCACCGAGACCACCTTGGTTACGTTTCCTTGGCATTGAAACTGAGTTTACACAGTTAAAGTTTACCTTTGAACTCAATTTATTTTATATCCTGAATCAACCAACGTTCTGACCCATGCACCTACCGATGGCTTCCCTTCGAACTGCTCAGATCAGTCTCGTACTTGCGGTTTATCCAGGAGCTCTAGAAGCAGCCCCTTAACGCAACCATGTCGTCAGCAACACAGTGCTAATATCAGGTTCCGTCGAAACTCGGCTAATCCCACGTTTATACGGCCTGTTGCACAAGGCTACATCTCGGCAGCTTGTCGCTCGTGAGGGATCATCGATTTCCTGTTAGCTCCTCGCCTGCTTATATCTCGAGCTATAGGATACAGAGCGCAAGCTCGACACATGCTTGACGGGTTCTCGAGAATGGGGTGGCACAATGAAACCACTAGGGGAGAAGGCCAATTCGGAGGCTTCGGTCCAACTTGATATTTGCCTTTGCCATCCAACTTGGCATCACAGTTGCTAGTGCATGCTCGTTGTCTCCAAGATTATCTTACGAGCAAGAATCTAACGCGTGTGTCTTGAATTTTCAATGACATTTAGGGTTGCCCAAGTGCTTTGGGCAGCCAGGAATGTTGTCGCAATTAGGCCAAGTGCCTTCTTGAGGTCGATGTTGGGTTAACTCTTGCCGCATCAATTGTCAGTATCGATGAACGATGACAGCGAGGAGCAGGCTCTTCTCTTAATCGACGCACACCTTTTGTTCTCCTGGTCAGGGAACCATAGAAAAATCAATTGGCAACTAACCCAAAGACAAAACGATTCATGCTGCGCCTCATTCACGTTATGTTAGCCATTATTCTCACCGTCCTCGGAGTTGGTTCACGCGTGGCCAGAGACCCCAAGAATCGGCTAAAATCCACCGGAACCACGATCATTGTATGAGAGACCGCAATTCTCGTCCGGATTCCATGGTAAATAGACGACCGGGACTATGGTCTAAGCCGCACTGCGGCTTTTCATCCGTGATTCACCCCCGGGCGGACAATGTAGCTCTATCTATACGGGTCGCAGTATTTTCGCTTTTCCTATTCCTTCCGTCGAGCACACTGGACTACTCGGCTCCACGCGAACCCTGGAGCATCGAGTGGGGTAGCTTTTCAAGGGGTGGGGCTTTCTGCGAGCTCTCATGGCTGAGAACGAATGCCAATCGATTTTTGAGTTATGAAAAGTCTTGCATTTTAAATTCAAGTTACTTTGTCATTCCAAACATCAAATATTTCGCTGTAGCCGGAGCAAATTTCACTTTGGAATGGATGCTTAATTCCAACTTCATAATATCGAAAAACGCGGCAGTCTCTCGAGACGCAAGATTAATTATCCATTCCACGAATTATTTCGAAACGTTTCGAATATTGCAGCCAAATCTCCACCGACTATCACGAGTAATTAACACGTAATTAAATATTAATAACATATAATAAATATTCGCAATAATTTATCAGCTTTGCATTTTCGGCTCATATTTATGCAACAACCTGGTTATCCTTCCAAATGAATATTCTCAAGCCACTGCAAAACCTCAAGCGGCAGTTACGCCTGAAAAAAATTCAGTAGAACGAAAATTTCTCCGCAGGCATTTCCTGAAATGTGGTTACACATAAATACTCGCGGAACCAATACGTAAAACCGAAATCGAGATAGTTGTGGCAACTTTATGATATTCACTATATTGTTTAGCTGTTCCGACCCAAAAGACTGTGGTTATTGTTCAGATTCCTGGTACAGCTAAACTTCATCGAGTTGTTAGATATTACAAGTTTACCTCGACTAAGCAAAATATTGGCGCATCTAGCAATCCTCGAATTTCCATTTATTTTTCGTTCCCATCGCATTGGATCACTGCAAGATTCACTGGAAAATTATATACATCCGTGAGGCCAACCAAGTTTTTCTTAAGTACAAAATGTTTTGGTTACATCGACCAACTCTGCGTCTCCAAATAATTTTCACTACGACAATATCATTTTTGATCTAATGATTTTTATTTCGTTTGCCACATTCTGGAGACTTTGCAGATTTGGTATTTCAGTGAAAAGATATCTAGTTGTTACGAGCACACTGTTGCGTTGCTGTGATGGAAATACGACGATTTTAAAGACTCGAGAAAATTGTTGAAAAATATCATCATCACGATTGAATTATTAAATCTTATAATTGCGTAAAAGTTTGATGACTGGAAATGCAAAATAGTTTTCTCGCGCAAAAAATGATTTCTTTACGATTGCGTGACACGTAATGAGCTGCGGTCAAAAGTTCAGAATGATCGGTCGTACAGTTTGATGGGAAAAGAGATTTCCTCCAATCGAAAATATGGATTATGGGAAGCAAAAAACAATAATTAACTGCGGCAATGGATAGGAGATGAAGAATCCTTTACAATACTTGATTAGGTTCGGATGAATAGGTAAATAGCGAATCAACAGCTAGGCAATGCGGTGTATTACGAAACGTTTATTACGTGGCGATGAAGAGGGAACTCTCTCGTGCACTTGGATGTGTATCGTTTAGTGCGGCACATGAAATAACCGAAATTACCAGCTCAAAGTGATGCACCACGGATGTATAGATATGCAGGAAATATCATGATCGGAGAAGCGCTCTCGGGAATAGAGCAGGAGCTTCAAAACCAAAACATGAAAGCAAAATTAATCTGCTCACCTCTCGATATATTCGAGGTGGTGTGATTTGAGTGATATTATCGCAACCGAAATCACATTGATTTGTCAGAGTTGTCGGAGTCATTGATCTCATTTTTCGATTATATAATTCCCTCGAATCTTGAAGACCAATGGGCGCCAGAAATTGGTTAATCGTTGCACGAAAAATAACGTGGATGTTGCAAAATTTTTCCAGTCTAACGATTCGATCGTCCGATGGACCGTGATGCGTCTTTGTGGAAAAAAATCTTTGTACCGATCGCACAAATTTTCATAAATCGAATAAAGCGAAATACAGAAGGTCGACGGGTCCGTCGATCCAAAATTGTATCAGCAAGGATTTCCTGTCCTTTGGTGCGATAGGAAAAATCTCGTTCGTTCAATTTGCCTGTTTTTCTTCTCCGATTTGCAGAGATGTGAACGCCCAATGACTCGAAAACCATTCGTTCGAGGCTACAAAATCCTTTAGCTCGACAACTGTGAGTGCGTATATATGGATGTATGCATACATGTAACAAGAATACATGAACTGATAACTGGCAAAGCGTAAACGAGGAATCGAGCATTTTCTCGCATCTTCTATATCGTTTATATACCGATGAATATAAATCGTAATTGTCCAGTTGAATCGCCAGTTTATATTCGCCCGAGCTCACCCTCGCGATCCTCCCAACTACATTATGCAAAATACGTGATAGCGAGAAAAAAGTATCATCGTTCTGCTGGCACGAACATACAGAGATTCGCTGAAAAGCAGAACGAAATATAGATTTATTCATTATATTTCTTATGTTAATAAAACGTTGAAAAAAGCTTAATTAAGGTGTTTCGTATCGTCACACCAATATTTATTCTCGGCATATAATACTTTTCATTCGATCAGCTCCACACAAATTTATTCTCGCTGGCAATTCCGTTGGTAATTTTTATCTGTTTATTCATTTGTTTTTGTTTTTCTCTCTTGACACAGACTGGATATTCTTTATGAATTCATGCGCAATAAATCCACTAGGAAATTGACCTAATTTACGTGCACAAACTCATCACTGGTACGTCGCAGTCGGTTTTCTAAATGACGCGATCCTGTCGTAAAACATTTATGACATAACGTTTTTAGTTTTTTTCAACGCTACCAACGCTTTTGACACGAGTGTGTGTCCGGTGTGCGATCCTGGCGATCGCCGGAGTGCGAAGCAGCCTCGGGCGAGGTCGACACTGGGATCGGTCAGCGTTGGCCATGCACCGCGGCTCTGGGATCACTCGCAGCAGAGCGAGAGGAATAGGTTTCCTCAGTTTTATTCATTTTGTGCAAACAGACCGAAGATCGGAACGACGTGCTTCCTGCTCAGGGTCAATCTGACCCGAGGCTGAATCGATCTTTAACCCGAAAAGTGAGTTGAACTTTTTTTTAACTCCAACAACATCGAAACTAATTAGGAACCGGTGAACGGGAAGGAAAAAGTTGGAATGACGCGGAATGGGTTCGTAAAAATTTGAAAAAGTGTAAGAAAAAATAATTGACAATAAAAATTTTGTTTCGTGTGAAAAAAATGGTTACAAATTCGTTAATTTGCAGGATTACCCAATAAATCCGCTTCGAAACTACGAGCCGATGGCTTTTCGAATGTGGAGATGTAGAGAAGCAATGCTTCAAGGGCCACTGACCTGGAGTTATTCTTACGAGTATATTTCGAGAGTCGTGTTAACGTTATCGTTCAACACGCTTTTGTAATTATTCTCTAATTAGCCTGGACATTTATTATAAAAAAATTAGAAAATGAAAGTCTCTCTGTTTTACCGCGCTGCTCTTCCTCTTGTCCTTCCCTGTCCTCAAATGAGAGGGAGTGAGATTTGGTTAGCTGGGCGAAAAAAGCAACTATTTCCAGCTTGTTGGGACGGGGTTGTCAACTTATTCGGACGAAATTGTGTCCAAGTAGGTATTCATTAAGCGCCTGCCGTCAAGAAGAAAGGCTGCAAAGACGACGTGCGCTTCATGTTCGTGACGAGTCCCGCACTTCTCGTTCAACGAGGGCTTTAAAGATGAGTATCGTTGACATATTTTCCAAGCTCACTCTCCTTCCTTTTACTCTCTCGGCTTTTTAATAGCATCCGGGATTGAGCGAAAGCTCGAGGCGAGGTTTAAGGCTCTTGAATCTTGTCACAAGATGGCAGCAGTCATTCAAATGAGTTTTCGATATCACTTGGAAAGCGAAAAGATAAGAAAATCGTGGGTGAAAGAACTTTGATCGCTTCCTGAAAAATGTTAAGCCTGTGCGTCAACGCCATGACTTTCCCCCGGGGAATCTCAACACAGAACCCCGCATCTGTGCGTTCATTTTTATCACGTATTTAGCTCTGAAGAAGATGAATACAACAACGTAACGAGGGACCATGATCATTAAGCTCCACCGCGTTCTCCCAAAGTGCTTTTCTGCAGAACCATGCGGTGCCGTAGATTGAATTTTGGTTTCGTGGAGATCGACGAAAGTTCCCAGTCCCAGCAACGTCTAATAGTTCTCCAAGATAATCCTTCCAAGAGAAACACTCGCTAGTGATGTTAATCCGATCCCTTCGAGGGATCAGGAACAGTGCTCGAGGGCAAGATGAACTTCTGATTCTTAAGTCAAACCCTGAATATTCCAATGACGATTTCTTCATTAATGCTCTTCATTATTAATTCATCGTTTATTCATTTTCCCCCTCCACCCGCCCCTGAGCCGAAGTTCATTTTACTACGAAACCGAAGTCAAAAGTGTACCCGCACCAATTTTTCTGTTCCAAATGCGAAAACGTAACGACGATTCGTTTATTTTGCTAAACGCATTGGAGAGCGAAACATTTTCGACGTTGATGCAAACACACATTTTGCTCGGATGATCATCATAACGAATAATGACAAATTTGCCATTCGTTCGACATGATCAACGGTAAATAAATAAAATTCGTCCTCACACTGTGCGCAGATTATTCAAGTTATAATTTCATTCAATTGCGGAAAACTGAAAAATAAATCATCATTATTTCCTTAATTTATTGCGTTCGTAACGTCATTGGCGTTAAAAAGTGAAAAAATTGTATGAAATGACACTTTAAGGGAATAAAGCAATTGCACAAGCTTTTGGAATACAATTGCTTCAGTTTTCTACCAATTTCGTGCGATTGCAGTTTTAACTATTGGTTAATGAGTGGTCGACTCTGTTGTGGAACGGACAAATATTAGGAGAATCGAAAGGACGGAAATTCGGGTTATCTGGTGTGCAATTCCTCGTGGGTAAACACATCGTGTTCGTGAAATCAATTAATTAGTCTTTCTACGAAGGTAATGGCTTTATAATATTTATGTGAATGTTGTATTTCCGAGGCTGAACGAGCGCCACATTAATACGAGTTTGTATTGTTTACAAAATTTCGAGGCAAACGTAAATACACAGCGAGGCTGTGGCAACTGTCAATAAAATTTCAATAATTTTCTCGGCCCCGTGTAGGATTCAACATCGTTTAGTGATTTGGAAATCCAGTTACATAAATTCGATGATTTTCGAGACCAATTGGCCAGCTCAACAATATTCGCCAATTGTGTTAAAAAATAAAAGAACAGTCGTTTGAGTTGATAGCGCCGGAAATACCGCTGCCCCAATGAATTCTCTCGAAAAAAAAAAAAAAAAAACACACGACGAAGGCTCAACGTGTGATACATAGGTGCGACAGGATCTCGTCCATAAAGCTCCTGCTTGCCAGGATTTTTCTCGTATTCGAATAGATATTTGATAACTGCTGGTAATACGGTTCACGTGATGTTTTTCAACGCCATAAAACCTCGGTTAACTCACACTCGACTGGTTAACGGGGTAAAGGTTCGCTAAAGCCGAGCTGTATCGCGATTGTACAAGCTTTCAACGTGGTCTCGTTCACTCTCGAACTAAAATAAAATATAGGAAAGAGGAAGTGAGATAAGATCGAAGGCAGCCGCCAGTACACGAAGCAAAAGTACAGGGAGCAGGTCTCCTCGTCTTGGATACTTTTCGATATACTTTTCAATCGATGACACGAAACTTTTCGCTTCATAGCTTCCTTCTTGAAATATAGGGTGCTCCTGAAATCGAGATTATGCTTCCGGCTTTCCTCGAGAAATTTACAAGAGAAAAGTTCCCAGCCATTCTTCTTCCTGACGTGCCTTTGCTGAGCTATTCGTTCTAAAAGGGAAAAGCAATCTATTGCATTCGTCAGGAGCAGTGGGCGGAGTCATGACTTCCTAGAACTCGGTGCAGCTTATCCACTGCGTCTGGACTGGAATTAATTAATGTAACGGTTGATACCAATTATGATGAAAATCTCGTGAACGCCTAATCGGCACCAAACGTGGCAAAAGCTTGACGTTTCTTTCCGAATTGGATGGCCCACCTGTTCCCCGATCCACAGCAAGGATTCTAGGGCATCCGGTACATATTACTATGTTCGTACTCGTCCAACCATCAAGGTTTGAGATCATGGACCAAAAAAAAACGACGAAGCCAGCTGCGAGCAAGTTTCGCAGTAGATTCAGCTCCTGAAACTCGTTTACACTAGTTCGCAGACTAAGAATTCTCCAAATCGAATCGTTACTTTCCTGAAAGCATTGGAAAGTTCGATACAACTTTTAGTCCCGAAGAAATGTCGGCTGAGAAGGGCTTATCAAAAAGATATTGGTAATATTTCAATGCGATATGAATTACTTTGGGAATGACACGATGGAATTGTTTCCAGCCGATCGGAAAAGTTTCGTCGAACAAAAAATATGTTTGGGCATGTACGCACGCCATTTTGAAATTTTTCTTGTATAAAAAATGCAGCAAAGTTTCCCCTCAAAATGCTCGATCCATCATCCAATGTGACGCACAATGAGATTATTTCTTCTTTTTTTCCTTATTCTCCAAGTGAAAAGATGGTCATTGGACATAGAAATGTTGGCGATAAAAAGTCCTATATCCTTGCGGATTGTCGTAATATACAGGAGACGCACACCAACGCTCTCTTTACTATGCTGTAGCCGGATATGACCAGCGAGGTGTATAGCTTCGAAACGTCCGAGAATACCATTTTACAAGGTACCAACGCTGCTGTTTCTTTCTCTCGTGAATACACAGGACAATCGACACAGAGTCGTCCTTTTCCTGATTAACAACAAATCCAAGTTGATTAAACAAAATTTTCTTGAGGAATCTTCGTTTTTTTTTTTCAAATCAACAAAAAGTCGAAAATAAATTGACAGTCGAACGAGTTCTGATACAAATTTCAAAATAATCTCAAAGTTCAAAGCCACTGTAAAATATTTAAAAAAAATCGTATTCATTTTTATTTAGCATCTCAATCCAACAAAGTTACTCATTCGTCACAGATCGAGAAAATTCTTTACTCATCGAAAAAGGAGGCTTTTGGAATCGGATTTTTTTTGCGAGTTCATGCAAATTCCTTTCTGGAACGATGTTGACAAAGCTACAAGGCAATGTTCAATTTGACGTTGAAAGTCCCTTGTACACAAGACTATTCTTTACTTCCCATACCTATATCACGAGATAACATGACTACCGTGTCTCGCATAACCTACGATATAAATATGTATGTATATATATTCATATATACGCGATATTGTACACATGTGACCCCGATTTTTATTTTATTTTTTCCCCCTAGCAGAAATGGCCGAAAACTTGCATGTAGTAAGCCAGTCAAGCAAAAAACGTTGTGCACTAGCTCGACCCTTTCCGAAATGACAAAAAGGATCAATCAATTACTTTCTGGATCGTTACCCAGGAGCTAACAAGTACAAATGATCGGGGCTAGATTTTTTTCGGTACCAACACCTCGAGCTTCGAGTGTACAGTGATTGGCTCTGCGAGCATTTTATTGGTCCGGAGCTTCGTATCAGTATCGCCCAGTGTCCTACGTCGCTGAGTGAAACTTTTCACAAGAGAGTATCGTGCCGGAAAACACGATAGCAGGAGGCTTCGCCATCGGAAAGGGACCTTTGTTAATGAACCAAGTCACGTCACTACCTGATGCAAACCCTTCGAGTCCCACCCAAAGTGAAACTTACGACGCAGAGACACTTTTTTTTGCAGTTTTTGAATTATTTGTAATTTTGCCAATTAAATTCGGATATTTTTGAATTTTTTTATCAGATTTGTTATCGACGATGGCGATGACTTGTGCGTGGAGAATTTCAAATCAATCCTTCGTGAGGAACAGATTCCTTGGAAGGTCGAATAACGAGTAATCATTTTTACTGCAAATATTGTTGCTTAATGGTTGATGTTTATAAAGTCCTTGCTCCAGAATGGATCGAGCACTTCAGGAGTGTTTTCAGTCAGTGAGTTTTTCACTTGAGTGAAATGTGGTACACATTTTGCACGTTTTCATAAAGATCCTGTCAACGACTGGACCGTCATAGGAGCTTGAGCCAGTCAACGGTTTTTCAATCCTCTCTGTAGGATGCTTTTTGTATGTTTTTTTCGGATGCAATTGCCACAGCGATGGCTTAAATTCACATCAATTTTGAAGGACGGTTACGGAGTGACTGGTGAAAATGCGGAGCGGCGCGAGTCCAAACTGAAGAGAATCGAATAACACGTGGGAGTATTTTTTTTTTGTTCCCCAGTCTTTCGTTCGATATGTGCGACAGCAGAAATAGGCTGAGTGTGTTTGGATATTTTTTGTTTTCTCGCAGCATCCTCCCTTTCGCGCTCAGGCACAGTGACAAACAGAGGTCAACACCGAGTATCCCGTGGCAACGTTTTGTCAACGTCAACGCTAAATGCAAAATACAAAAAGGACACTCGCTCGCCTTTTATTTTTCTCCCGAGTACTTGAGATCGATTCATCTTTCTCGTCTCGAACATTCTCGTACGAGACTTTTCCTCCGCTCCATCGACAAGACCGAGAGTCACTTGTCAAGGTCATTCGCTCGAAACTATCGAAATCCTCGATGCACCAATTGTACTTTGTCTAGCGTGACACCGACCATGTATTTTCTTGACAGTCTCGGAACGAAAGAGCAGCGAAATCCTTTGCGATCATCAGCCCAAGGACAGGCCTATGGGGATTTTTTAAATTTTACCATGGCTCAAAAATCTCTCTGGATTTTTTCATGGATCCCCGACTCTGACATTCCTGCTGTGGCCATGAGCTCGCTTATCGTACGAAATCATTACAGCATCTTATTTACCATTTTGCTCACCTGGACTGTACTAAATGTCGGTCAACTGGAAACTCCACGGTATAATTTACATCGCCGGAATATGAGGCTCCAAGTGAACTGTCCTTGGTGCATGTGAAATAGGTTAATGCACCTCGGTCCTGTAATTGAGTGAGTAAGGAAGGGTTGACAAATGAGATGAGTGGGTAACGGTGGAAGCACGAGGGCACTCAATGCGGTCGAGTAATCGTCCCCGTGTTTGGTAATTCTCTTCGTGGCTGCTGGCACGATCAGCGAATGAGCAGGGAGCAGGCAATAGTTTCGTGAATCCATCCCTCGGGCGAGCGTTCGTTCCCTTTTGAATAAACAATTGTCTGGTATATTTAATCACGTGACCACGTGCTCCTGCCTCTCACAATATACCGTAATGACAACGTCCACCGATATCTCGTAATTATTCAATAAACATTGTTTGCCTCATATTTTCATTGCAGTCTGTTTAACAACTGGCTATTCATTGTTGAAGCAAGCAAAATAATAAATATTAAATGCGCGACGATTATTCATCGAACGACACGAGGATTAATAACGCTCGGAGAATTTTTAAAATCATAATGCTCTTTTAAATCCACTGCAGAAATTTGCTTTGCTGCTCTCTTTTTTCTGCACCCTCTGTGATCGGGTTTACGGCTCATGACGATTCTTGTCAACGCGCTACGGTAACCGAGGGTATTTTTTTTTTCCAACATGTGTCTTTCTTCCACAGTAAATATTCATGGGACCGTGGGAGATGGAAGTTCAGCTGTGTATTTCTTATAGACACGACACTGTGCGATTTCCGCGACCACGTACGAAGACAAGGGTGTGAAAATGGGAAAATCGATATCTCCGAAAAGTTTGGTAAGAAAAATCGAAACGAGAAAGTCTTCAGGTATTTGAATCGGTTGCTGCGTTCGCTGTGCAAAATCGATGACGCAAGGCTGCTCTATAATTATGTCAGGTTTTCCAAACAATTTTCGTGCTTGGAACGTTAAGCTCGGAGGCTTAATGTCCCAGCGGAAATTAGTCCAACTTGGAGTGAACGGCATGCCATAAAACGATCACGATTTAGATTTCATTGTTAATATGATTTTATCGTGTGGTCTATAAATCTTGGCCACCCTGTACATATTTCGTCGTTTATTTAAGAGAATTAGTGCTGGATCAAGACGAACGAGGGAAAGTAAGTGAGGAGAGAGTGGACGTGGTGAAAGATGCAGGGGCAAAAAAGCTCCTAAAAGCGTGCAAGACTCAGCGTTCGCCAAGGAGTCGTCTCGACCCCCGACAACGCCGGTTTCTCTCGGCGTTTTCAACCCTTACTTTCTTCTTTCTTTTTTTGTTACGACCAAACCTCGACAACCCGAGTAAAAAACTCTGGTCACATGCTCCACGCGATGTGTTGATTCTCGAGAAAACGTTTGTTATTTTTTTTTTTCCTCCTTTCTTTTCAAACCCGTACACCCCCATTTACCCAACCCCTTGAGTTCGCAGTAATGCGAGACAAATGGAAATCCAATTGGATGATTCTTGTGCGACATTGGGATCCCATTAAGACTCTTCTCCCTGATACTTACCTGTTGAGGAACAGCCAAGCTTCCTCAGCCTTTATTTATGAAATATCGTATTCGATGCCACTCAATTTCCAATCAGTCCAGCAGAACTTTTTCATGATATTTGTTATTAATTCAGATTTCTCTGTAGCGTAAGAATATCTTGTGAAATGATGAATAGAATTGAAAACTCTGGAACGAACTTGAAGACAAATCGATGGGAATCAATAAAAGTGGAGAGCACATGGAAAAGCATTTTAAACAATAAATTGAGTTTATAGGTGAAAAACGTGAGAAAAATGAATCAAGATTAAAATTTAATAGTCTGGTGGGAATTTTTTAGGAAAAGAAATTACCTGGAGTTACAATTTGTGCCTCTGGCAATGCCTGGAAAGTTAAACAGCAGGGGAGACTGAACTTTCTCTACGTATAATAAAAAAAGTAAAAAAATCTCTACACACAATTCACCTTTATTTTCTGGTAAAAGCATCCACGAACACGAGCTACAGCCGAAAATCTTTCTGGACCACTTCGAGAGAATAAAGCTCGTACATTGAGACATATATACTCCGGGGGAGGGGAACGGGGTCTCGAAGGGCTTCGGAAGTGTGTAAATTCTCGCATTAACCATTTCGAAACCTTTGGGGACATGTTACGCGAGCTTTACGATTCAACTTATCCCATAGAAAGAGCCTCCAACTTTTTGGATTATTCTCGATCAAAAAATCACTCGGTAAAAAGCACTTTTTCCAAATTTCAAACATTTTTCCAAATAACTTACAACTTTGTGTTCCTCCCTGAATCTGTGAGAACTGAGGATAAGAGATCAAAGTTTTGATAACAAACACGTGGCAAAAAACCCATAAACTATTCAAAATTCCACCGGTTGATTAAAAGGAATTCACGAGTGCCGATTAGCCAATTATACTGAAATGAAGATGAAGGCTGCTCGTCGATCACCACAATTCCCGAGATTGTTCCCAACCAAGGGAAACGAAACTTGAATATTTCAACGATTTCCTAGTGGACCCAATGGCATTGTTGAGCTTCGCAAATGTGGTCTCGATGTTCGATGTGTTCACCATTTTCGCGATAGGATGTGATCGTCCATGTACACATCCATTGTCGACCATCATGATCGAATGAAAATAAAACGAGTGCAGAAATCAATTAAGGCCGAATAACGACGTTGAGGTAATTTAACTGCTTGGCACGAGCCAAATGACAAATTATTTTTCACGATACGAAGTTTGTTTTAGTAATTGAATAAAAAATAGATCAACGCATTATCGCGTCTTATAAAAAACGATGGATTTTCAGGCTGATCGACAGATCGATACAAAACTGTGCAACGATCTAATTTATTTATTTGGCAAGACGATTTTTCAATTCATTCAACTAGTGCATCAAAAATTGCATGAAATTGTCATGAAAGTTGATTATTTGATTTTATTTTCCTGATTTTTTAGAAATCACAACCAAATTTATAAAAATGTCCAATTTTCATATTTTTTTTGTGCATGGTTATTTCTTATATTGTTTTATTCCGTAGAAAGATTCTGTGCATCGTAAAATATGAGGTTGTCTGATCACTGAAGAATTTTCTCCTTAGACGTGACTTTTATAACGTTTCTGATGACGTTATCTCGTTTGAGCTTCTGACATTTTTCTTGCTGCTTATTTTTCTTTTTTTCTTTCTCGTGTTATACTTTCGTCACTCTTTCCCTCGAGCTCTGCAACCGGAAGAAGGAAAAACGTCGGCGGAGAAAAAATATTTATCTCGTACGCTGCGAAAGACTGGGTTTGAAATGTTCACGATGGAAAGAGTACAAAATGTAAGGGATTCATTGCGTCTATTGATGAAGTTTATTCAAAAATCGTGAAAATAACTTATTGATGCGGAAAAAGAAACGATAAAAAGAATTTTATGCGTTTATAGATTTTTCAAATTATACGATTAAATGAAAAATCGATTCAATTGCAAATGAATGTTGCGATGAACAAGCAAAATATTAGTTGGAACTGAAATTTTTGTTGGTTTGTTTGTTGTACAATTGGTCAAACTCATTGCAGGCGAAGGATGGACATGCTAAGGAAGCCAAAGTTATTTTTCATTTGGAGGAACTTGGTATTTCTTCGCAGCCATTTTTCCGGTGAAACGTTTAAACTTTTGAGATTAATGATAGCTCAAGCGGGAGGGATGGGCGAGGGGGGGTTTTAAAGGGTGGAATACATCGTGATCTCGTGGGGAGAGACGACGTCAAGATGAGAAACAAAGAGAAGAAGCAATATCGGTGGAAAAGAAAGTAAGAAAAGGAAGAGAGCAGAGAAGAAGTAGTGGAGAATGAGAAGGAACAAAAACACAAGATGGCGTCTTGAGACGTGGATCCAATATGAAGGCACAATAGCGCAAACGCCCTCACAAAACCTCCCCCAAGAAAAAATAAAATAAAAATGACGAGAGATGGATAAACAGGAAAAAGATACGAACGGATCCTGAGGGAAAACGACGCTTGGACGAAAAGTGAGAGAAAACTCACACAGAGTACATAACTAAGGGAGGGAATATAGTGGGGTGGAAAAGAGAAAAAAAAATGGGATAAAACTGCGAATGGAATACTTTTTATTATTGGGAATATTCCCCTGCCACTTCGATCAAAATAAACATGAGCCTAAAACTTTATTATTGTAGACACGAGATTTTCCTATATATGGATAACAATTTTTTCCTCCAGCATCAACAAGAATTCAGCTGATTACTTTCATTCCTTAATTGAAAGGAGCCATGCAATGGACCTTGATTGAGACTGGAAACCACGTTCGAGTCGGTTCGAGTCCAGCGAAGAAGATTCCTGAACGAAAATGAATCGGAAACCCGACAAAAGGATGAAATCTTAAAAAAAAAGAACCAAAAAAACAATTGCAATTAAACTGTTTGCCAATCCGAATGAAAGCCTTGAAAATAGCAAACACTATCGAGCCCCGTTCCTTTCCCTAGTTGATTATAAAGAAACCAGAATAATCAAAAGTTACGAGAAAAAATGGTAAAAAAAAGCTCGAGCAGTCTTTTCCTCCACGAACTACAATTAAATGGTTTCTGAATAATTTTTTGAGGATTCACAAAGTTTAACGTGTCGCAGACAAAAAAAAATGTACTTTTTCAGAATAAAATCGAGAAACGATCTGGTCGCCGAACGTCTTCGTAGTTGTTGTGACTGGAGTGTAACAAATGGCAGTTTTATTGGGTTGCAAAGCTTTTTCCCTTTTCCCCTCATAGAGCAGATGGCCAGAAAGTAAGGGGAATGAGAGGGAAAGAGGGAAAGATAACCGTGACGATCCCGAAAGTATTTAAGTATATCCCGAGAGTACATCCAACCTCGATCGTCCTCTGATTGCTGTTGTTCCTGAAGTGGGTCTCTTGCCTTGGGAAAATTGAAGAAATTCCATGGCATCGACCACCACCACCACTACGACCGTCTTACAGGCAGAAAAGCGTTGAAAACTTTTAAGAGCTAATGGACGGAGTGTTCGAATTGGGATTTGAAAAAGGAAGTAAAAACATTGGTTCGATGACCTCTGTGAAGAAAAGTCGTGATAGTTTTGTGTGTTGTTTTCCTTGCTGCCGCCCAAGCTCGACAAGACGGTGAACGGAATTGAAAAGAAAGCATCGTGAGAAACGTAGAAAGAAAATCGTCCTCAGCGGTCTGCCATATTTGTTTTTTTTTCCACTCCCAGAAAAACCTTCCGATTTGTTTTTTTTTTCACTTTCGATTTGTTGGCTCTTCTGATGACTGGATTCTACCGGTGTGCTGTTTATTTTCATACCGCATTATAATAATAATAACAGTTGTGAAAAAGAATAAAAATTAATAATCTGGAACATGATGAAATTACCCACAGAGCATCGTGTTGGAGTTTCTCTGACAAAAACACTGAAAAATTCATTTTTCTCCAAACGAACGAGGCATTGGGGAAATTTGTTGTACGAAGGTATTCCTGGATGAAAAAAAGCGTCGCATCGGTCGATCCGATGGGTGAATTCTCATAATTAGTGAAAAAGTTGTTATGGACCGAATGACCGATGGGCTACCATCCCTCTTAGCTGCCCAAAGCTCGCCATGAGCTCCAAGCCTTTGCCTCCATTCATCTCTTTTCAGTCATGAATTCGTAATGAATCTTTTCATCTCTAATGACGTAAAAAAACGTGAAAGCTGTACCAATCAATGAGAGCGACGTAAAAATATCTCTTTCTACCCCGTTATCAATGTTGTCACGACAAGGTGTGAATCTACGAGTGCCTCGATAGTTTTTTTTTTGTTTTTTTTTTTACATGAAAAGAAACTCTCCATGTTTTTTTTATAACTGGAAAAAGAATTGCATCAACTTTGTTCCTTTCTGTCTCGTTTTTTTTCCACGTTTCCTTCATTTTCATTGTTCACTCTCACTTTTCGAGGTGTTTTTCATGAGCTCGTTAGCAACGAAGAACGAGCACAGCGTAAATGCTTATGAGAAATATCATTAAGCGCTCTCAAGGTTTCTCTGCTGTTTTCAATTACATTTTCTCGAACCTTCGCTGAACCTCGTGTACGATATTAATTTGATATAACGCTCTGTTGGTTCTTTGTCTAGTATTTATCAAACAAGACATTTCACAGACATAGCTAAATGGACATTTGTTGAAGTTTTCAGTCGGAAACTTCATGAAAATATGTTTTTTCTTTTTTATACGCTGCTGAGGATTGTGAGGAAAAAGTTGTGCTTTTTACATTTGCTGTTATATTTCGTATTTGTTTCACTTCAATTTTCCTTTCGACCACTTGCGCTCCACAGCAGTCCATTTTCGCGCGTTTTTCCATTTTCCAAGTATACAGACAGACAAAGCAAAAAAATATGTTTGAAAAAAACAAAAAAAACAAAAAAAAAAAACGGGAACTTGCACAGATCAAGCCACACAAATGGCCCGAGTGCTTCAGGCATTTTTGACCACACAGCTCGTCCCATGCTGTTGCATCCGTTCCAACGAATACCACAAAATTTTGAGGAATCCTTTTCATTTTTTCCTATATTTTCGCGGAAGATTATTTTTATCCGGTCGTACATATTCGCCGAGCCAGTGAGTGACCACTCGGTAAAATTTCCAACGGTGTTCGTTCGTATTTTGAAAAATTCAACGAAAAACTTTCTAAAAAATATGCGAAAAAATGGTCGATTCTCTCATCCGATCATGGCTCACATTTTCATCATCTTTTCGAATAAAATGAGAAAAAGTTTGGATGAAAAACGAAAGTTAATGGATCCTCGGAGTATTGAATTAATTTAAAAATTATTCCGTCATACGTTTGTTTTACTCAGTGTTCATCGAGATGCCACGCCGCGTAATGGCAAAGTTTTGCCTCGAGCCAATAAAATATCGTTGAAAATTCATCATTCATCCTGAAATATGATTTCTAACGAAAAGTTCGATAAATTTATTGCAGCATACTTCTCGTCACTAAAAGTATCGATCGCGAGGTAGCACCTTGGGATATGAAAATTTCGGGCCAAACGCATATCGCGAACATCAGGGGTCGATTGGGGTGAGAAATGCGAGGGAGGGGATAAAACATGGAATAAGAAGGGAGTTAAGTCGGAAAGCTTGCCCCCGAGATCGTTTCTCATGTGTGTCGAGAAAAAAAAAAGCGAAAAAAAATTGAAAAGTAAAGAGCCACGAAAACTGCATTACTGGAATATTTACCCGGTGGTCGTTGGTAAATCCTCTCGCGAAATTCATATATTCGGTATGAGAAAGAGAGAGAAAAGGAGAGCGAATGAGAGAGAGAATTGGAAAAGCTCTCTCGGCGATTCTGGGGTTGGTTCACCGAGTAAAATCCCACGAGAATCGACCCTCTACCTCAGCCCTCAACTTTTCAACCCCACGATGTCCCAACATATCCCCACCTGGGACGCCATAGTTTTACGAAAAATACCATTGATTATCCATTCCTGTTAATCGAATAACAAATAAGAGTTCAACTACAAAACCTCCTTTCTGAAGTTCGATTTACTTCTCCAAGAAATTCTGCAACAAGAATTTCCAACGATATCGCAAAAAAAGAAAAAAAAAACAGCAATAATACCAAAAATTGTGACCGCAAAATCGTCTGTTTTTTTTTATTCACATTTTTATCATTTCCGTTCATACATTGGAAATTGCATACCATCATATTTTCCAATGCCCGCCAGCAGGCACGAGTGAAAACCCGAGCGCTATGCATTTCAGCACGAAAAAAAAAATTTCAAGTCCAATGTTGTCGAAAAAAGCACAAAATTTGTTAACCGATTTTCAAATAATTTTTAACCACTAGACTGCGCTTTAAAGTGATTGAAATGCATCCAGCTCGTGCATGTTTATACAAGTAATAAAAATAAGTCGTAGATGTTGCTGCGTGCTCATGCCGTCACTCTTATCTCTCAACGTTGCCAACGTTTACATTTTGCTGTTGCCTCGTTTTTTTTTTGGTTGTACATTTTTTATTATTTTTGACCCTCGATTATTTTTTATCTGTTTGTTGTTCGAATAAATATTTTCCAGTGTCCAGACAGCGGAACGAATGCACAAAAAAGTTCAATCGTTTCTTCCATTCATTTCGGCAACTTAAAAAATCAATAAAGGTCCCGAAATACTCGCTCAACGACACGTGCCTTTCATCGCACGAATAAATATCAATATGTATGGGATGTTAGTTCCTAGCTTTAGGTTTGATGGATCAAAGTCAACCTCGAAACGGGGCTGCCTCTCGTGAATTTTTATAGAGGTGTGCAAACACGTGACACCCTCTCCGCATATACATATATACATGCACGAAATTCGATCTAAAATCAGCTCACGAGTTTCATTTTTCAATGTACGACTTTCGTGACGATTTTTGCTTATTGTTATTTATTATTATTATTTCACGAAAATAAAAACATTTACAGATTGTTGTAACGAACGTTTCGTGTCGTCGTTTCGAGATCGAACAATCATTTGGAATTTTCATGGTACTGTTGGATGGAGAAGAAAAAAGGATGTGAACGGATCACGAATATTTCGAGCTCGAAACGACGTATTATCGAAGTTCCGAGGTACATGGCAAACGAAAAATTTCGTTACCACAACGGCGTTACTGGTTTGATGCAGAACGATAACGGGTGTGTAGAAACGCCGGAAAAAAACGTTACAAACTCATTGTTGCCTCCAGTGTTGGTCCAAATTCGAAATCACGTATTTTCAATGTTTTTTTTGCAGCGAAAAAAAAGACAGTGATTTTTACGGGAAGTAAAACTAAACCAGAGAGATTTCTCGAAAAGAAGAGGGTCACGAGTCTTGTGTGAGGAATACGAGATGAAAGAAAAGCTCGAGGAATGAGAAAGTCGAGCAGGTAACAAAACCTGAGCCAAACGGAGTGAGATTCTGCACCACAATTCTCGACATTTCCGATCCGTGTATAACGTCCATCAAGGTCTTCCAGCACATACGGTTTTTGGTTTTGAATTTTTACTCTCTGACGCGGAACTCTCTTCCCTCGGGACCGACATAATTCCAAAGCTCGATGAAAATTTATATGCGCGTGTATATAAAAACAAGGCTTGCGAAATATTTGAATGCACGCAGCAGCAGAAACCAGCCGAGCCTTCAACAACTTTTTATTATTGTCCGTTTTTTTCCGCCATCCTTTCCCCGAAATTTCAACTTTTTTCTTTTCTATTTTATCCTCACGCGGCTCGTTCACTTTTTTCTCCGTGTATAAATGGAGAACAACGATATTTCAATAATTCCATCAAACATCGAAATAACGAACACAAATAAAATAACAAGTCGGAAAAAAAACCAATAATTACAGAGCCGGCAAAATAGTCAGAAAGAAAACAAAAATTGTTAGTTCAACAACGAAGAGCAAAAGAGCGAGTGAAACAACAAAATCTTTGTCGGGATGAACAGAATGTGCTTCGGTGATCGCAGCTTTTGCTGGTCCAGCCCAAATTTGTTTAAAAAAGCTAAAAAAATTTAGATTTTCGGATAAAAAATGGAAAAAACGTCTCGTCAAATAATTCGTAAATAAATGAATTTCTTTAACGCGAAGATAATCAATCGATTATCGATTAATTCCTTCAACTCACTTTATTACAACACGTTCGACGTTCTCCTTCCTTTCTCCTCGATTATCGGAGAGTTACGTGTTTTTTATGTCCTCGTCAAAGCGAAATGGGCAATAAGACGAGCAGGGACAGCCATAATTTAAAATGTTCTCATTCGCACGCCCATGAGTATCGTTAAAATATGAACTTGATGGAAAAAACGAATTGATAATGTTGCAATAATTTTTATTGTTCGTTAACAATTGCATAACATTGATCACGTTTTCTTAATAGTCTCATAATGATTTTTCTCCGCGTTCTTGTCACTCGAGTATTCGGACTTAAAAGATGGCGTAATATTTTTCTCCGATAATTGAGAGGGTTATTAAAAACATTTGAGTGGAACAATTCAAAACGTGACATGGAGTCTCCAAGTTACGTGGTACAAAGAACGATGCAATGATTATGTTGCGCCATTGGTGAGAGCCTTGGGGCACGTGAGGGTTGAGAAAAAACAAGCAAAGTTAGCGCCCTTATAAGTTGCTGCGAGGTACGACTGTTCGTAAAGTTTACATGGCCGTCTGGTAATCTCGTTATTTTAGTTTCTTACGTTTCTCTATATTATTTTTATTTTTTAAAAAACATTTTTTCGCGTCTTTTCAGGCCTGGAACTCATTTTCTCTCTTATTCCACCCCTTCCGGCAAAATCTCGGGCGAGTACTTTCCCGACACTCTTTTAAGTGTGAAGTAACAAACGTTGGCTGGATACAAAAGAACAAGTTCCTCCGACGAGGGGCGGGAGGCAGAGAAAGAGAGAGAAAGATGGAACGAGAGAAAGGGGTAGGTGGAAGGAAGGGCGAAAGGAAAGAGAGAGAGAGGGAGAGGAAGAAAGTAGCATTACTCTCGCCACGTCTGGTTCAGTCCGAAGGAAAAGTTGAGCTCGCACCAGGGGTAACAGGTTGGAGAAGAGGATAAGAGAAGGAGAGGAGAGGGAGAGAGAGAATTCGCCGTGTTTCAGGGGGAGGATAACAGGTTGGAGGGAGTCGAGTTTGCCGAGGTAACGACGCGTGGCAGCTCCAGGGCGACATTATATCGTCCTCTGCCTCGACGTCCTGAGGAGAAATAAAAGAAAAAGCAAGAAGAAAAAGGAAAAAGCAGGACGAAAACAAAAAACCAGTGATTCTTGCGGTGAGAAAACATGCGGCGTCCATGTATGAGCAGTGTATCGACCTCTTATGCCATAGACCTGGCACATCGATGTGCGACCCTCCACCCTTTGTCACCCCAGCGTTTAAATATTTTATCGGTCCTGCGGTCTGAATATTTCATGAAATATTGTGTCTCCAAGAGCCTCCCGCGCGCATCCTTCTCCTGTAGCCTTGCTAACTTTATCTAAGGTCACCACAAGCGTCCGCATTATTCAAGGTTATCTGAAAAGTGTTCTTGAGATGACAGGGTTCATATTGACCTCGAGGTCAAACTTGCTTCCGCACTCAAGCTCAAACTTATGCATGCACTAAATGCCCCGCCTTGGAGTTAATTTGAGATGAAACCGGAGGTAAAGTTGGGAGCACGTTGGGGTCCGAATCGAGACCAGGAGTGAGGTCACGTTGAGGTCAACTTGGGAGAAACTCGCGGAGCTCGGTGCGAGTCTGTCAGTGGCATAACGCGACCAATAGCTCCCGAAGATTCAATTTTTCAATTTCCCCGACCGCTTCCCACGTCCTTGAAACTGTTGATGCCGAAAAAGATGAAAAAGCATCGCGGTAGCTTGCGACTGACTTGCCAAACCGTTGCTCCTGGTTGATCGCGTCCGTTTCAGAACGTTGGTGTGCGTTGTTGTCCAGGACTGAGCGAGCGAATTTAACCCTCAGTACCACACACGCAGATCGTGCGGGCGAAAAAAGGTTCAGGGGAATTTGGCCGAGGAAGGGGCCCTCGCGTCGCCTGCGATTTTACCTTCCGTCCTTCCAAGCCCTCTGCTATTCTTTTTCCACCTTCCCTCTGGCCACCCCTCCTCCGCGACCTACGCCACGACGCCGGTTCAATACGCATGCGAGATAAAGCCGAGCTTGACGCGCGCACGCGCCCCTAGTCACTCAGCTTCGCTGGCTCTTTTCGATCGACGAGACTACGGGCAGAGCGAGCGAAAACTCGCCGTTGGCGACCTCGCACACGTATAGTAGACGCTGAACGGTTTTGCGGCTATCGGACGCGCTCCTCTCCACTCTGGAAGCCTCGACAATATATATACATGTATTTATGTATATATTGCCTCATACATACACGAACATAAGTGTATATAGATATGCGTACAACTGCGTCAAGTCATATGAATGCGGCTTGAAAGGTTCGCATGAAAATAACTTCATTGAATACGTTCGAGTAAAATAATCAAAGAGAAAAGTGTTTCCAAACATTCTCGAAGATCCAGTTGAGAATTTAACGATAGAGAGTCAAGTTGAGAGATCCGAGAGTTCTTTAGGGCAAATAAATGTTTTTAATAACCGCAGATGACTGATTCAACATGTGGCAAAGTGCAGGACCATCCGGTTGATACGGCGTGAGGCTGGAAAAGCCAACGTGCCGGCGTCAAGCGTGGATCTGACAACGATGGAAATTTAAGTGCTTCGCGTGCCTGACGGAGAGTGTTGTTTTTCCCTGAGGGATACTTGTCGCCTTAACTCACGGAAATTACAAAAAGTCGTACCGGAAGCTGTTCTTTTGGCTGGTACATGCAGGAACTTGGACGAAGACGAATCGGTAGTTGGGAAATAATTGTTCGGTCGGCTATTCGGGATAAGAGAAGTGAGATTTAGTGGTTTTTGGGGGAGGATCCTATGCCGGCTGGATAAGATCAACACTGGGATGAAGCCGCGTTAGCAAGCTTGAGCCCGAGTGAGTTATCGTCTTTGGAAAAGGGTCCTAAAGGCTCTTGAGTGTGTAGAGGTTAATTAAGTGTCTGCGGTGCTTGTGCGGGCTAGTGATCAGTGCGATACGGTCGAATCTCAAAGACTGACTTATCTCCGTCGTTTGATGGTGTCTTACAGATTTTTGATGTCCGCAAATTTTTTGTTGCCTCTACGGACTCGCTAATAAAACGCATCCGGCGTCTGGCAATCTATCGGACTGTCGGAACCAGGAATGTTCTTGAAATTATCGTCCAGGCTGAAATCAGTAGCCAATGTAACCGGAAATTCGATTTTTCCTTGCGGGGACCAATTTGGGGAAACACTTACGGGCCAAGTTGGCCAAAGACTTCATCACAGCCGGAGGCACGAAAAGGATCAAGGGTTCCTGGGTCTACGTCCCCTCGATTGTTGCTCTTAAACCCCTCAGTGATAAAGCGCCGACTACCCTCATGCCGATTCATCACGAGTGACCTTTGTCCTTGATGCCATTAGAGGTTAGCCATCGTTTTTCACATTGATATCCGTCAATGGATCAATGTTGGAATTCCAGGAAAATGAATCCTCACTGCGATACATTTGCTGCTCAATTGCAACGCCAAACACGAGGGACTAGTACGGATGAAGGGAAAAGACAAATAGGGATTCTGTCCAAGGGGACTGTTTCGTGAACGGAATTGAAAACTTCACATGCGGGCTACCAGCGAATGATCCGAGCTGCAACTCCAGTTTGATCCTTCGCAAGCTTTTGGAAACATCGACAATTCCAGACTTTACTGATGAACTCAAGAACATGTTCCTACGGTTGGTCAAAACCCCGAAACCGAAAACTCATCGTGGTTGACTCCAGCACGTACAACTTTTCGCTTTGAGCCTATAAAGTCCGAGTAGTATTTATCAATCCAGAACTTTATACCTATTCACAGAGTTGAACATCATTCGGACTAAAAGGTTTCGCCATTGCTCTGCTTATCTTGAGCTTGAAGTTCCGCCGGAAACCACGACGTTTCGTAGCACCGAAAGAGCAACCATGTGTAACGATAAACTCTGAGGGAATTTAGGTTGAGACACGTAGACAGGAAAAAAATAGCCGGATAAGGCCTGAACCGAGTACAGCTGCAAATTGATGAGCCTAAGCTTGATGGAATGCAGTTTTCAGGGAATCAACTTGTTGTGTTGTTGGCCGACGGTCATCGTTGGAAAAACTGAAGCTAGCGTGGCGACGGACTGCAGAGTTTATTGCTCGACCAGGGATCTAACACAAAGGAGCGATTAAAAAAATCACTTAGAACAGAAAGTGAGCTACTGAGATAGAAATGTTACGTTTACTTTGGAAAAGTGGATGAGCGCAGGTGGCCTCTTGTGTAAATTGTTTGGCATGCTCAGTGGTAGCTGCTTTCCGGGTTTGTTATCGATTCCAGCAGGCTCTAAGGTGAACATGAGAAACATAGAAGCAAAAACTTGTTGAAAGGAAAGTGCGGTGTGGTGTGGAATGAGAAGCAGCAAGTGAATTGTGCAGCGTAAAATGCAAAAAACCGATTCGATGTTATCGATCGTGTTCCAAGTATATTTAGTATGTTAGTGGTTGGAACAATAGTGGGACGACCATGATTCATCGAAAGCTGCTCTTGATGAGCACAACGAGTTGGAACAGGAGTTCAAGCAGGCATCTGAATTACGTCCTGATAGTCAACCTATTGACCCTCTGGATTATCGGAGCACTATCCGTCAAAGACAGTGAGTAAACAACAATCGCTAACGCAGTTACACTCCTCTCCGACACCATAATAACCTTCCAGCCTCATACATGATTAATTACCGAATCGATATAAACTCGGGTAGCCGGGTTACCGGATTAATTGCACCAGGATGCTTGCCCAAAACCGAGGCAAGAACCCCACCTTGGTCAATTACGAATTAGGATAACGAAGTGATCGGGCCACAAACCCTACGAGGTGTAGATCTTCATTCCTCGTTGCTCAACGGTATCGATACATTTTGCTACTTGATTTACTGCTTACTGCATCATTTTCCAACAAGTAGGGATATCGATTTGCTAGAGTGGCCCGAGGTCCTTAATTCCAATGAGATAGCGATTTCCAAGTTCTCTTGATGATGAAAAAACCTTTTGGACAGCCCGTTTGTTCGACACCATCATTGGGTGGAGCTTGAAAGGTTGCTGACAACAGAATATTCCAAAGAAGAAGTGATCACACGATGGTGATGATGGATTCTCGCCTTGTCTTGGGCTCTCAGTCCCTGGAGAGCGTTGCCTCAAAACTAAAAAGAATAAAAAACCTTGACCAGAAAAAAGCCAGCTGTCCGATCACTTTATTCTGCTTTTATGATCTGCTGACGACATAGAATCCTTCGAAAACCATTACCAATGTGGTTGAAGTGAATCCACTAGTTGTAAATTGGTTCTCGAATATTCTTAGGTGAAATTCGTCATGGTTGCTCTAGTTTAAAGGAAATACGATCTCTTCGATCAGGGTGACGTCGGAACCGATGCCGCCAGCTACCGGCTCTTCGGGTACGAACATTGATGCATTTAAACTCCGGTCTCTCCTCGATCTCGGGCGTTATACATCTGCTCCACTCGAATGGTTCAACTCATAGGGAAAGAGGGATAGTGCCACAGGCGATATAACTTCCGTCCTATATATCCCATCAATCCTTGTTGGAATGGGACTTCGATATTTTCCTACTAGTGACAAAATTGCTCGGTCGAACTACCTTTTACGATGAGATCTTGCATCACTCTGCTCTGAGTCTTTCACTCGCGAGACCCAGCATCCCCCGGACGGATGTGACGTATGGTTGAGCAAACTTCATCATCTCGCTGTATCGCTTACATCGTACCCGGACGTGCACCTGGCTCCTATTTCACACAGAGTTTACTTTGTTTTCTCGCATAGTCTATTCTTTAAATCCACTTAGATCATGGCACTTTGTACATGACTATTCATGGAAAAGAATGGAGTAGACAAAAGGAGAAGGTGAGCCGAGTGTGGCGTTAAATTAATGGCACTGAGGAGAATATTTTTGGCAAAACACTCTGAAAATTCTTGGTTACTCACAGTGGACTTGAGGTTAAGTTTCAGAAAAATGATGACCGTTATCCAGCAGGCATTACAAACGATCTTTATTGATCAATAGTCGACAATTGCACGCGTCATGGTGGATTTGGCATCGATCGTTTTTCAAAAAGAACCCAATGATGGCATTTGGTCTTTGGTGCTTCTTGGTGATTGCACGAGGCTCCTTTCAGGAAGCCTGACGTTGATGGCCGAACTTGGGACAATGGGGAAACTCCAATTGTCACATCAACACACCAATAAATGCTGTGCAGGCGAATCGGGCCGGGAATGGAGACTCGAGGATCCCAACGAGGGGAAAGAGTGTGCCCGATGTCGTGATACAGACGGGAGCTAGCCTCTTTTGTCTTTCGCTACGATGTCGTTTCCCTCTCGCTCTCGTTTTTATTTTTTTTTACAAAGCGCGTTCAGACTCGGGCCGTTTGGGTAACCGTAAAGCTTAAGGAAGGTACGTGTTCACACTCTTATTGACTCGAACAACGGGACAATAATGCGGCCCCCGGTGGTGGTGGCAGTGAACGAGGAACGAGGGGGGTAAGTTGGAGGACGAAGAGGGAATATTTGCCATATAGTATATAGAAGAATGGAGGATAGGGAGGCAAGTTTGCGGAGGATAATATCGCCTCGACAATAGCTTCACGACGGGCCAGAGTGTAATATCTCGCTTCAACCCTCTTACAACCTCATCTCTTTCTCTCTCTCTCTCTCTCTGTCTTCATCTCTCTCTTCCTCTTTATCCACCCAACAGCTTAGCTTTGCTCTACTAGGATCATACGATTTTTCTTCAGATCTCACCCTATCGTTCTTTCTCGTGAATGGAAACTCATCCCAACAACCAAAAGCCTCTCGCTCCCTCTTTCTCCCGCAGACCCAAATCGCGCACCCTCTACTTTTATTTCTTCGGGTTGGACTCCCCTTTTCTGATCCCACACACCTCTCACCTTCTGTGAACTTTTATTCTACACCGTACGTGATCTCGAACGGGTACATAAATTCGAACATTTTGTATGGACACGCAAGTAGTCGGGATCATATCAAGCGAAGGGGAGAGTTCTGTTTATCGCAATGGCAGCTCTTTAGCTTTGAGTGTCCAGAGGGGAATGACTTTACATCCTCCATAACTTTTTCCGCCTACCTTACTTAAGGATAACGGTTATTGCTTGAATAATGTCACGTTGAAAAAAGCCTACCCCCGTTTTTCCGACGGAAATGAAATTTTGGTGATGAAACTTGTGGATGACTTTGTGTATACTTTGAAATCGAGGATTGGAAACTCTTGAAATGGAAACAAGTTACGAAACTCGTTATCGTTCGTTTCTTATAGAATTATTGAAGAACCTCGAGGCACATTGGGTCACCCTAAGAAATAGGCTTAATCTGAGTTTTATTACTGTTTCAAGATAGCCGCAGGATGACCCAGCGTCGAAAGAAACTTTCTTGACTTTTGTCATATCTCTGATCCCTTTCCTTATACAGAAACCTTATAAGCCTCGAGAATACCACCCCTTTGACGTTCACGAGTCTGCGATATCATCACGACGATATAATACCGCATTACCCACTTTTCCTCGGCTGCCCAGGCTCGAATATCCCCTCAGTAATAACCCTACCTTAACCTCATTGCCTAACAACCTCGATTTATTCTATCTCCATCCCCCCAGCCTGGCAATTCGGACGTATCATCTTTGCATCATTTCTCATCTTGCATTTCCCCTTTGATCCTCGGGCTTCCTTGAGCATTCTTGATTTTAGATGACGCGAAAATTCTTCACGGACCTGAGAAAATTCCGCCGTAATCCATTAAGAAGCGTTTTCCGAATTTGTGGCAACTGCATCCATCGACGCGAGCAATTGTGAATGTATTTGGTACTTTGCCTGTCGTCGTTTCATTCGTTGCTCGGAAGAGCTGGCTTGGAACTTATCCCAAGCCATTCGGAGGTCAATTCTCACAGGCATCGAAAGCCCACCCACTGTCTTTCTTTCTAGAGACTTTATCCAGCAGAGAAAATATTTGAAAATGAGGAAAATGGGACTCGCAAGAGAGACGATGGGAATGCAAGAGAGAGAGAGTGGATCCCAGGTGAAGGAGAAAAACACTCAAGCCCAGTTAACCCAGCCCGTATAAGAAAAACATGGCCGACAAATGTCAGCCGTAACTATGACTTTGACCCAAGTTAGCGGGGTTCCAGGTTAGTTAAACAGGAAGGAGGATGACGAAGAGAGGTTAATCGTTGGGTAAACGCGTGAAAGTAGCTGTATAAGTTGCAGAGGATCAAGTGGAAGAGTAGGAAAAGGCGGGGACGTGATAGTAGAGTGGATAGCCGTGATCCTCTTCGTCTATTCGGCACCCTAACCCCATTCCTCTCTTTGGGCGAGTTACGTGTATGTTCAACGTTTCTCCTGCCTCCTCAGCTCGATCCTTTCCACCTCAAAAAGAGGCAACGCTCGAGTCTATCCTCTTAGCCCTTCTCCTCCCACAATTCGTCCTTGTGCTTCGCCGCCTTCCATCCGATACGTGCGATCACGCCCGAACCGAATTCCAACTTGAAAATTACATGCATTACTCATCGAGTTCGAGCGAGATACTCCCTCCCGTAATTTATATACATACACTCACGTGCGCCGGAAAATAGACACACTTGAGAGTTTCTCGAATCCCTCCTCCCCCCCGAAATAGNAATCCCTCCTCCCCCCCCCCTCCCTTGATCTCCTTCGCAGCAAGGAAAAAATGTCCGAATAAAACTATAGCATGTTTTCGGCTTGAGGGACTGGGGAAGAAACATTATTGGTGCTGTAAGCAAAGGGGGATGCTGAAAACATGTACCTATCCGGGAAATCCTTAACGCGTGCCTGCACTCCCAAGTCTCTCGGGGGAGGTATTTCTATCCCATATATATTCCTGACTTGAATGTGAAGCTTCTTACCTTACACCAACACTTATTAAGTATTCAGCTATTCCCCTCGAATATTTTGTCTCCTATATAGCCCTCGAAACACCAACACTTCTCGTTCTATGCCTTCGCGATCTCAAGCCCTCCAGGCCACGTAAACACATGTGGCGTATCATTACCATGATTAGATTTCGGTATCAAACCTTCCGAACCTCCTCCCCCCTTTTCGTCCAGTGTCCTTTACGCGTGAACCGAATTTTATGGACTCTATTTCACGGACGATTGCTCCCATTCCGTTATAACTGCTTTCAATCATTGTTACGATTCTTATATGCCAAACAGATCGAGGATACTCGAGAGATACATTAGGACGAATAAACTTTTTATTGGTTCAATTTTACACGTCGAATGTTGAAACATTTCTAACAGTTTTGTTGGGGATTGTACCTCCTGGTCGTTATGACAGATCACATGGAAAATTAAGTTACGTTTGCCCAAGGTTTTTATTCGTACACTTTTGTTACAGTCTTGTGTGTATTTTTAGTTGTGTACAAAAAATATTAATTCTTGAGGGAAAAGTGACGGGTAGCGCGCAGTCACGAAAGAGAAATATCACTTTGTTCGGGGCCAGAGCACCTGATGCACTGCAAAACGCTGAGGGGGTAAGTTGAAGTGGGATTTTCACGATGGTGCCGTAATCCTCATCGCTTATTCGAGCGTGTGCAACCCCTTTGCTAGGGGGTGGTTTCCACCCTTTCAAGCGTTCATGAAAAATTTGCATCTTCTCGAGCTTTCGGCAACCTTTCGTCATGCTTTTAATTAATTTTTATCCCTCGAGTCGTACTCCTATCCTAGCAAAAGGGAATTCTTCTCTTTTTTTAACCTCCAACCCCTTTTTTCACCCTCAGCCATACGGCTACGCGCTCTAATGATATGCCAAGCTGAAATACCCGGCTTCAAAAATTCACGAGCTTCTTCGAGCTCACCAGGCTTGTATTATCTCAACTTGGAAGGATTTGCGTGCACATGAAACCCGGCTATATATCCGCCAGGCTTAAGGATGCTGCGGCTGTACACTCACAGCTGAAAATTCCTCGACCCTTCAACAGGAGAAGAAACTAAAAAAATTTCATCCTACTCCAAAAATTACAAACATTAATTTCAATTGTACGTGCGGACACAAAATTTTCATGATTTGTTCAAATAATATTTATTCAATAAATTGCAACGAGATTTCGTCCAAATTGTCCAACATTTTCCGACCCTTGCTCCATAATCCGATATCGAATTAATTATAAATTCTCGTAATAAAAAATTTCGATCTTCTCATTTTTTTTCCGGACAGCGAAAAATTTCCCAAAAATTGTCGAAACTTTTCTCAGAAATATGATTGTGACTGAAAATCAACGTGACGGAAGGTTCGAAATTCAACAGAAACTTTTTGGCTGGGAATGTACAGGATTCTTAACAGTCAAAGATTTTCTTGAAAAGCGAAACGCGGAAGCCCGCTTCCTCCGGAATAATGGGCCAAAGGTCAGAGGAAGATTACATTTTTTTTTGGTTCTTTAACAAAACTCATGTCAACGCTTGTCGAGGGGAATTTTATTAGTGGTCCATCGTATATTTGTAACGTAGCGGAAATTCCGGTTGATGAAACGAAGGCTTGCGGCTTCCAGATTTTCCGTTTATTCGGATAATACGAATTCCAACTCTATTTTCATGAATATAAAAATTCTTAAGGAATTATTATATTCGAATGAAATGTAACAAACAAAAAAAAACGCACGAATGAAAAACATGGGAAACTTTTTGCATATCGTAGGGGCGGGACGACTACTTTTCTTCAATTTCAATTTATATCGCTTGTCAAACCGTTCACGTAAAATTTCGGATGAATTATGAGAGCGAACGTTTAATATTAAAGCGATCGAAGATTATGAATAATGAATACGAAATCAGCAGCGAGTCTTTGGCACGTATATGTATACGATCGGTCGAATAATTTGAATTATTCCACGTTGTGGATGAAACTATCGAAGGGGTTCGATTGGCCAAAGCTTGCAACGGTATATTATAAAAATAAGTGATAAAAAAAAGCATCGAATACGAAGCAAGCGAGGAAGAACGTGGTATCGAAGAAAAAAATTATATTACGTGGCAAAAAATGGAGTAAAAAAATGGCTCAACGTGAGGAGAGGACAGGAGAGTGAGAAAAAGACTTGAAACGATAGCGAGACCAGCTGAACAGGCAGAGGCAGGTTTATCGTAAAAAGAATTATGTAAATAAGGATAGAAAAAGGTGAGAAAAGAGCGAAAGGAATGAAGGAAAGGTGGCGCGAGATTAAAGGAATAAGAAATGAAAATACGTGGAACGGGATTATTACGTCGGAGGAGAAACGAGCTGAGAAAGTGCTCCGCCATCGTTGATCCCAAAGCTTCTAACGTGGATGCTTTTTGAGGCTCCTCCGACCTTGTAATCGCGTTATCTGACCTCTGGATACAGTATCCAGACGTTGCTCCTTTTTTTTTCTTATCAGATACAAATTCGACCTTGCGATCAATCTGCGACGATAAATTTCGTCGTCAGGACAAGTTGCTCCATCTATTTTAATTAGTAAGACGTCTCGCCTATCGAGTGGCATGAAGCTTGATTGACTAACGCGTTAAAATCAACAGCAGCCGAAGGCACGTGTTGCAATTGATCCAAAGCGACGTTTCTGCGCACAGACTTTCTTTATATACTTCTAAGCCTCTTACGTGCCAGTGGCCTGGATCGAAAGTCGTTTACGCATCATCGTCAAGAGCTCGTACAAGTTGTTCGCGCGTCCTGAGGGAAATGCGGGCGAACGCAATCCTCACGAGCTAATTAGGCTCGGCAAATATTTTGTCGTGAATCGCGTAAGGTCAGAACTATAAAAATGAACGGACAATGAATGTCAACGAATGTTGCCATTTTGAGGGTGACGAGGGTCGAGCTATATACCAACAGGTTGAGGGAATGCGAGCCGAAATGCTTTTAGCGAGATGGTTTGTTGCAGCCTTACGGTAACAGGTTCAACTCGTGTGAGATCATCCATGAAGCCTGCTCTCATTCACGTGTATCTGTAAATGTATAAATCTGTTATTATAACGCCAGAGCCGTTTGTGGCACGCCCTGTATAATAGCGGGCTCGCGGTTTCGTCCAATCCATCCTAATGCACACCCTGAAAACCACCGGGGCATTGTGCAACGCTCAATCGACCCTCCCACCATCCGAGGCTGGATTTATACAGCCTCGAGTGTTATATATTCTTTTTTTTTCCGTCTGCCACCACAAAACCATTTCACTCTCCCTCTTGTTCCCTCTTTTGCACCTTCACGGTTTCCATTTGACGCTGTACCAACTAATTCACTCTTCTCAACCAGCTGTATGTTGCTGCAGGTTCAATAGCTCCGAACTCATGCGAAAATCCAACCAGCAAACCTCGTTTCCCTTATTTCGTAAGCGTTCAATGAAAAATCTGTACTCCACGGTATTCCATTCAATTCGCAACATCCCCTTGTTCTCCAGGGGGAATACAGGCAGGGGCTATTTTTTCTGCCTCTCTCCTCCAAAAACAAGCCCCTATCAACGCTGTAACAAACAAAGCGTGTTTTCGTGGCTAAAGCCCTTGATGAACCTCCGCGATTCAGTCACGTTTATCGTTGTTTTTTTGTTTTTATGTAACCAATCCACAGACACTATTATTCAAACCCCCGCTCTCCACATATGCCTAATGCAAATCACGAGGGAGCGCTGAATTTGATTGTACCTCGAACGACTTTTTTTCAACAGCCGCGAATTCCGAATAACGAACTTTTTTTAATATCAGAAGAATTTTTCCCTCGCACGTTTCGAACTGTTTTTTTTATTTATTCTCTTTTTTCAAATCTACAAATTGGAAAAAAATTGCTGCCTGCCCGGTAAATATCGGTTGTTCGATGTTCACGTTTGAAAAATATTTTCAACTCGTGTGAAAATCGAAAAAGAGAAAGGAAAAAATGCCAGGGCTCGACAAAATGAATTTTCATGCTTTTTTTTCATGAGCCCCGACTTCGCGGGAAAAAAAATGTATGAAAACTTGGCTGACACACGACCCGACCCCCAGGCTTGTTCGAGCCTCGTAAATCGACGGGTATCAAGATCAAAGGGATCATAAATTGATACACGACGTGCCATGTTGAATATGGAAAATGAAAAAAAGGGAAAATAAAATTTGGATAGAAAAAAAATGGTGAAAAAGCGCGATACTTATGTGTGCGCATTAAAAAGCATCGAGGCACGAAAAGTGAGGTCACATGGAGCGCCCCTGGTTCGATACACTTGCTCGAACCGTCGAGAGCTTCGGCGCCGGCGACGCTCCCGAGTGTCACGACTTTTCCAACTAGTCGTTAATGACGTTGCTTCCTGCATAGATTTCGAACGTGTATCCAAAGGCTGATGGGCTTCTTTGCTCTTGAATTTTAATTGTCAACTCGATATATCCGTTCGAGTATGTAGGAAAAAACTCGGAACGAGGAGAAAAAGGAGAGAACACTTGAAACCATTGATGACGCGACGTGATATTTCCACGAGAATGTCCAAATGTTGGAAACTTGAAAAATTGCGTAACAATTATTATTTTCGATACAACAGCATCAACGAAAATTATGAAAATGATAATAACAATGATAATTAAAGTCATTGACGTACGGCATTGATTACGAAACTAAATGGAAAAATTGCAACGAAATAAAATACAAATGTTAAATCGAGTTTTTTCTGTATTTTGCAATTTTTTTATTTCGTGTCTCGCGTACGAAAAAAAAGTGAGTGACAAGTGACAGGGTCGTAAAAATGCGTCAACCAACTGGTGTGGTTCGAAGAGTTTTTCCAGAAAATCGCAATAAAGTTCGGAATGCTTCGGGACGAGTTCAGCTTTGTCACTTTCATTTCGACGATGTCACACTTCGGTTCAGGAGTCACTGACATTTATGTACGCTTTAACGTAACCTGCCACCTTCTATACTCACACCCTCGTCGCACGTATATCCGGTAGCTCGTTCTACCATCTTTCTCTCGAGAGTGACTCGAGATTTTCTCAATGCGTGGAGGTCATGAATATGAATCACGACAAAGCTCCAAATTGTCAAGAGTACACGAAATCTCTCGTATGACGAAGAGCTTTCTTCTACTCCGTGCAAAACTTGCTGATAATCCCGCACGAAAAGACCAAGCTGTGCACCTTGGTGTCAATCTAAATTCAAGGCCATTTGGAAATCCGGAGGGAGGCGCGAATCGCCTAAGAATATCGATTGGAAGCTGAGCCATTGCCACAAAGTCAATTCGATGCATCAAACGTCGAAATTCAACTAAAAAGGGCCTCCGGAGTCCCTCGGGGACGTCGAGCATTGCAAAACTCAATTCGAACTGGCCGATGTGTCATTTTTCGAGTTAAACTCAATTAGTGACGATTGGAAAGTCATAAAGTTTTAATTTTCGACAATTAACCAATTCCCCTTGATTCGTTGTGGTGAAAAATGATGGTTCGTTCGATCGAATATTTAGAAACGATTGTTTACGTCTGAAAGCTACAGTTATTTTCATTTACCAGGCTGAGTATCCGTCGAAGTGATCCGTCATGTTTTAGGTGTGGAAGGTTTTTAAATTAAAAGATAAATTGTACAAAAACGATATAGCTCCGATATGTGCTGGACTCCGTCCAATGAACTGGTGGCTTTTCCCAATAGAGGAAAATATCAAGCGTCAACGTGGAGGAACCTCGGTTTAAATTTTTCCAGCCGTTTCGCCGGAACAAATCCATCGGTGGGTTCAAATTTTCACCGGAGCCAAAGCTTGATTAAGCCCTGTGGCAGATGTGGCATGCTCCCGATTTTTTTCAAATTCAAATACAACAACTTTTCAACAAGAAATAACCGACGACAAAATCACGAAGAAAACAAAACGTGTCATTTTTATTCGAAATTTTCATTCCCTGTTTTTAAATTTTTTTTTATTTTTCAATTATTCACTTCAATTACGCTCGTTAATGTTTTATTTGTGAAAATATTGAGTGATTAATTAGTACATCGTTTTGCTGTCGGTTGGGTAAAGTTGTGAATGGTCAATTGTTTTATTCTTTTAATTGAACTCCGTTGATTGGCCAGCTCGTAAAATAATCACGGGGGATAAACAATTAGCACGAACTTTCCCGTTTACTTATTATTATTTGTCGCGGTGGAATGCATAATTGAATTATTCGGCAACACTTAACGTCGGAATTTCCGGATAGAAATGATGAAATTTTCTCGAGCATACTGAATCGTAACATTGCATGGGTCGGGCTTTTTCTCGGTCAGTGAATTTTTATACTGCTGGCAATTCGTCAGCTTTCAACAATTTCTGTGTATCTTTCCGTTCCCACACATTTATGTGATTACATTTTCCGGCCGTTTTCCGTCGCGAGAAGGGAACTGACTCATTCATTTACTTTTTATTTGTATCGCGAGGAAAATTGGAGCAAAATTCGTTGATAAAATTAATTAAACATTAAAATTTATTATTTCTGAATTTCGCATCCAAAGAAAATACACGTTTCCTCAATTTGTTCAAGCTTCAGTTAAATTTGTACTTTTTATTCATTCACCACATAATCCGTAGAATATTCGGATTAAAAAAGCGACTGGGACTGCCAATATTTACGCACGGGCATTGAAAATATTGCTGTTTGTGTAACTTGAATATAAACAAAAAATTCGACATTTCGAAGGGAGACCTTCAATGGTTTCCATTTATTTGGATTTCGAATCAGTCAACATTTACTTGATTAAATTTCTTGAAATTTTAAAATAATGAAATAAAATGGAGATCGGACGTGCGATCATTATTACGATCGCTAATCAATTCAAAGCACAAAATATGCTCAGGGTCTCGGAAAAGGCGAACGTTATTGTCGCAACAAAGCATAATGAAATTAGCGTTTGTATGTTAATATCACGTCTAGGCATTTCGCGTTTCGTTTGCGTCTGATAACGGGGCGTTCGGTGCTTTCTCGCCTGTGATGTTATTTGCATACATTTTCATTAGCCGAGCTCGGTCGTAGGGGAGAAAAGTGAGACGGGAAGATGTGAGAGGGAGGAAAGAGAGAGAGAGAGAGAGAGAAAAGCGAAGGCGACGACGTTGGTAACGTTACTACAGGATAATTTGAATATACGTTGCTTCTCCCGATGAGACGTAATTCGAGAAACCCTCACGAACCCCTGTTCCTTCCTCAAGCTCCGCCTCCTTTCACCAGGCCACTATGCAGTCTCGAGCGTTGCGTTGTGTAGCCCAGAGAACGTTGACACAGCATTTGCTGCATCAAAATTCCATCATTTGCCACAGAAAAACGGTCAGATTTGTAAAAACTTATTTTTGACATTTCGTAACACAGAAGCAGCCCCGAATGATGTTCATATCTCGATCGAACAGAAATCATTCGTTCGTGGGGCAATAATAATCGCACGAAATGCATGAGCGTTTGAATTTGACAGCCAAAGGAAAAAGTGCAGGTGCTTCAAGAAGGTTTCGTAAAAATGGTAAATTTATTCGAGAATACACACGCCGGTATCTCGGCGAGTAAACCCGTCGAGAGAGCAACAATAGAAGAGCCCGAAGGTGGAAGAGTTTCGAAGTGGATACTGGCAGAATTCAATAGCCGCTGCCACTCGAGACTGTCCGAGTGAAAATAAGTAAAGTGGTTGCTCAAAAGTACCGTTTCAAGTTACTTTCTCACCGATGCATCTGCTTTTCCAAAGCTTATGTACAGCTTCCACATATTTATGTGAATTTAGAGGAAATAGAAAAAGTAACGTGCGGTGTACACACGAATCAGTACTCGACGATTATAAAGCAGCAGACTCAAAAAGAAATTATGTAGACGAGGAGATTGTCATTAGATATGTCGAGAAAAATTGCCTCGCGATTGCAAAGTCGCCAAGTATGTGCAAAATCTTTCCTTCACGATGCACCGTTAACGAGATGTTGAATAATTAGTGACGGTGAATCCGGTGCATCAATGGAGGAGCGACGAGTGCAACGAATGGTCGACGCCCTCCTGAGGACCGTGAATATAGGCTCATGGAACGCTCATTATCGACATAGCAGATTGGCTGAAACGCTAATTGCTTCGTGTTCCGTGAACGGCGCAGCAGCAGCAGGGAGAAAATCAGTTGAGGGCTTTCCTTTCCAATACGATGTAATCCATCAATTTACGATATTGCGAGTGATGGCTGGCGTGAGTTCGTTTACCTATGGGAACTCATTTTACGTGAAATTCTTTGTGGAGTTTCATTTTTTCGGTTGACATACCGCAGCAGCAGACTGACGTGTATTTGCACGCGTGTTATTCATCGGCGGATGCACGGAATAAATGAGACTGATGATCGAGCGCGGAGATCCGTGCGCACGGATATTATCGCGCGTCACACGGGGGAGACGGAAACGCCGGTAAACTTATTTCCTCGGGAAAATCGAGTTACGTACGTGCCAAATTGTTAGTAGGCAGAGAGAGAGAAAGAGAGCGTTGGGAGTGAGTGAAAGAAAAGGTGCAGCCATGCATCGCGGAATAGTCGCTGATACTTTTGCTCGAGTTCGATGTGCAGATGGAGTGAAAATGGCGGGTATTACGGGTCAGAGAGTGAGTTTGGGAGGCTGTAAATCGAACAGGAGTGACATTGTCGTTAGTATCGATGAGAATAGAATGGAAAGTGGGTATTCGTCTTGGGAACAAATCGGCTGATGGGCACTAATCCGAAGCAAGGTAGTTGCGCCGTTTTGGGGGTAAGCCATCGATTCTGTACAAATGTGAATGTATCGTCGGTATGCTTGTCCGTCTGTATAGGGAGCGGAGATACAGTAAGGCCGTTGATGGTACACTCTGTTGCTGGTTGTCGAGCCAGCAGTGCCAATTGCTCAGTTTCGCGAGTCCGGACCCACGAGAATTCAACTTTTGTTTGGTTTTCCGTTGCCTCTGTCTCTTTTTTGTATCATTGTTTCTTCTTTATTTTCGCGGCCTATTTTAGCCTGAAAAGTTCATCACACGAGAAATTGGTGAGCGATTTTTTCCCTCGTTTCGCATCTTTCTCTCCCCCATTATTTCCGCGAGTGTTCTCAGGCTCCGGACATAGAAATCCTTTTTTTTTTATTTCCTTCTTTTGTCCATACGTCCACGCTAAACCGTCATGAAAAATTGTATTCTTTTCAATTCGATTCGGAATGGGAAGGCTGGCCATAAAATTAACTCGTTTGCATTATTTCTGTTTTATTACTTCTTTACTTTTATTTCTCCTTCAGCTACTTCTGCTGCTCTCGGTCCGAACGTGTTGTTCTACGAGGACATTCCATTTTAATGCGATTATTGGGATTACTGCTATTATTCCCCGGGCCACCTCGTTCCCGCGTGTCATTTATTTTTATCTTTGTTTTTACACGGTCACCTCCCTCCCTGCTTCGCCCCCTTTTGCCGCATTCCTCCTGCGTATGAAAAAACGAGAAAGCATTAACTGTGTACACTTGGTAATTGCAGCCTCGAGTTAAATGACTTCGTATTTGCGTCACTAATGCATACTCCATTCAAGACTGCCCCGTGAATGTGAGTTTTGCTACTCGTTATCGTGCATATCAGAACTCTCGATTTAATTATTATGTTCCGGAAAATTAATACCCCCAACCCTCCTCCAACCATTTGGGACTAAAATTGTATTAATTCTGCCCACCGACTATAAGATACATTACGTCGGTATTACACATCGTTAGATTGCGAACAACCAGTTGATTTCATACATAACACACCACGTATGTATATGTTTATACTTAATAATAATTATATATGCTTCGCTCGAGTCGAACTCACACCGTCATCGTTTATAATGCCACCATGTTCACGAATTTTCAAGCTCCAGTTTCCTGCTTACCGCTTCCGTTGCCACAAGCCCTTAATCAGGTGTGTTTCTGGCCGTGAGTATCTCTCCAAATATTTTATGAATCACACGGAGGCTGACCTCACCCAAATTATTCTTGTGTCTCTAAAACTGAAACTCGCGCGCGAGGGATCAAGTGTCGCGAATCGAAAGTTCACTGGCGTTGCAGCGAAGCTGACGCGACTGTCGATTTTACCTTGTGACCAATTTTCACGGTCCTGATTGTCGAAAGATCAGAGTTTTTTCATCGATACTTTTTTTTTTGTGTTTTGTTGAGTGAAATTAACTCACGTCCGGTTTGCTCGTGAGATCCTGAGGCTGCGGGGACTTTTCCGGCGATCCTATGATTTCGCTAAGGTTCATCGATCCAGCAGCTGCATTCTTGCTATCGATCGGCCTGCTGGATGATGCACCCTTCGCGATTGTGTGCCTCCCATAGCCAACTCTCGGTAGGACTTAATTTGATCGGGACTCTGGGTGGCGAGGCACGTTTCCCAGATACTGTTCCATTCTTTTTACAACGTCAATCCCACTGGGAAAGATTTTTCATCGAATTTCCATCACGAGCTCTCCCTGAGTTTGGAACGTTTCTCGGGAACGTGATCTACCTGGTACAACTACGAATTTAGTCAATTTACGGTACACCGCAGTGTAAGCCAAGAACCTTTTGTGGCGAGTACAAAACCATTCGATCAATATTTTTCTATCTTTTTTTTTTTGTCTTTCAAAATTCGTGCGCTATTTGCCAAAGCGCGACGCTCGCAAAATCGTGACTGAATTGCACGTTCATTTTTTCTACTACGAAAAATTGCAGGAAGTATGGAAATTTGAAAATATCGAAGGAAACATCGCGAGCTCCCGAACGCGATGTTTCCCGATTGCGCAAATGTGAATATCTTTCATTCCACGAATTTGCGATGTGTATACTTGCCGAAAACTCATCAAACGCACTTCCGGAATTCCTAGTTCGTTATATTCGCGAAATATACATTTAACATTTATATATACAATGAATATGAATTCCATCTAGAAAGAACCACAGCTTAACGATGTAAACGATGTAAACGATGTAATCTGTTCGCGAGTAAGCAATAATAAAAGGAATTTTCATGAATTTATAGAGAAAGAAAATAATATCCATGGAGTTGACAAGGAAGCGGAAAGTGAGCGAAAAAGCGAATTCTTCTGTATAATGAAGAGTAATGAAAGCTCAAGCCCGGTAAGGTGGTTGCAGCGGATTTCATTGGAACCCCCACTTTTTCCCGAAGGGCTGTTGACTGACCTGGATTTCCAGTTGCTGAACCGCGGAGGAACATCTGCATATGGTCCACGGAGCAAAATATTAACCCGAGATTAGACAACGCTGAGCATGTAATTATTCCGAAAAAAAATACGAAAGAGGAAAACATTGTAGTCTCGCGACTACAAACGTTGAAGAATGATTCGAAAGATTGTAGAAATATTGATAATGTTAATCGTCAATGTTTATGCTGAAATAGTGAAAGAATCGATTCTCAAACGTACAAATCGTCCGAGTGGACGTTTTTCAGCCTCACGAGCTTTTTTCTCTTCGTATGCATGAGGAAGAAAAAACATTTGTGATAGGGGGTATAAAAAATGCACCCCCGCGGTCAGGCAACAGCTGACACGGTGTACATTGTACAGAAATAGAGATAGAGAGCAAGAAGACCACGGTCCCTCCTCCTCACCGCCCCTCAACAGTTTTTCCACCCTTTGGGCTCCGTTGCGCCTGAACAAACATCACCCTCGCTGCCTTCTTCTTTTATAGTCAACCGTATACTTCCTACAGTTGCGCTGACCACATTTCGCTCGTAGCAGTCTCGGGAGAGGCATGTATATACGCTGCATCAACTTCCAAAGTGAATAAAAAGACTAAAAGAATACAAATATAGATGGTGTGCCTAAAGTTACTTCCTCAAACTTATTTGCCATTCTGATAGTGAAATTCTAAAGAAAAATGTTCTCGCACGTTTCTTTTCTATGGGAGACCGTTAATAAAATATTAAATAAGGTACGGGAGTCAATTCAGTGCGCTGGTAGAGTTGGTGAGAGCGTTGCACCCACGCAAACGTATTTACTGCGGTGTGGGTGACGTGTCGACAGTTCTCATTGGCCGACACTAATGAACTAATATCCGAGGAACGGTACGTAGGAGAGGAAAATCCTAAAGGACGTTTTTTCTTTAAAATTTCACGATCTAGCCAATGCAGACTCCTGAAAAATTTCTGCCATCCTTCCTGCAGTGGAAAATGACGTTTTTCCGGATTTTATATTCGTTTGCATGAAAAATTCTTGGGGAAGTATTGAATTTGTTGGAAAATCACGTCGAAAAAAACGGCCAGAGGCTTGCCAATGTAAATGCGTTTTTTCGCCATGGTATGACGATACATAGCCAAGGCGGAAATACCCGTCCATCATAGTTATATCAACGACAGGTTGAATGAGAGGCACCAGGGACGAGAGTAAGAGCAGGAGAAAATGATGTATTGACGAGACTATGGATTCGACGAAATTCCAGGGAGTCCAGGCGATGGTTTCGAGTGTGTGACGAGGATATTTACTATATACGTTTACACGTGATATGGAGGGACAGCAGTTGATGGCTGCCTTCGCTTACCCGTTGCTTGTGTACTCGTCGCTTTGCGATGCAATTTATTCTCGACCATGTCGACATCCAAGGTCGTTGACTGAAAGATTGAGATACGAGAGACGAGGCAATATATGTTTTTTCCTCTCTCCCTCTCGTTCTTTTATTTCCGATATTTTATTTGCTTCGAATGATAAATATCGATATCAACCTGGATTATTATCATTGGAATGCTCTTAAAAAAAAAAAAAATTTTACACCCCAAATGAATGAGATTGAAACCATTTCGCGATAAATTTGCTCTCGAATCGAGTTAGTCAAGTTCCCAACTGTTTTGATTACCGATAATTAAAATAATGGAATCACATTCGATATTGACCGAGCGTAAAGGATTTTTTTTTTCACCCTAAGCCGCGGGTTCGGGTTATGGGAGGCGAGCAATTCATTCAATTTACCTCTTCCCTTCTCAGTAGACGTTGCAGCTTTTATAGAAAATCGATTTACTAATACACCTACGAAGTGTGCTCTCCGGGCGAAGCGCAGAGTGATTCAATTCTTTTTGGTTTTCTTCCTTACCTGCGACAGTCTTCTCATGGGTGATAAAAACGAAAAAACAACAAAACGATCACATCGATTTTCATTCCGACGACCTAACTTAATGAAGGAAAAAATCAGGCTCCTGGCGTTCGTGCCTTATTCGCCTTCGCTAGCCGCACCATTTTAAAAAACAAACGAAGCGACAGATGGAAAAAAAAAATACACGTTTTATTACATTGCATGGAAATTTGAACCGCAATAAAGCTCCTGGAATACATAATCGTCCGATACAGCTACCGCGCGTATATCGAGGCGTTATATACGTGATGCTCGTATACAATATCATATGCGTTATACGATATCTTATGTATCATGAATTCTAGGCATACATATACATATGTATATATTTAATACAAGCACATACAATAAGCCACGTTTTCAGCGCCGTAATGCTCGATATGCCGTTACTGCCGCTTACTACTCGATTATATGTGTTGTCAGCGTCACATGCGGCAAAAACCGATATTATCTCTTACACGTCTATGGATGCATCGATGTATTTCGTACTCAAGAAGAAATAGTGGCATTTTTCGATGTAATTTTTAACAGTATCGTCGTTGTTGTTGTTGATGTGGTTGTTGTTGACTCGTTGGAGCTTTGACATATACAGAGATATTGGCTCAAAAGTTTTGCATGCTGTGACGGAATATTTTCGATTCACCTGGTGCGAGTATTGACGTTTCGACTGCCAGGGTTTTGTGGCTGTTATTTTAGACTGTATGAAAATTCGTGTAATTAATAAATCGTCAATTATTACTAAAATGCCTCCGAGGGCCAGTTGCAAAACTGTATCATTTTCGATGTTTTTGGTATTTATTACGAAAGTGTTATTTGTTCGTTGCCATTGTGGCGAAGTTGTGGTGTGGTGAAGATAATTTTTCGTTTATTGTTAAAGTTGGTTGGAGGTTTGCTGTTGTTTCCACCAACGGTGTGCAACCGATAAAGTTTGAAAATAGTGGCATTAGCAGTGAACTGGTCCGCGGAGGCGATTAACCAAGGGATGTTTTCCCGCTTCCGTATGTCAAAGTTTAAAACGCTTTTGGTTGGATTATGTCACGAGTACGTGCTACAAGATCGTGACGAACAAACACACAGGCATAGACGCACAGGCAAATATTTGTGGATGCTTGGATATGTATATACATGTACCAACTCCCTTTTTACGTGCATTAGCTTTTCTCTTCGCTTCATAATACCGCATCTTTTCCGTCAGCTCTCCCTCTTCGCACATACCCTCCTGCTGCTCCTATACCTCGTGCACTTCCTACGCCCAATCTCAAAGTATTTTATACTGCAAGCACTTCTTGAGTCTGGGGCAGCAAGCTGCTTCAACGTACGTGCCACGTTCAGTCGCAGCAGCATCCTTGCCTCATTCACGAGAGGCTCTGTATACGGTTGCCGTATGAGCTGGATACGTGTGTCTGTGTGAAGGGGTGTATGGTCGTCGAGAAGGCATTTACGAACATGGGAGAGGCGAAATTCACGAGAACGATGTATTACGACGTTCGAAACCATTTGAACGAGTCTAGGACTCCTCCGTGACGTCTAGCCCAACACTTTATCCATGAGGGTGGTTTTTGCAAAGGGCCTTGTCGGTTTTATCGTTTTCTCGAGCTTCGTACTTGAGAAATTTTTTTAGCCACTTAATTCTCGTGGTCGTACTACGTTTTTCCCTGTTTCGAGAAAAAAACCGCATTTAATTCGCATTTTTTTACCATCGAAATTGGCCTCTCCATGGCCGAATAAATAAACGAGATTTTCTTTAGCAGCGGATTGCTGCTGCGACGATGACACGGATCTGGCTGTTACACGTCGAATTACTTTTACTCCCACGTGCCTTTTCGCAACGAACCGTTTTTTTTTTTGTTCTTCGTTCCATACTTCGTCGGACTTTAGGGGATCACTATCAGTCACGTCTGCAATACCTAACCAGGGAGGGATGAAAAGACAACACCCGGAAAACCGTACGCGGAAGCTACTGCCGCGGAACGCCCTCGAGACCAATCACCTTCACATCCTCCAAATGAGTCTTTTCCTGTCATTTTATTTCCACCCTGTATCCACTTAATCATCAAAATATTTACCTCCAAACGGCCTTTTCGATATCTCACCGACCGTCTCTTTTGCTACGTTTTTTTCCAAAATCTTCTCGTTTATTTATTCGCAATTAGCGTTAATTTGCTGGAATTGAATGCGAGCAGCAAAAATGCACGTATGCGAAAACGTGTTTNTTTAGGGGATCACTATCAGTCACGTCTGCAATACCTAACCAGGGAGGGATGAAAAGACAACACCCGGAAAACCGTACGCGGAAGCTACTGCCGCGGAACGCCCTCGAGACCAATCACCTTCACATCCTCCAAATGAGTCTTTTCCTGTCATTTTATTTCCACCCTGTATCCACTTAATCATCAAAATATTTACCTCCAAACGGCCTTTTCGATATCTCACCGACCATCTCTTTTGCTACGTTTTTTCCAAAATCTTTTCGTTTATTTATTCGCAATTAGCGTTAATTTGCTGAAATTGAATGCGAGCAGCAAAAATACACGTAAGCGAAAACGTGTTTTAGGAAAAATGTACAGCACATTCGTCATGGTGATTATTCATTTCGTACATTCCGGAAACATCGCCTTCGGGTGATCAGAAACTTCTCGGGTCTAATATTTGTTGTTTTTTTTTCGTGTGTTTTTGCTCGAGATGGTCGAAATCTTTCAGCACGAAATTGTCCCAACGAAAGTGCTCATCATCGTTATAGAGCACAATACTGTGAAACGAGAGCAGGAGTATAATATCTGCTACAAATATATACATGTAAAATATTTCATCTTGGGGCGTAGTGGGAAAGATATAGAAGTTGGGAGGAGGGTCCCGTGGATATTTGAAACGCGAGAGACATTCTCTTGTGTCCTCGGAGCACTCGTGGTCGATGACCGTGCTACGAGATGCTCTTTCTGTGTCTCGCAAAATGTTGGCCTGTAGAAATATAAGGGGTGGAAGAGAAGCGAGAGAAGGGCGGAGGCGGTTGTGTTCGTTCACCCTTTGGAGTTTGTGGATGACTCGCGACGACGAGACGAGCAGCAGGAAGCGACGAATGAATGCTGTGACTCGCTAGCCCAGTCCCATTTGTCCCTATCTCTTCCCTCCCCTCCACTTCCTCCCTCGTCCACTCGAGGTAATCGCTTCCGGTTGCGAATTGCCGCCGGAAGGCTCCCACGGGTGATTCGCCAGAGTTACATGCTCTGTATATGCGAAAACATGAAAAACCAGATAAATTAAATGACGAGATGTTTCTCGGAGGAAGGAATGAAATATATTTACCTGACGTTTGCGAGTCGTTAATGATCGTCCCGCATGGCCAGAAAAAGAGGCAGTTAGGCGTTTTTCTCGTTTAAAAAATACTCGTAATCTCAATCGAGCCTAATATTTTTAACATTCTCGTCGGAGACATTGAGAAGGGAAAAGAAATGGCATTGCGGATCGGCTGTTGGATCCAATACCATGAAGTTGGTTTACGAGTTGGTTTGAGCGACTGCAGAGTATAAAAAATCATTCGGTTGTCGTTCTCTCGACTCGATTTACTTTTACCACGTATTCTCGATCGTGCTTACGGACGCGAATCAATGGAAACAGGGGTCGGTAACGGATAAGGGGTTGAAGGGAAAACTACGCCGGTAATACGCTCCTCTCGGAAAGTTGGGGGCTCTCGGTGGCCCGGGAAGGGAAACCGGGATGACGGTGTTTTGGGAAAATAACCGAAACCCCTCACCCTTATTTATTCGACGTGCATTTCGATTGAGGAAAAAAAGCTATCAGTTTCGCGCCAGTTCTTTTGAAATTCAACGTCGATCCAATCTGCGACCGACGCGATCTACCCTCGCTCCAACAACTACACTTTTTCATTATCGTTCACCATCGACTCTCGACGTACGACAACACGGAACACAGGATACCGGCCCCTGGTGGAAAAACGTCACGAAAACTTGGCTAGAAACGTCGGAAACACGAAAATATAAAATAGTTACGTTGCACACAAGAAAACTCGGCGATTTTACACTGAAAATTGATTCACCTGAGAATTCGTAAACGATAACTCGGGACTGCTTATGAGAAAGAAAAAAAAATCATTTTCAAATGGAATCTCTCTATTGAAAATTCGCCTGGCGAGCGTAGAATCGTCCTGATCCGACGGCACCGAGGAATTAATCCAACAAAAAGGATTACAAAGTGTTATCGAAATGATTTGAGGAAATACTTGAAAAAAGGTAAAAATTCGCTGAAGTTTGACCCAAAAACGAAGGATAGGAAATGGGTTTTTGCGATGAGTACCGAGAGGATAACGAGAAAAGTCGAGTGATGTTAATACTTCTTCAGGGTATGGTTTTGTATCCCGAGTAGGAAGAGCAGAGAGAGAGAGATCCCATCGAGACACCTGGATGAGAGCGGAAGTGACGAGAGAAAAAAGCCCTCGCCAAATTTTTTTCACGAAAGTAAAAAAGAAAAAAGAAATTTTTTTCAGGACCCAGATTGTCGAGACAGGGTTGAAGAGAACGAACATCCACATTCCCCGAGCCCACCCCTTTTCCACTCAACGTTCCGCATAGAGGAGGTCAGCGGCGGTCGCCAGCAGGCAGTCATGCGCTGAGCATCGATCGATGCGCGTGAACTGCCTGCTGCTTTTGCTGCTGCTTGTTCAAGAGGAGGTATTGTATTTCGTAAAACGACTACTCTCTGATTAACGTACCATCACTACTGATTGTTGCTTCAAGAGGGCTGAAACAACTGTTGAGTAAAATAGTCAAATAGAACGTTTCATCAGAGTGGATAAGCCGAGTTAGGTACATCTCGCTTCGTTTAGATTAGTTCGTACACTCTCAGTTCCCGTTAGGAAGGTTTAAAGTTATTTGTACCTGCTGTTGAGATCGACTGACGTTCATCGTAGCTGCTCAACGTACATTGAAGAAGCTGATCTCTTCGCAGTCGTATCTGGAGGGATAACAAAGTCTCTGGCTCTGCACCATCGAGTAGAAAGTCTTGGATAGGCTGGCAGAGAACGATCTTATTGCTTCATGAGCAGTTTGTTTCCGAGGCTAATACGAGGCGTAGCCTAGTTCGTTGCATTTTATAGACTTCATTGAAGAAGCAAGAGTGTGAGGAATCTTTTAGTCTCGTAGATACACGCGACGAGACGTGGCTCGATAGCCAGTCCTGCAGCACAGGCACATTCTAGCTAAGTACATTATGACATTATCTATTCACACATTAAGGCGAATGATACGGAGGAAGAACACGTATAGCCGTAACAAGTAGAGTATAAACTTCTAGACATATCCTACACAGTCAGCCTCGCCTCCGTCTCTCCTCGAAGCCCTAGCAGCGCAGGTGCTCCCATTAAGTTGTCAGGGAATTTCTTCATCGTGTTGGTGGGGCTTCCATAAACCATAAACTTAAGCCTTGCAGTGGAAACGAGGAGGGTTTGAAGGACCATAGGGATACTTTAGAGAGTAAAGGACTGGATCGAGTTCGCATCCCTTGTTCCAGGACGTAGCTATGATCGTAGTTAACAACCGCTGTTAGTGCTTCGTTGGACGGTACTTCCCTTGACACCAATGAAGCACTATTATCCTCCCTTTATGTAGTAAAAGTATCAAGCAGGGTGAGTAGTCTTGGCCTGATCCTTAATTCTCTTAAACGTTGCCATTCTACACATCGCTTTCCAGCCCCTTCAGACTGAATCTGATTGAATGAAAAAAAGGCTGGAGAAGTAGAGACTCCGCTTGTATACTCGAGACGGTAGGTACGATGAAACGATAAAAAAAGGCGACGAAAGGAGCGAAGAAAAAATTTGAAAGAGCACTCGCTTCGTACCGTTAAACTCGAGAGGAAAAATGCTTGTTAGATTGTCGTTCTGAATACCCAACGACAAAATTACAGTCGTTCAAATGTCACCCCAGATCCACTCGTATCACAAGCAGATCTTCCTCGCTCTTTCCTCTGTCATCTTGATGCTTAAACCCATTTCGAATCCGAGTATTACATTCGACTTCTTGTAGAAGGAGGGGGCGGCTACAGAAACCCCGAGACTGCTGATGCAGCATTTGCTCGTGCGTTTCCCATTAGGTGGTGTCTCCCGAGTCAAGGGGCTTCACCGCACTGCCATTCGAATTAATTTCTCATCGAAGAGAACTTCGAGAAAGCCATGTCCACCACGAGAATGATAAATTGAGACTGCCAGTTACGATTCAATCTCGTAGATGCTTCAAATTTCACATAAATATCACGATTCTGTTTGGCCTGACAGAAAATAGCATTGCCGAAACAGTTACCTCTCCGGTCATAAAAAAAAAACGCGGTTTTCATGAGCTCAATGGCCCGTTACCTTAATGCACTTTTTAGCGATTTCGTGCACATCTGACGCACATTTCGTGAACAAGTTACGCTTCCCTAATCCCATCACATGCCTGTAGACTCAATAACCTTTACTCCAACCCTCGTAGGGGTAATATCGTAACTTGAGAATCGAATTCGGAGTCGAAATTCCGCGTGCAGTTGCGAAATTCGAGCGATCTCTGGCAAATTATTCATTTACGTATTTATCAACTATCTGTGCTATCGGCTTCGTCCTTCCAGGCCAAATTTTTAATTTAATCAATTGCAGCAATAACTCTAACCATAACAAAATACAGAATCCAATTGCGCTATGGACTTGATTATTTTCGACAGAAAACCGTGGACACGCGAGCTCTGGCGATTTGAAAGCTTTGTGGAAATTTTTGATTTTTTCAGAATCATCTCCAGAGGCAAAATTTTCAAATTCCAAAAATAGGTTCAGTTTTATTAAAATTGAGATATTGAAATAATCCGTGCGTCACTGTTCCACTCGCTTTGATTGAAACAAAGAATAAAAAATGATTTTTCAACGTTTTTTTTTCGTAAAGCTCGAAAAAAAACGTTGATGAGTCTAGAATTTCCGGATGAAAAAAAAGATGAAATAAAACTGCTCGAATGTGTATGAATTATCTCGTTCACGTAGAAAGGATTGCTACATTTTTTCGATGCAATATTCCGCCTGCGATTATAAAATCTTTTCCCAAAACTTGGTTCATCGTTTTATAAAATGAGATCGCTATAGATAATCATAATTTTATTCATTTCCTTCCATTATGCATGATGTTCAAGAAAATCCAGGCGATGTTTCACGTTATTGAGAATAGCCAAAAATTAAAAAATGTGAAAACCAACGAACGCTGAAGGAGCGAAAAGCCATGCGGTGTATCGCGAGTGTTATCGCCTGGAAGAGTTGTAGCTGGAAAAAGCTGGGACTTGGCTAACACAGAGGCACTTAGACAGGAAGAGCAGAGCAGAGAGGCAGGATCCGAGGAACAAAATGGTGGAAGAGGGATCGAAGAGAATTAAGGGTTTGAAAGAAGGGAGCAGTCGATAACGCAAATCCCGGATTTACGTCGAAGCCTTCGGGCAAACAAAAAATTCGCCGAGTACACGGAGCATCAGGATATAGTGAAAAAGGCGGTACTCTTCGCCCGAGGCTATAGAAGTAGGAGCGGGAAGGAGAGTTAAAAAAAAAAAAATTCAGGACACATGCAACTGAGGTGGTGAAAGAAAATGAGAAGTCCAGGGATTGGGGAATCCTAGGAAGAAACCGAATACACCCTCCTGATGCGTGTATAAAGGTCTGCATGGTGTCTGCAACGTGTATGTGTGTTGCGGTGCAGCGAGAGGAAAAGATAGTTCATAGGGCAAGCAAGAGGGAGAGTGCCTGTGAGTCTATGCACTCGGATATAAATTTACCTCGCTAAATACAGAGAACGGTAAAAAAAAGAAATGAAAAGAAAAAAAGAGTGGGAGGTGGTTGGTAGTATATTGCAAAGTTTAAGAGAAAGGAAAACCAGCAACTCGCTGCCGTTGGTTGGGAGGAGAGAGTTTTTTTGCACTTTTCGCGCCTCGCTTCCTCGCTCCCCACGTTCGCTGTGGTGCAAGCACACGACGACGACTTTTCAACGAAACCCGGATACCTTCACGACCCTGTCTACACACTAGTGTATATTTCCTCCTCCTCCAGCCCCCGCACGCCCTAGAAACTCACCTCGCCACCATGAGGACCTCTGGTTGAAAAAAAAAAGGAAAAAATTTCACCAGCACACTAAAACAACCCGGTTTTAATTTCCGTCCAGTGGAAACTCTCCATGAAAAGGTCCGCTATCGAATAAATTGCGAGCTCACTGGCCTCTCATACGGAGCCAACCGCTGGAACAGAGATTTCAAGGCACCTCGAACTACACACTTTTTTACATGCACTACACCCTATTATTGTTACTGCTGTTACTTTCCTGGGGATTATCCAACTGTACAGCCTCGTAGCTCTCAGAGGGTGTGAAAAATTTTCCATGGGAACTCTATCCTTTGCTTCTAGGCGATTATTTCGACAGTTGAAAGAAAAAGAAAAAAAAATACTTCGCGTACCTTCGTCTCGTGTGAGTCGTTAGTACGCGAGTACATTGAAAAGTAGATTTTCCGATATCAGTTATAACCAATGAGCAATAATGGTCAGATGCGGAGAAACTCCACTTGAAACTTGATGAGTTGAAAGTATTCTCGTCAGAGTTTAAAGTGCTTCCAGCTGAATAGAAGGGACGAAAAGCTCTCAGTCCTCTCCTGATTGAACTCTCCGGTGAAACGAATAGTGAGTTTTTCTCATTAAACAAAAAGATGGCAAAAGATTTAGCAGAAATTGAGACAAGATTCGTTATAGCGAATGTTTAAATGCCTCCATCCTGTAAGTTCGAAACCCGGTGACTTTTCCATCTGGCAACCTCATTTTCTCAAGCAATTCCATTTCAAAAAGGGTTCTTTCATTTTTCATTATCGAAGACGTCTCGGCCTCTGGTACGAGTCCGTGTATATTATATACGAAGAGTCGAGAGGAGAGAAGAGTTGATGTTACCACTCCACCGCGAACGTGGCCACGAAAGCTTGGAATAGGGTGATTTCCCGTAATGTCTTTGGGTTGAGAATAGGATTGGTTGGATGTGCGATTCGTGTTTCATACCCTGAACCTCTTCTTATAGGGGGCCTACGGTTATACAGCCATAAGGAAGTGAACGAGGAAAGTGAGAAGACATTGTCGTCGCTGGTGGCACCCACCATCTCCACTTTACAGCTCTTACCCTCTTTCAAAGTAATAATATATAAAACGCAGAAGCCTGGCCTGGTGTAGTCGCAGGCGATGTAGCAACACATAGAATGAAAGAAGGAGCAGCGAAGAAGAGCTCGTCGGAGAGCTGGAATATCCTCAGATCCTAGATTACTCGCAAGATCTCGTGAACTCTCGTTGATTGTCATTGTCCTAGCTACAACGCGTGTTCGTAAAAACAGCTCTACCTTTTTCCCATTTTCAAAGCATTGCCAGCATTACATTGCTTTAAAAGGAACAGAAGGTCGGAAAAAAATTGGGCAACAAGATAAAACAAAGGATGAGCGAAAACGATCCGAGAAGTGAAGCTTCCCATTGGATTCTCTCGTGTCTCAGGTTTGTGGGTTTAATTCTCAATAGTCAGGCCCAAGATACGTGTCAGCTTAGCTGCGGAGCCAGAAAATTGGTTGCATAAACTTTGGACCTGGAAAACTAGCCCGAAGGAAAAGTTACGAGAGCAGAAAAATGAATTCTCCTCGGACATGTCCATGGATTTCTTTATCGTGTGCAGAGTTGGTGCGTTGTTCGTGATAAGTAGCTTCTTGACCCCGAACGCCTCGAACGTCGGAGTCGGGGTGGTTGGCAACGAAATGGTCTTCTCTTTTGCATGCGTTTCAACCTCGGTATCAAGTTGCATACGTATTTAGGGGCTGAAGAACATTGCCGTGAAGCACGAGAGCAACACAAGGGCAGGATGAGGAGTAGCGGAAAATTCAGCAACAAATGCGCCAGCTCCAGTAAACCTTTTACTTATAGGGTCGTGTATACATGTTCATGCAGCCAAGTTGGTGGTGGGAGTGAAACTAGGGAGCAGAGGATGCCTTTTGGTATGGGAGACCACTGATTTAAGTCGGCACTCTCACGTACAAGCAGCGCGAGCTTACACGTGCCTGCTTTCACCCTTGCCTTCCACTCTTGCCTTACGCCAACCTACCACGTAACTACTGTGAACCCTCCTGAGGATGGGGAAAGGAGAAGGAGGTGCACGCGATATTTCAACGGTAAAACACAAACTCATACTCTCTTAAACCTGCACAAGTACATATGCACACAAGCAAAGAGTCGACCAACAGAACGAATATACACCAACACACATTTTTCGTTTCCCATCAGTTACCTCGCAATTTTCCTCCTCGCAATACAACGAGAACCTTTTCCAGTGCACGCTTTTTATTTATCTTCGTGCTTTTCCACCGCGGCTCACTCCACTGACGTTTCCTTCGCATTTGTGTGTGTGTCTTCTTTTTCCTCCACCAACGAAGGAGTCGCGTATACACGTTTATTGTTCGACGTTTTGCTGCAAGCTGTGACACTCTCCGTGAAAACGACAGCAATCAGCTGAATTGTATTTCCCAATGGTTGCTTGTTGGATAATTGAACAAGGATGCAGGACGAGAGAGTTGGTGTGAAGCTATACTTTTGGTAGCTGAATATAATGACAGTGACTGATAAGCGACTTGCTGTTCATTGTCGTCCGTCGAACCCTCGGGGTGTTTGTTGTCCGGAATCTTAGCGTCAAAACTCGATATCGGAGCAGCTAGAGCCAAGAGCTCGAAAACCAAGATAGGAAAGGCCATTTTGCTAGTATACCCGGACGTCCCTTGATCGTATCAATCATCCTCCGTGGTTTATAATTACATTAGCGCGATAACAGAGAACACTAAAGTACTTCGCAACAGCTTTGTAAATCGTGCAATTGAGCACAGCGTGACGTCACGTAGTGAAGTAAATTCGACCTTCAGCGTTGACATTGGTCGGATGTTGGTCGGTGTTCTCTGTGCGAATGAATAACATTGTAAAGATTCCAGCCGGATTGTATCCAATAGTAATAAAGCAGCCATTACATCTATACGATGAATGCGACAGTGTTCACTATCTGGGCAAGGACTCAGATATGTAGATTGCTAAAGCGTGCATGCTCTCTGTACCGTAGCCAGTATCCTCTATTCCCGTTCACCTCGGCCCCTCTCCTCACTTCCACTTCGTTCCTGTATTATTCCGTTCGCGCGGAGAATGGCCAGCGGCGAAATTTCGTGCTTTGCATTTGCATGCCCGACGTTCTGCTGTTCTCTCGCTACTACTTACCCCTAGCATTGTTCATGGCTGTGTGTGTGTGTGTGTGTGTCGCTGAGTGTCTGTCGGTAGGTCCGTGTGTATGGGTGTCAGCCACTGAACGTGTTATTTTGGTTGTATGCTTTTCACGGTATATTCGTGTTTGTGAGCCCGTCTCCGTGCGTCCTCTCAATGTGTGAGTCTTCTTTCGTGTCGGTGTCTTGAACGTTGGTGCGTGTTGGTACGCTTCTAATTGTGTGCCTTTGGATGTGCATTTTAAGAGATCCTCCCCCCCGGTGTTGCTCACCGTTTGTGTGAGACGTCGTCTCATGTGTTGGTGAGCTTCTAATTGTGTGCTTTGAGCTGCGTCTGCTCATGTCGGTGTTTACGAGCTCGCCCTCGTGTGCGTAGATTCTCGGGCAGCGTGTGTGTGCCCAGAGCTTTTGTGTATATGTATATATGGATATGCCGGTTTCTCTGCGTATAAAGTAAAGGATTCTCACGCACAGCCACACTCGTCGACTCACATATGCACACCCACACAATAGCGATCAGACCATTCGTTAGGTAGTCTATCCTGCAACGTCATTCCCGCCCACAATTCCAAAGCTTCGTGCAAAAGGAAACTGTGACCACGGGCAACAGCAGACAGAGAAGAGAGGAAAATTTAAGGGTGGAAAAGAGGCTGAATCGCGAGGACGCCAAGAGGAGTGAGAGATAATCACGCCACGTAAAGGTTCATTCCGTTAATTTGCATGGTTTCCAGTTTGCTGTACCGAAGCCAAGAGGGATTTTGTTTTTGTTATACTCCTTGGATATTTCTCTTGCTCGCGCCCAACACCCCTGGATACTTTATACTCTTGCCCAAGCTTGTGCCACAAAAACACGCGCGCCTTGATGCACGAGCTGCAAATTAGTCTCGCACGTTACATTGCACGCGCCCCAAAATAACATCATTGATTTCGTACCCTCATGCACTCCATTATGCATCTTGACTTTCTCATTTTTCTCCAATATTTTTCAGGCAGCAACATCAACAATTACTTTGTTGTCGATGAAAAAAAATGAAAGTATATAAAACGAGGACTTAATTTATTGCGAAATTGTATTGTCGATAAATTTAATTAAATGGAAAATGAAACCGAGCAAGTGCATTTCGCGACGAGTAATCGAGTCTCAATGTTATTTCGCTAAAATTTGTTCGTCGTCCACGTCAAAGAGGAAGCCATTACGAAAGTTCAGTTAAAAATTAATCAAGAATGCATGCATCACTGGACACAATGGTTCCATCTCGCGTTCCTTCATTCCGAATTAGACTCACCAACATAGCAGGATTGCTTTTTTTTCGCTCATAATTGTTCACCAATGACAGAGGTTCACGCAGCCTCTCATTACGATGACCATTCTGAAAATTTAATCCCTTTTGTTTGGTGATTATAGCTTTTTCAACAAAAACCTATCGAATCAGCGTAAATTTTCGATTCCCACCGTTAATCAAGAGGCTGCTTGTCGACTGCTTTCCTTTTATTTGATTTTGTTTTTGAACGTCAACGTTCATTCATAAAGAACAATATCATTTCTCCATTTGATCGCATTAATTTTTCAATATCATCAGCCTCTATGGCCGCTTTGTTTTTTCATGCAAATTAATTTTTTATTCGCTGACTGGCGGTAGTTTATGAATATTTTGCGGCAACAGTAAGAATACGTGGTCGTGTGTAGATGGAGCTCGCGTTAGTGTGGTGCATGGTCATGGCGCGATATCGACCTGGGCTAACTCGGCGTATGCTATCTGGTGCAGCGGAGCTTTTGCCCTGGTATTTCGGTATTCCGGACAAACGTGACGGGTCCCAGAACAGGACGAATCGAGTATTATCTTGCTTTGGATTCGTCGCCGAAGGAAAGTTGGTCGAAATTCGTACCGATTAAATACTTGGGCTTGGAGCCCAACGAAAGGATCAGACTTTGCACTCACCGTACTGTTCGAAATGCTGGCGGATTAGTGTGGAATGGCCACGAAATCCTGACCATGTGTCTTGACTGATGTAGCTCTTGGGTGCTGTTCATTTTCATGAATTAGTTGCTGCTATACACAATCCTAAATGCTGCCCCATTCATTATTGTTCTAGAGCAAAGTGCAGCTGGAGTCTGTGTCCCATTATGCAATGACCTGAATTACAGAGGCCAGCACATACGGTTCTTAAATATTGAGCAGTAAAAATTTGTTAATTGTCAATGTTTCGGTAGATTGAGCATTGACGAACTTTTGAAGGAATGCAATTAGAAGGACGTCGCGATAGCGTCAATTACAGGATCGACCAACAAACCACGAGCTTCCATCTCGTTTGTGAGATCGTTGGCGATTTTTGTCATGCTCATTTGTACCCACGGCTTGTGAAAAGTTAATCAGACTGCTGTTGGCATCAAACAGGTTGCCGATTCTCCTGAGAGATACCAACAAAGTTCATTCCGCCAAAAAGGACGAGGCAATAGGATTCTCTATGTGCACATGCCATTGGGAGTTGCGCGAATTTATCTCCGCCAATGCTTAGAAAAGAGCGAGGATGTTGGGGGCGAAAGGAAAATTTGGCAAAGCTTCACCTGGTGGCTTTGCGTCACTCAAGTTTCCGAAGCTCTTCTCCAGCACACCAGCAACTCGATTGCTGCAAACATTCACACAGCAACGCACACGAGGGCACAGTTTTACTCACACGTAACCTCACAGACACACACGTTACATAGAGACAAGAGTTTATGTCATTTCTGGTTGCATCCGTATATAGCCTTTGATGGAATCTCTCTTTCGACCACTGACGGAAGTAACAACTGCCGGTCAGAGGAATCCCCTTACTGTCTGACCTATAACTGTATTTCTCTACTTAGGGGAAGGGGAAAGCTTTGCGGAGGCTGCGACGACCGCAGGGGCTATTTCGTTTCTCCGAAATTCTAATCCCTCAAAACCTTTCCCGATCCAATTACGTTAGCCCGGATAAAGTTTGTGCATGTGCGTAAATGTCTGCGCTTCTGTGTGTTCCTCTCTGTGTGTGTATACATTGATCTCTCGAAACTTCGGAAGTAAACTTCCGGTCCCGTTTGTTGTATGACTCTCGCACGGGTCACACACAACCCAATAAAGCAACTACCATTTCTACGACTATAAGCTACCACACGAAAATTCCTGACTTTCCTTCAATATCCGATCGCCATTTTGCATCGAAATATTGCCACTTAACGGCGTCCGAACACATTGGGAATAATTCCGCAACTACTTCCTCGATGACCTCGTTTATTTCCAGCGCCCCGGACACTTGCTTTTTCTGTCTCGTGTACACAAGGGCTCTCCGTTCCCGGGAACATCTAAATCAATTTGTTTTTACACGTGCAACGACTTCCTTGGCACTGCAGTCTTCGGGGCGATTGTCATGACTCGATGTCCTTAACGATCGTCAGGATTCGATTCGTTTCTGATCAAAATGCCTCTCGACAAATTCGAGAATTGAAACACTTTCCAGTGACGGTAATTCCAACGAAAAAGAAGATTGCAAATGTTTTTTCTTGACACGGTGACTAAAAATCGGTTGAATATTGTTGCAAAGGCGTGAGAATGTTGCCTCGTTAACTACGAGGTCAAAAAAGGGGAAAAAATTAAATAAGTTTCTGGCACGAAAGGACTTGACCGCTTCGACCTGAGGCGTTTGCTTCGTTATCCAACTGCATAAAGAGATTAAGGCTCGAGGGAATTTCGTCGTGGCTCTTCATTTATGCAAAATTACTGGAAACTTTGTCGTCTTTCTTGCTCAGCAAGTAAAAAAAAAAAANAAAAAAAAAAAAAAAAAAAAAGCAAATCATATTAAAAGTATAATTCGTCGTAATTACAACCAATATTCACGGCTCGTAAAAAAACTCAAGTCACCAAAGTTGTCCGCAGTGGTCTCCATGGTTTTTATACAGTTTTGATAAATAAATAATAATCTCGTTTCGAGAACGACGATAAATTTACGATTCTTTCATCTTGTAATTGAAACTCATTTCGGCAACGTACGAAACCATTAATTATGAATCCACAATTTTTTTTGTTCGTCGATGACGAGATAGAAATTTCCTTCGGAGATTCCAGACTTTTATTAAAAAATAAAATACTCACGTACATGTTTTTATTTAATATTCCTCGGCCGCGAGTAAACGGAAATGAAGGGCCAAAGTGTGAGAAAAAATGCAAATACCCGGCGGGGATACACGTGATTTAAGGGGGAAGGAAAATCCCCGGGAAAAATATGACACGAATTAATTAAAATGGAACACGGCTCGGTAGAGCCGAGCAGTCAACCTGAAGGCAAATAATATTTCACGTTCGCGATAAATTCATTAATGATAATGTTCCTATCACAACCCTTCGATCCTCGCTAATGAATCTATTACATATTCAAATTCACCCGATCGAAATGTTTAACATAATGAAATCAACACAAAGCGTTTATTATTTATCAAAAGTGCACGAAAGCAGCAAAATCCTACATGAAAAAAAACTTTTAATTGTTCACAAAAATTATTGTATTTCATTTCACAAATTCATTTTTTACCAACGACGAGTTTTTTTTTTTAATTTTTCAAATTTTTATTAAAAAAGCACAAATGTTGCCTCATTTTTTTTTTTGTTTTAGTTATTCGAGGCTTACAGATTATTGGGTGCGTAACGCAAACATCTGTAAGTCGTCGCAGTGACGTTATGCATCGAAGGTTCCTTCCCTTTCTTTTCACTCCCCGATCCCTTGCTTGTCTGTTCTGTGTGCAGAGTCAATATGCGTATCTCCGTTGCGATGTGTATGTGTCTAGTACAGTATCCATATACCTACGGGCAAATCTAGTTGCGAGTTCGGATTATTTATAGGATTTATCGATTTATCGATTACATCGGGAAGCACAGTAGCCGGAGGCTGCATCCGTTACGTTGAATTAGAAGTATTGTTTTGTAGATGTACATGGAGCATAGTTATGAGCTCATGTCGTCCAATACCGTGGGAACTGTTCACATTTTAACAATTTCCCGGGATGGAGGTACGTAAACAAGGCTCCGGAACGATCGACCTAATCCCAGTTTTCAATATTCGTTGAAACGTTATTTCACATTTATTTACATCTTTTTGGTATTCAATATTATTATTTTTACTCGTTCGCTGAGAAGAGCCTTCCGGAATGAACTGCAGAGTTTCAACACGGTCGAGTGTGTTTCGAATCGTCAATAAAAGACGAGAAACGATTTACCGAACGAAATGCAGAGACTGAAGAAAATAACGAAACGAATTATTTGTCCTTTTGAGCGCCAGGCAGATCAAAGCAGAGTCCGCGTTGCATCAAAAGTTTGGGTGACGGCTGCTAGACGAAAGAGACTTTACAGGCAAGTTGGTTAATTTAGCACCCGAAAGTGTTTTAGGGAGTGAGTCACGAAGGACAAGTTTGCGATGAGAGGTAACCAAAGCATGGAAGTCATTTCCGATAGAACCTTTCGGGTAGGATTTACATGTCAGTGAAGGAGTGATCAAGTATTCCAATTTAGGGGATCCCTTTTTAATCGGGAGAGCAGATCAGGCACGGGGACGTGTGTACAATGGGTATACAGATTAGGTGGCTCAGCCGGACGAGAAGCTAATGCTCCAACAAAATGCTAACATACGCGTTGGTTGCTGGTATTGCCGATGTTGGCCTTGATGTTGAACGATCCTCAGGAAGCTCGGCGGGACGAGCAAGGGATAGAAAGAGACTGAGTGAGAGCGATATCGAGAAAGAGAGAGCGAGAGAGAGAGAGAGAGAGAGAGAGGTGGGGAAAGCTTGGACCAACAACCCCTTTAGCCCTCTTGCGGGGCTTAACATACGGGCTGGAAGCAGGGCTTGGTAGCCACACACACAAAGGAAGGCCATGGCTTCCTCGGCAATAGCCCCAAACAGTTTCACAAAGTGTGTGCCCCGATATATCTACATAGTGCCCTTGTGAACTGCTCGGATTGCATCGATTTGCATTTATGGCTGGGACCAAAGTGAGAGAGTCAGATATATGGACAAACACATGAGTTGCTAGAGGATAAAGAGAAAGCCACACAAGGTAGCCGCCTGGCATCCCGGCGAACCAACGCCACCGTTGGAGGATATCAAAACTTTCGAGACACCCGACTGTCCAACAGGGCTTCCTAGCTTAGCGTCACTTACCTTTGTACTAACGGATGTATCACGCAATTATAATGCCACAGACTTTCCAGCCAGTACTCTCTTCCTTCCTCCCTTAAATTGCTTTGCGAGGATGGCCTTGGATGGACGATACGGCTGGAGCTATTCATTATCTACTGAACTCCACGTGTCTCCGCCATTATTCGGAACTAGTTTTCTGCCTAAATCTCACAGCAGCTCGGTCGCAGCTGTTGTAAATCTTGTCCTACGTGATCATCTGTTCAGACATTGACATGGAAGTTTTTTCATTTTATCAACAACATTGGTTCCTCCTATAAAATGTAGATCCTCTCCGAATTCAACTTCGAGACCCAGACTCCCCCTTGCGGCTGACTTTCATTCATCTGCCAAGGATTCCAGAACTCGATAGCCTGAAGTCAAGGAATTCCGCACCCAACTCCAAGAGTTTTTCCGATCCTAGGAGCATCGAGGAACTCGGCCAACCCAGAAACACTTGACCAAACTCCAAACTTACAAATAAGCCCATGCACTCGATGATCTATGTCAATGTCATGGGAGCAGGCTTTTAAATTCTTCCTCTTTCTTTAGTTGCTACTTTCTTGACGAAATTTCAACGTCATGGAGAAAACTGGAGTAGATCCTTACCCAATAAAGTTATAGATGGATTCTTTGCTCGGGATATCGAACGTCATCTGAAAATTTGTGTTATGAAGAGGAACCAAGGTAGACGGAACAGCTCACAAGGGTTATATTATATCAACATTATGCTCGCTTGATAAACCACATTACGCTCTTGCCACAAGCTGTCAGGTTAACGCTCGTGCACCTGACTTGCGACGCGTCGAGTAACGAGTATGTACACCTTGGATAGGACATGGTCTCAAAACTATATATAGCCGTAACTCTACGGGGTTAGGAGTCCCTCCAAGTACAACAATAGCGTCTTGCTTACCAGGTTGCGAGCTCGTACTAACACGTACATGGGACCATTACCCACTGTCACGTAGAAAATCCCGCAGCGTTATACGTGAATTTATCAACTTGCAGTGAATATGAACGGAGAATTGCAAATTCCATTCCACAAGTGTTTTAGCACGAGAAAACCCAAGGGAGAAAACATTGCAGCATTTTTCTACGTTTGCCAACCGGTTTACCTTCTTCAACTAATTGACAAAGTGACATTTTTCTTTCCATGCATTTTCTTCAATATTTTCTGTGCTCATGAATTTAAACTGTTAAGAAATTATCGTTTTTTTATTCTTTCTGATTATTTTCCTGAAAGGAATAAAGTTTTCTAACGGTGAACAAACATTTCTGCCAACAGTTCCAATTTCTCACGTCGTTGCTATCGTCGGCGAGCCCACGTACCTACCATGTGACATATCGACCAATCACGAAGGAGATTCTGTTCATCTGGTGCTTTGNAAGTGACATTTTTCTTTCCATGCATTTTCTTCAATATTTTCTGTGCTCATGAATTTAAACTGCTACGAAATTATCGTTTTTTTATTCTTTCTGATTATTTTCCTGAAAGGAATAAAGTTCTCTAACGGTGAACAACCATTTCTGCCAACAGTTCCAATTTCTCACGTCGTTGCTATCGTCGGCGAGCCCACGTACCTACCATGTGACATATCGACCAATCACGAAGGAGATTCTGTTCATCTGGTGCTTTGGTATCGTGACAATCTTGATACGTCCGTATACAGGTGAGTAATTCAGTCCATATCGCAACATTTCCGCCTGGTCCAGATCGAACGACGGGTTGACAATTCAAAGGTTATTCGAAGGTCGTATATGATATTCTAATGACGACCTTGATAACATCCAAATGACCTTCGAATTATTCAGATTGTGCATACGAAATTACCTGGATCCCCTTAACAATGACCTCCGTACTCGTCCCTTGAGTCCTCCATGAAAAAGCAAAAAAATAAAAAATAACAAGACCTACTTCCCCGATCATTTCCAACGACACGAAAATAACCCCTTGGAGTGAAGATTTATCGGGAACGGTAACTTTTCATCTCGGGTTGAATGAGCAGCCTCGACGACGTCGAGACATCCGGTGAGCTTACCTCGACGACTTAAACTCTTCCCCATCAATTTCAGCATCTTTATGACGCCCGGACTTTGGACCTCGTGGCGACACGTTGATGTCGTTGAGCTCATGTTCCATGTTTCTTTTTTTTTTATCTCCACCTCTTCACCTCCTGTTTTATATCCTCTTTGGACCTATTCCGATCAGGGCTCTCATTTCCTCTTCACCATTACTTGGGACCATTATCGTTTTTCATCTTGTGTTTATACTCTTTGGAAAGATAAAAATGCCGGTAGGAAAATGAAATATACAGAAAATAGTGATAATTTAAAAAATGAGCATTTTTTTTAGCGATCAAGCCCAAGACCTAATTAATAAAGTTCGTTTATTTTTTGTCCCTTCAACTTGATCGACTTTGTTTGTTCGTATAAAATGTGAGTAGTGATCCAGCTAAAGTTCGTGTATCGGTAGAGCATCCCAGAAAATTAGTCGACCTCGTTTCATCGAGTGGGCCGCAAATTGGCGAGTGACAATGTTGGAGGGAATGAGAAATTAAACACAGGATCCAATTAAGTGGACACTGTTCTAACAATCCAAACCGGATATTTTCAGTCTGGACGCGAGAGGTCGTGACTTCCGGGTCGCCGAGAGATGGTCCGACAATACGGTGTTCTCCAACCGTGCCTCGTTCCTACAGAACAAACAACCTGCTCTTCTCGGAGTCGATCAGATAAGGGAGGAGGATGCAGGAATCTACAGATGTCGCGTCGACTTCCAGATCGGACAAACGCGAAATTCCAAGGTCAACTTGACCGTCATAGGTGAGTTAATGTCACAGTCATTATCGCCATAACCGCTGACAGAACCAATTGAGGGGGGAGTCGCTATCGATTTGTTCGAATTAATGTTTCAAGGTCATTCCTTGGACCTCTGGTCTATCCCGTTTCTATGGATATATCCTGCGGCTTAGGCTACGAACCCTCGGACCGGATGACCTCGTGAAACTTTTCAAGGTCAATAGGTGGGACAGAACATCCCTGGGAATTCGTACGGGACGAATTGATCGAATTTTGCACAACGCTTTTGTTAATCATAATGCATCGTTACCAATCGTTGCAATCATTTTACTTCCTAAAATCTTTCAAAGTCATTTTTTTTCGATCTTACAGATTCTCGATCGCGTAAAACTTGAGCAAAATCGATTCGGTGCTTTTTTCCATTACTAGCCTTTTCTTGGGTAGTTTCTTTCCCTGGTAACGCTTTTTCCATTGTCGACATTCGTTCGGTACTCTATTCGAACTTTTGGTTATTCACACGCATCGTCATCGAATGTTTTGGATGTTGAGTGAAAAAAAAGCAGCAAAGGGACGACAAGGGATGCTTTTGGCGTAACATGTTGTTGCTGTTGGTTTTCTTTGAATATTTTTTTCACAACAAAGCAATTCGATTGTTCCTCTGACAGTGTTTTAGCTCAGTGAAGCAAAGGGATGATAATACGAGTCGAGGCTCGGAGCCAAGCCAGAGGCGAGTCATTTTGTTGGCGGGTATACGTTAGTTTTTTTTTCTGCTCTTATCCTCACACCTTTTCCGCTCCCTGCCAGCTTTATGGGAACGCGAAAAATATGTCAGCCGTAAATTATAGTGACAAGGTAAATGCAAACCCGTTCGAAGCGTCAGATGTTAGTGCATTTAACAAAAATACGAAAAATCGGAATATGCTGCAGTGGGTGCAGAGTTGAGGAAGGCAAAGTTGAGAAAAAAAGGGCAAACACACAGGTTGCCGAGTCGAGGAGTCGAAGAGGAAGACAATGAGGGATCGCAAAGCGCGAGGGAGTGAACAGGAAAAAAGCCGGTACAGAGGGAAGCGGAGGGAGCTTGGAAAATGGCGAAAGAAAAGTGTGTACGCAGAGGCAAAAAGAAGCATAAAAAAAAATAGAGGAGAGACTCGCAAGAAGGAGAAAAAACATAGTGAAGGGGGTGGAATAGGAATGAAGAATAGGGGATGAAAGGGAAAAATGAGGGATAGAGGGAGAAAATATTGCCAAGTGGAATGAACGTGCGAGAGAAAGAGAACGAGATAAAAAATAGTAGAAAGGCAAAAAAAGGGAGAGAAAAAAATGGCAGAGAGAGGGAATGTGCTGGAGAACGTGGAAGAAAAGAGAAGAGAGGATGAGTAGATCGAGGGAGGGGAGAAAAAAAATCCAATTAACAATGGCATATACGACCGAAGCTCTGGCCCGGAGAATAGCGAATCTTGACTCACGCTATCGTGCTTCCTCGAGGTCCTCTCTTTTTCTTTCCTTTATCATGCTTTTTTTCACCCCCCATTGTGTACGATTGCCCATACCGGCGCAATGCCCTCTATAAACCATACGTCGTATTGTACGTACGAGTATACTTAACGAATTCGCACGATGGACTCTTGTACGTTTTCAGACAAGTGCTTCACTATACTGACAATTAATTGTTCCTTTTTTTTTCTCTTTCTCTGGATTGCACAAAAAATTCTATCATTTTTCAACGAAGCTTCCTGTTACATTTTTGTTTTATCCCTTCATTGTGCGGCGGTTATCGTGGAACCGCTTCAAAAAAAAAAAAAAAAAAAAATCAAACGAGTTTCCGCTTTTAATTTTCGCTGAAATTCATATATCGAGCCAAGTGCATTTTTCATTCGTACCTACGTTTTTCTACAACAAACAATTTTTGCCAATTGATGCCCAATGTTAACCGAACTTCCTCCTTAATTATCAGCCAATCAGTAGAGAACACGATAAAATTTCATAGCATGTTCCACTCGCAAGCAAAATACTTTTCACGGAACCGACTAATCACCCGCTTTTTTTCGTTCACCATTATTGTGTGAACGCTCTCACGAGATTTTGTTAAAACGAGTTCGGGCAAAATTTCTACGTGTAGCTATTTTTTTGCCTCGGAATCGGCCCGTTGTGTCGAGTACAATTTACGCTGAAAATAAAATCGAACAGTCGTTCCCCTCGGAAGATATTCTGTCATTGATTCCCAATTACTGGTTAAAATTTACATCCCAATTAGCAGTCGCACGGTTAAGGATACCAAAATATAATGAAACGAGTTTGCACCAGCAGCCGAAACATTTTCGAACAATCTTACAATCAACGAACGAGTAATCAAATTAACAATATCAATTTAATTCTCGGGGTAAACAAACTTTCAATAAACCGCAAAAGATTCAATTAAATCTCGCATTTTTAGTTTCCCCTTTTGGTATCGTAAAAACGCTGTAGAGAAAAAAAACACGAGAAAAAACTAGATTATACTGCCGTTAAAACTGAAACCGAAACATTCGTTCGCCAGAAACGATTTTCTGTAATTAATTTCTTCGCAATTACTCCTCAAATGGAAGCCATCTCGTGGAGGATTGAAAAAAGAGAACGAAGCGTTTCGTATCAGCAAGCAAAACATTATTAAATATAATGAAACAATAAAATGATAAAAGATTGAAATTATTAATTCGACGACGTCGGTAATGAGCTTTCGAGAGCCTATTTGGAGGTTGAATGATTTCAAGCTATTTTGATGATCGAAATGACATTTATTAATTCACAAGTGTTTCATTACCGTTAATTATTTATATTTCGATTGTGTATCTTTTAACTGCAATGGCTTCGAATTAATTAAAAGTAATTATAAACTGGCATTTAATTATTAAAGGAATAAATGACATAAAATTCAATTAATCAAAACGCCTTTTGATCATTGGACATACGATGAAAAAACATCGAAATGCATGCCGAAAGTAATGCAATATTTCCACTCGGCGAGGAGTAGCACAACAGAAAGCGTTTGTGACGATTTTATTCGGTTTTTTTATTTTTATTTTTCGTTGGCCGTATTCATTGTTCGCTCTAGAAATACAATTTTCCATGCCAGACTCTTTTTTCCTTGGTGCAATACTCTTCATCTTCGTAGCTGGGATCCTGTGTGCCTTAGTATTTTCCCATCCTTCATCCCTCTCTCGTTTTATCTTCATCCTCCATTCACTATTTTCCTCTCTCTCTCGCTCACTCTCTCGTCCCCATTTGCTTTATTATTTTCTTTCAATTTCGTAGGTAATTTTTTTTCGCCCGAATCGCTCTCTCGTCTCTCCGTCGGCTCGGAGCTTTTTCGTCCAATTTTTTGTTCCATCCTCTCTTTCGTTTTTTTCTCTCTCCCTCTTTCACTTATCTTTTCTTTTTCTTCTCCTTGAAGCTTCCTCGTANACTACATAGAATCAACTGATTATATCAGTATACCGAATTAATTATTTTATCAATTTAAAAAAATATTTAGTTACTTGAACTATATCAGGGTTGAGTCAACCAATTCGAAGTCAACTGAATTTATTTGTTTGATTTGACCATTTTCTTTTCTCAGTGTACTATTCTTCGAGCTCTCAGGGAGAGATATCTTTCAGGCTCATAAAGTCGTTTTTCGCGAACGAGTTAACGCTAACCAGCGGCAGGGGCTTCTAAGATGGTTTGCCCCCAACTCCAGCTCCCGTTTTCGAGGGTGCGGCGGTGAAGGGAGCACACCGGTGCGGGGGATCGATCGCATGGATGCTTTTTTCACTGCCGCCTTTTCCACTGGAAAACTTATTCAATCTCTCAACTCCTAAGAATTTTTTATCCACCCCCGACTCTCTTCCCGAATCACCGGGAGTTGAAGAGATGGGATAATAAGCAGTGAGTGCCAAACTTCTCACTCACACCCTCCAATGTCCTCCTGTATACTTAACGCCCTGTCCGCCAACCTGCTTTTCTTACCCTCGTTCACCGTTCGGATCTTCCCTCAAAAAATAGAACGTCGATTTTGTGTTTGCCCTTTTTTTTTATAGCTCAGCTCGTGGCCGTCAACAGGTATTTCAAATTGTAGGGTCATTTGCTCCGGGCCTGGAATTAATGTTCCGTAACTCGAGAATTTAACATTTCCGCGCAAATTAACGAGAGCGCCATTTTTTCGAGGATTAAATTTGGAAAGAGATTTTTTTTTAACTTTGCTACTTGAGAAATTTTCCATTAATCGCTCATTCCTGTTGCCATTTAATTTGTTTAAAAAATCATGCTCATTCGGATGTCATTATTGTATTTTGTTTTCTATAAATTTTGGAGACCATTGGAGTCTCGGGGCCGGCCAAATTAACGTTTCCTTATTCCACTTCCCATTCGCGTGTCTCTTCCCCATTCAAGTTGACTCGGCAAAAAGTTGCACAAACTTTTCTCGCGATACAAAGCAGATGAAGGAAAAAAAAAAAATGAAAGAGGACAGAAGAGCGGGGCAAAAAGATGAAAACAAGAGAAGAGATCGCAGCGGAGCGGGGAAACAAGATGAAGAAAGAGAAAACGAAAGAAAATCCGGTCCGGATCTCGCTGAGATAACTTCGGGAAACCCCGGGCGCGTAAATCCCGTAGAATCTTCAGGAATAACTATACACAGGACACGTTACATTTTTCCTTCTTCGTGAGAAGGCACCTTGGCGTCTGTTTTTTTGTTTTCTTTATTCTCTTTATTTTATTTTTTTTCTTTCGAGGTACAGACTTTCTCTGCGAACTCACTTCCTTACCTATGTGAGAGAATCTTCCCCGGTAAAAGAAATTCGGCAAACTTTTTGTCCCGTTTTTCCTCCTCCGCCTCCCCCTTAAAGGAAACCAAGAGTATGTTCTCAATCGTGACCAAACACTTTCTCACTTTGGCAGACACGAGGGACAGAGTTCAGTATGTTACGACGTAGTTTCCGAACGTTTTGCCAAGAATTTTTCAAAAATTTTCACGAAATCTTTGATTTTGCGTGAATTTTTTTTTTTTTTTTGCCAAACTTCGAATTTTCGGTTTTCCGGATTTATTAATGGAGAAACAGACAAACATCTTGTGAAGATTCAGGTCAAAAGTGGAGAACTGCGATGTCGGAATGCAAAGAAAAAGATTTATTATTTCGTTACGTTTTTCTTTTTTCTCGCATTTCGATCTTCCGCGCTCGCAGGCTCCGATTTTCTCGTGTTCATCTCGAAGATGGTATTGAGCACAGGCTCTTCTTATTCGTTGCTCGAACGTGCTCGTATAAATCCGCCTGATCGCCCGTCAGTCACGATTCTACTCGTGTTTCTCATTTTATATCACGGACTCTCGTTGGGAATCCCATGGGGTACCGCACCGAGAAACCGATAGGTGACAAGGAAAGCTTTTGTAGAGAAATTCTCGGTCCCATTCCCGCTTGAATTTACCACATTCATCGGTACTATTTTTTTTTATATCTTTTTCCCTATCGGTTTGTGAATAAAAATAGCCCACGAAAGGAGGGCACGCTGCGAGCTTGTGAAGCAATATAACAAAAGGATAAAATGCATGTTGTGGTTGGAAAAATTAATGGATTTTCTACTGGAACAAGTTTAAAGCGGTGGATAGAATTTTTTACCCCCCAAGTTTTTACGTCGTTAGGGTGAACGACGTTGGGGATTACGTCCTCGTAACTGCCTGCAAATAAGCTTGAGAATTTTTTTCTTTTTTTTTAATTGGCTGAACTTGTCAGGAAGTTCTGAGCCTCGGAAGGACCAGATATCTCGACGAGAGTCGAAAGCGTCAGGCCGAACAAGCGACCTCATCAAAGACCGAAGTGTTTTAACCAACGTCGCGCGGTGACCTCAACAAATGACCGATGACCGTAAATTATATTAGGGGTTCGTCGACAAATCTCATTGACTAGGCACCACCTTACTTCGGAACCCTCTGTAACCTTTTCCATTAACATTTCCCTGGGCTTCAACGCTCGCGATGTTTTCGCAAATTTTATCGGTAATTTCGGAATTCGTGTGCTCAGCTATTCTCACGTGGTTTCGCCTTCTGTTTGCCCTAGGAGTTGGGTCAGGTAGTTGGCCGAGGGAGACAAAATGGTGGTCGAATATATATATATATATATGGAGATGGGAGCAGGTTGCTATGTACGCATAGGAGAGTAGGGAACAAGCTGGTAGCGGCAAGTTGGTGAAGACTCTCGAGCACCGAGTGTTGGTATCCACTGTAAAATAGTTCTCATGGATAGTACGGGCCGATTCAAAAGAGCAGGCCATCGAGGTTCGCAGGCTTTGTAGATCGTGAGATTTGGAAGATAAAAGTCGTCGCTCGTTTTGCTCTGTGGGTCAGAGTTCCGGAGATATTTAAGAATCAATTGTAGCCACGCCCACTTCTCGTAATCAACGTCCCGGAATGGTCGACTTGGTTCTGCTGAATATCTCGACAACGAGACGCTTTAGAAAAAAATTTCCAAAGACTTTTCCCTCCGAAAATCCAGCAACTCACCAACCAACCGATCCCGCACACATTTTGACTCAGCCTGTACGTAATTTAACGCGTATTTGTGTGGGTGTCTCTCTCTCCCTCTCTCTCTCTCTCTCTCGATAGTGCATCAACCAGGCTAGTAGCAAAAAGCTCTTCTCACCTATAAGCCACATTCTCTCCGATTCCGTTCACCGGGGATTCCTACACATCCGCCATGGAGGATGCCCAAGAGCACTTGAATCGATCGGGTGCTAGAAGCCGTTCCAAGGATCTCTATTCAATCCGTCCACTCGTCTTGGCCCGTTTCGACTCACCGACTTTTTCCACTCTTACCGCGACTGACTCTTCCAACTATTTATCTTTCTACCGTTTCTCCAATCCCGAAGTACGATATTCCCTGTTAACGATGGAAATCACACGACGTAGGAATCTCCGGATATTATGTACTTGGTACATATGTAGAAAGAAAATAATGATTGGATAGCATGAATGAAGAATTGCTCTCGGTTCCGATGATGAGAATTCAGCTGTACATGCACCAGTGATTTTACCATTTTTACCCAACCTTCGATGCCATTGGTTTCGACGTCAGTCCAAAGAATTCTCGTGAAGTTTTCATTTTTTTTACAAATTTTTTTAACGAGCGTGTTCCGTTGTAATTAATTTTGAATCAGTGACGAGAAGATTGAAAAAGGACGGCGTAATCCATGGGGGATCCTGGCTGATGATCTAATTCGCTAAGCTCCATATTGAAACTCGAAATCTGCTGGAAGAGGTCTGAGGTATATACACTCTGTACGGAAACACTTAGCTCTCCACCCGATCGTAATCCACAGACGTAAAATACAATAGAAATGTGTCTACAAATCTCTTTGTCAAGGTCATTTGCCAAGTTCACTCATTTATTTCAAAGCTCGACTGAGTAAGCTTAAGCGGAGGTCTCAAGAGGATTAACTTTGTAGTGACTACTAGAATATTAATGGGATTAAGGTTGGAAACGTCGAAGCAAACTGAGTCTATCGACCTTAAGGGCCATTGGTTGAACTGGCAAAATGAAAATGGGCCAATTTCGCCGTGATCTCGTTTAGTTGAAAAATAGAAAGTCCCTCGAGCGGAGATGTTTAAATTAATCGAAATTACGAGCTTAGAAGAAGTCCCTCGAGCCACGTCTTATCGCGAGACAAAATAATCCGACGTATGAATTTTTCGTTGGTTTCTTGTTTCTTTCTAACGTCGTGCGATTGGTTCTCGCTTTCGGTACAGTGGGAGGTCATGATAAAGTCACAAAGTTACCGGATCGAGGAATGAAAGCTCTCGAAGTAAGAAATTCGTGAGAGGCTTTATTTATTCGACTGGGAATGCCGCTGAGTCGCCAGTTTGGCTCTTTGCCCCGGCTTGATTCGTCGACTTTCCGTCATCCTGGTGCACTTCCCAATATTCCGATGGTGGTACAAGAGGAACAGAGAGAGAGACGCGAAAGGGTGCATGAGGCGTTGGTTAAGGGGAAGGGTTGGGGGNGGGGGGGGGGATAGGGAGTTGTTGTGGTAAAGGAGAGTGCGCTTATTCCCTAGGGTGTGTCACAAGCAATAGGGATGAGAGGTTCTTGCCTAGGAAAGGCCTGTATTACTTTGACGAACGAGACCTCGTTCAGCTAGACGCATACAAACACACCATCGCGAATTTCTCTCTCGTCACAGGGGATTATAATTTATGATGAGATGTCCTGAAGTACCGGGTGAATCTTACAAAGACGCTCCTGGTAAGAACATCACGTACTCGAGACGTCGTAATGTCACGAGCTTGACGAGAGATGAGTTAGGTAAATGTTGTTGATTGTGGGGCTTGGCAATTCGCTTTTGGAGCGCGAGGCAGGTTAGCCGAATTGGTAGGATAAAACGTTTCCCACTGGTACCCCGGAAGACTGTACGAGAGTTTCCTCCCCAACATGCCGTTCCAAACATAAATAGTAATACGATTAAACGCATACATGAATTTCCAATTCATAAGCAACAGTTTACCAATTACAGTCAACCGGTATTCTCCGTTATTGAATTTTTACTGCAATGTCATTGCATCGCTGTGAAGCTTCAGTTATCCTAGCATCGCCATGCCATCAGAATCGTACTATCACGATACTCTTACGGTATCATTACTTCCAGAGTACAATTACTGTCCTGTCACTGCACCGAAGCTGCATTACTAGCGAGACCTTCAACTGCACTATTCACCTCCAGTAATTCTACTATCACATAACTGTTGCTCACATCACAGCTCCATCACGACAATACTATTTACTCACCTATTACACTTTCTTCCTTCCGCTATAATTACAATTTACTATTCATGTCCAACTGGAGCAGTATTTACTGAGTTACTAACAAACTATCGTAGCTTCGTGCCCTACTATTATCGTAATAGTACAGCGATTGTACTGAACTACTACTGGAAAAGTATATTTCCCCTGACGCTACGTCATTTTTTTTAGTATCAAAGTTGTTACTGTACTTTTCCTTCACTAATGATGAATTGTTACTGGACAAAGACTGAACTATTACTATAAAAGTATATTCCTCTGATACTACGTCATTTTTTTTAGTATCAAAGTTGTTACTGTGCTATTCCTTCGCTAATGATGAATTGTTACTTTACAAAGACTGAACTGTTGCTGTGAAAGTATAAAGTCTCTGGTGCTACGTAATTTTTTATCAACATTATTTTATTGTACTATTTCTTCACTATTGATAAAATATTACTGCACGAGGACTGAAGTATTCCTGTGAAATTATTAAGTCTGTGGTGCTACGTAATTTTTTATAGTTTCGAAGTTTTTTTACTGGACTATTGTTTAGATATTGATGGACCATTATTGCAGTGGTATTGAACATTACTGCGAAAGTATAAAGACTCTCATGCTACGACTATTACTGCAAAAGTATATCGTGGTTAGTGCAACATACTTTTTGAATTTTTTAAAAAGGTACTTTTGATTTGATCGACTTATTATTGGACAATTTGTGGTTTTTAAATATTCTTGGTTGTCACGGTTTTGTTTCGTGTTATCGGAATGATACCTCATAGTTGGAAATATAATTTTACAAAATCAATGAGCATACATCGAAATTGGACAGGTGATCGAGAAGGCGATGGAAAAATTTGCTGATATTACGTATTACGAACACGGTGGGATAGCGAGAAATTCAATCCACGATCTCGGCGGGTATGAGAAATAACATGATAGGAATAAAAAGGGAAAAGAGCCAGGAGAAAAATCTAGACGATGCGGGGAAAGTTATTCGTGTTGTATAATCCGTCAGACGCATTGGAAAATTGATTGGCACATTGAGATCCCCAATCGTTCTCTTGGTCATTCTCGGAGCATGTCGAGCATGAAATAATCATTTAATTTGATATCTTCTTCGTTTCATCTCTTTGTCCCTTTCGCGCACTCGAGCGTGCTGGATTGCGCAACAATTTTTTGAGCCACGTAGAGCTCCAGGTTTCTAGTTTTTGCCAATAAGATAAAATCTCATCGGATACGTCCAGAAAAAAATATTTTTTGCAATCTACCAACATCTTATTTTTTGCGAGTTAGCAAAATGCCTCGGCGTTTCAGCTGAAAAGCTTCATTCTCGTCAAATAATAAATAATGCTATTAAGGACCTTCACTCGAAAGCCCACGTAAGAGACTCTCGTCCCGACCACTACGTGATGCAGGGCCTCGGTCTATTTCTCATAAAGGAATTGCACTCTGGGTTTGCCTCAATTGCTGGAACCGAGGGAGGTTAATTATTCCGACTGACTACTGAAGAACAAGAAGGCAGTTGTAAATTCCTGTATACCCACACGAGTCACAGACCTAGGGCATGGAAATATTAAAAAAACAGACCGGAAATTAAATTTGGCATAAATATTAGTACGAATTTTATTTCTGGTTATTTTTTTAATTTTCATTTTATTTTTTAAAGAGCAATGGAATTATTTTGAATTGGACTTCGTGTTCGTCTCGTTCGTTGAAACTTAATCATTTGAAAAAAAAAGTCTTCCTATCGACAGGAACCATAGAAATGTTAAAAATTGAAGGGAATGAGTTCTTGAAATTCGAACGAGCCCCATCGGGACCTGGAGGCAAGAAAAAAAATGTTGTTCCACTGGATCCGAGTGGAATGAAACAGATATTTCCTCTAGTTGTAGTTTCTCGGTAAATATCGGTTATTCTATCTTCACAATTATTTTTCATCGTTATTTGTTGGGATTTTTCTTTTTCATTTAAATCGTAGCACCACTTCCGCATGGAGGATGCAGGTACAAAAGAATTTACCTGGGAAACGCATTTTACGTATTATTTGAGAAAAATCCATTCATGGGGGATTCCCCAGTCTGTTGTAAGAGCGGAGAAACGTTTTATGAATATATCTCGCGGTACCAATGCGCGCGTCAGAGTACGCGTATAATGCACTAGACTGTACGAATCCAGCTGCTCTCTGCTTTTTCGCATTCATAACCTCGCAACCATTCGGTATATGCCCAATGCCAGCTTTTCCTCACCGCCTCAAAGCACGACTTTGAAAAAACAAAAAAAAAACAAAAAAATGTTTAAAAAAATGCCTGAAATATATTATTCCACATCTTGGTAACGTCGTTATGTATATACATGCATACATGCATACGTCATATATATGACATTATGCAGTCGCGTCTACATCGCGTGAGGGATGGCAAGAACGTATGATGACTGTATAAAATATTTCTCTCCGAACGAGTGCAAAAAATAAAGCACAAGCGAATGGGGACCGTCGAATAGTAAAACAAAATGGCCGCCACTCACTTTCTTTTCAATTCCGCAAAAAAAAACCGCGTATTTTTGACGACCTGTCAAGTTTGCAAAGGCGACGAAAACTTTAAAAAACATGACGCTCGAAAATCGCCGCTTTTTTTTCAATATGGAACGTCGCATAAGTATGCAAATGTAATTTGCATATTTTATGCTTATCGAGGTCGATCTCGAGAGCCACACAGTCAAAGATAAATATGTCTCAAGTTCGTCACTTGAACGCAGCTCTGATTGGTCGTTTGAAACGCGCGTAATTCAAACGAGATTTAGTCAGACGTTAAATTCAACGAAAGTTCGCCATAAAATTACAAGAATGAGAATTCCAGGACCTCGGGCAAAGAAATAGGAGGAAATAAAGTAGCGAGAAGGGAAAAGCTCGTGGATGGCCTGAAAAATCTTTCGAGTTGAAAAAAGCGCAATGTCTGTATAAATAAATTTTTTTAATTGAGCGTTCACTTTATTTCTCAATGTAAAATAATTTAATTGGAAAATATTTCAATTCCGACCCACACTGTTTTCCATTTCGAACAGTTTTATATCCTACGAAGAGGTTGCAATTTTTTTAAGTGGAAATACGAGACGCAAGATGTTCGATAAAAAAAAAATTACAAACACAAAGGCCGAGCAACCTTTCGATATTAATAATAAAAAAAAGAAAAATCTGCATCTCTTTTACTGAAAACTTTTTTCCCATTCAATCTGTACCGAGGACGCAGTATCAGTATTTTCGTTAAAAACCGCTAGAAGCGTTGCTGTCGCTGAGCTTGATACGCCGCTGCCGAAGCAATTATGTCCCGAGGGAAGGACGTCGGGGAATCCCCGTTGTAAGGCACATAGAAAAAGAGAGAGCCTCTCACAACCACGCGAGATTTCTTCTTGTTCTTTCTCTCATTTTTTCCGCACTTTCCCACTCTCTCTCTCTCTCCCTTTTCGTTTCTCAATTCGAAGGTAAAGCGATGGGGTCGAGGCCACAGGGTTTGAGGGTGCTGTCCGCCATTTTCCCTTAAATCCTGACTCAGCCTCTTTGCAAGGACATTACGGCCACGAAAGATCCTCCGCGTCCATTTCATCCTCATATACACTGCACATAACTATGTGAGTGTCAAGCGAGTGAGATATCCCGTTTCTATAACCACAACTCCATGTCCTTCCTTCACTTGTCCCCGCAGAAGTAACATCGTCATCTTACTCACTGGTCGACGTTTTCGTCTCCATTGTTCCGATTCTATTTTTTTTTTCCTTGAATTTCATCAAATTTTGTCAAAAAATGAAAAAACGTGTTTATTGAGAACGAAATTTTGTTCGATGCTGACGATCCAGTGGCAATTACTTTCGAGTTCATTAAATCAAACATTTTTCGGGCTGTTATCCTTGTGAAAGGAAAATTTTAATTAAAAAGCAACAATGTTGATAACGCTGCCGATAATTGACGATCCATTAAAAAGCCCAAATCCGGCCTCCGGCTCACTGAAAACGTAATATAATCGTTCAATCCCTTGCTTTCCTGCTTTAACCAAAATGTTGGAGCTCCATAAATAACCCTGCTTTTAGCCTCACGCTGTCCACCATAATATTTCTTCTTTTGTGATGAGCTGTCAATTTCCTTCAATGCCAATGCCCATCAGACACCTGTTTCATTTCATTGGCCAAATTTATCGACACTCACTCTTCCCCATGTGGATCATTATTTCATCCTCCCACCTCACTTGCGTGAAAATAAGATTCATCAGCTCCGGACGAATCTGCCCAGTCATTTCTTCCTCATCGTTCGTTCGCCACTTAGGAAAATTTTTTTCATGCCCCAAAATTCGTTTTCTCCCTTGGGAGAGTCAACGGTTCATCGTTAAGGAAAGTTTTCGATTTTTTAGACGAAAGGTTTACAATTTTCGTCTTTTTTTTTTCTTCGGAAAACTTGAGCAAAGAAATAATGAAACATTTTCGTAAGGTTAGTTAAACGTTGAAGGAAATAAAGTTTAACGTTTTTTTTTCTCACGAATATCGAAAGAGAAGCTTGAAAAATGCGAATAAGCCCAACAGTTTCTATGCAAAATAGGGTTTTGGTTACTCAGCCCTAATATGCCAAGTACAGAATATCCGACCAGATTTTCCGGCGCTTCACCAAAATTTATGATAATTTGCATCGTATATAACGACAAACCCAAACGAGAGCACTCCCGTCAAATGTACTTCGTTACGAGTTCAAATTGCGATAGCGCCGAGTGAGATCCAAAGTGATGTGGAGAAATAGAAAGGAGGGAAGAGGTCGGGGAGGGGGGGAGGGAGCGGATGGTTTAAGTCGATTTGCGTTATAGGGGTGCGAAAGGGAATGAAGCACTTTCTGCTTCTCAGACTAAACTTGCTCGTGTTCAGTTCGAGCAACTATATACTTTGAAATGAGGGAAATTATCTCACCCTGTACTTTAGGACAACAACGTCCTCGACGACGAATCTGGGTTTGCTCATTTTCGAGTCGCAGTCGCAAAAACCAAAGTCCTATGGAATCTACTTCCGTCCAACCCCTTGCGCGCGCTCTCGTTGTTAACGTCGCTTTTCCTTGTGCCAAACAAATCCAACTACTTCGCCAACTATAAACGCCTTAAACTCTCGTCTTATTGGTTCGTGCTCATCTCCAGTGAGCTAGTTTGGTTCTGACTTGGTGTACGGACCATTTCAGACTGGCTCTACCGATCGCCACCGGGTTTTCAGCCCGCAGTCAGTCGCAGCGAGAAAGTGCAGAAAAGTGAGAGAGACTTGCGACCTTCGATTCGATTTACTCATTTTTCTCGATTCATTTTCCAAAGAGCGCGATGTCCTTTTTAATTTTCTCTGAACGCGAAAGTGTTTCAATGATTTTGCCTTTTGTTCTCGAATCGGTCGAAATGTGACGATAAATTAAAAGTTCAATGACTCAGCGACACTGCTGAAAGGCGACAAAGTAGAATTTCTTTGACTTTCTTTCATCCTTCAATTTTTCTAACGCTCACTTTTGATCCGATGGAAAAAATCGACTACTGCGTGCGGAATTCCCCGTGGATAGAGTTTATATATATTTTCCTTTTCCTTCAAAGATCTTTCGTAGTTTCTGGTGGAGTCCTCGAAATGACAATACGAACTTGAAGAAGCATCAGCAGCTTTGTACATACTCGTCTCGTACTCTCGCCCTTTCTGGCTGGAGCGACAACGAGGACAGAAAAACGTGAAGATAAATCGATAGTTCCGCGCGAACGAATGAACCAATCGTCGTGGCCCAAGTGTCTGGTTGTTTCTTTTTTTTTGTTCGTTTTATTTTTTTCCTCCAGTTCTCGCAACAATTTACCGGAGTCCATGAAACGAATAAACGTGCAAAAAAAATCAGTTCTTTATCGAATAACTCGATTTTTTTTCGATTCAATACGTACTCCATATTCGATAAAAACCTGGTTGGGAAATCATTTCACGAAAAAATTGTGGTAAACCGATTTCCCCCCGAATAGCCTTTAAAGCTACAAAAAAATAGCACAAAGCGCAAAAAATCGAGCAAGCTTTTGTTACCTTTGAAAAAATCCGTTCCATCGAAGCTCAAGATTTTGTTGAACTCGCGCAGCACAAAAATCCGCGTCGCCGTTACGAACGATAAAAAATGTTGAATTCCATAAATATTTTTATGACGATTAATATTTTCCTTTTTTTTTTCGTTTTTCGTTGACGGAAACGCTTTGTTTAATATTTCAAAGGATTTTACGGCAACGAGAGTGCGACAGGTACTTCGAGTCCGCCGCGGAAATGGATATTACGCAGGATTTGGATAAATTTCCGCGCATTTTCGAAAGTTCGCGTGCTTTTTAATCACGAAGCTTCATTGTAATCTCTCAGTGTAACCTAAGTCCCTTTTTAACGAACTGGTGGCTTCTCCAACCAGTTCGGTAAAGCTTCCCATCAATATCCGTCAAAGAGAAACCATAACGTTCTCTTATTTCCTGCATGTACCCACCAAATTCATATATAATCCGATTTTCTACGACGAAACGAGTAATATCTTGAAAGTGATATTTCTGGAGGCTTTTACGACTAATTGAAAATTTATATACACACGTAAAATCCTATAATAGAATTTTTGCTGATTATTTTTCCGCTATATTACGACGAGAGCTTCGAGAGCTTAATATTCCGATTTGGATATTGCCATAAAAGATAACTTTGATTAAATAATTCAATGAGGAAATAACATTTCAACGATTCGAGTCAGAATAGCTGTACAGGTCAGTTGAGTAATGGGTTTGATGGTCGACGTGATTCGTTTCGAATGTTCGATTATCGAGAAAGATTATCGATGCCAGAAAATTGGAAAATTCACGATTTAAATTAATTATTTCATCGCATTTGTCGTATTTTTTGATGAGCGGGTCAATTTGACCCAAACATTTGACCCGAAAGACTTGAAAGAAGAAAAAAAAGTTAAGGAGAATCCGGAAGTCGTTCACATCACAATTACTCTCGATCGCAACGGTTTTTCTTACTCCTTCTGCGGGCCTTTACACACAAAACCCCAGCCGAACATAATATCCGAGCTTTAGAATGTTTTATATGCTGGTAAACCCATTCTGATCGTTATGGCAAAATCCTTGGCTGGAATTTCTTCCGCATGCTGCATTGAAAATGTTGGACGATGATGGAGATCGATCTGCCCGGAACTTTAATGAATCCTGAGCTTTGTCAGGTTATCGAGAAAAGCTTTCCTCTTCCATCCATGCAGGGAATTCAGTGCCTCTTCGGATATTCTATAGCAAACCCATATCGCATATCCACGTACTTGTGTTTCAATTTTCAGAACAAAAGTTCTTCCTGCACATCACAATGGGCCCATTGTTCCTTCGTCCAGCCGAAACAGAAATGCGAATGGTTTTATTAACACTATACAGGGTGTTCGCAGATTCATTAATCAACCGAAATTCGCCCATGGTCGCGTTAATTTCTTACTAAAAAACATCAAGCACAGAACGCTGCGATTTTTCATTGATTCATAGTTAATTTTTCATTAATTCAAGGTAAAATAACTGTTTTGGTCCTTAACAAATTATTTACACGTGGAAAATTAACTGCAGCCCTGCACGAGCTCTGGGAACAATTGTACTCAATGGTTTTACTACGAAATACGAAAATCGCTTCATTTCGTAGCCAAAGTGCGTGGAAAAATGAACAGATGAATGGAGAAAAAATAAATATGGCAATTTCCTATTTATCGAAAGAAAAATTCACATTTGTTTCAGTCCCGCCACAAGAGATCGTGATTTCGGACAAAAAGGGTGTGAAGAGAAAATCTGTAGTGGGTCCATACGCCGAGGGTGACGATCTCGAGCTTTTATGCGACGTTTTTGGCGGTAAGATGAAATTTATTTTCCCGCGATAAATTGTGTGCAACTTTTCTTCAAATTGCAACTTTTGTTTTTCTCTCGATGCACAAAGAAAAATATAATGCGAGTTATCGATTCATGTTCGACGCAGGCAAACCACAACCCACCGTGGCCTGGTACCGTAACGGAAAATACGTGAACAACGAGACCGTGAGCGTGGGAAACCAAGTGATAAGAAGCGCGATATTGGTCAAAAATTTGGGCCGCGATGACGTCAATCTCGAATTGACCTGCACAGCTACAAACAACAACAGATCGATTCCCCTATCGTCAGCTGTACGAGTCGAAATAAATTGTAAGTATTTTTTCAACTCATTTGTTCAATTATTTCCATACGAATCGAGGCTAAATAGCTGCTGCACGTCACTGAAAAACTGAAAATTTCCGACAGTAATTTACGGAAATGAAATTCATCAATTCCATCAACCGATCCGGTTTTCAAATGAAACCATGTGCACAGCTACACAACATTTCTATACGAACCGCTCACTTCATCTTGAGCCACTCGAAGCCAATCGACCTTTTTATTCAGTTTTCCGATCATTGAAAAAAAAATTCCGCAACACAAATACCGGGGTATTCATTAGTGCGTGGTCGCGCAATTGCGCGATTGCGTACAAATACGACGAATTGACGGAAAATAATCAAAACGTGTATATTTTCACAACAAAGTTTTTTTTTTTTATATTTCGAGAATGAAAATCGCGATTGTACAGAAAATAGTATAAAGTTTGTTGGGAATTTTGAACAATTTTTCGTTTTCTCTTCAGACATTCAAATTAATCGTTCACAAAAGTTTTGATGTGTAATTTTTCATGTAAATTTCTTTGCATGTAAGAAACTGCATTTGTCAGGATGAAAATAAAAAAGCAGGAACTTGGACCCTCCGATTCACGTTCCCCCTCGAAGCTCGTTCAACTCGGAACGATATTGTGTCTCGTTTCATTTGGCATCCACCCCACTGCGGTGCGATAGTAAGAAAACACTGAATAAAGATAACAAGCCACAATCAAGATGTCCTCGAAAAATGTGAGATTGTCGTGTGACGTTTGTGGAAACAGGCCGAAAAAGTTTATTAGTTTGATATTAAGTTGAATTCTTGAGGAGAAATACGAGTTTTTTTACGAGGACCCTCGGGACAGGATCGAATCACTTTTGCCCGGAAAAATGATTCCCATTTTTTTGCAGCCCGGACTCGAGGGCAGCAGACTATAATTTAAATATTTGATCGACCATTGGTAACGGTGCTTAAGTCACTATATTGGATATACAACGAGACACAGAGTGTCCTCGAACGATTTTGACGAGATACAGCAGTTTGTATATCCTCCGGTATAACTCGAACCAATTCCCTCATACGCAAAAGCCATTCGGCTGCAACTAAAAAACAGTCGAAACATTAAATTCTCTGGGAGAAGAGGGTGAATGTGCAATATATCTCACGTAATACCGTTATAAAGCTTGTCAATGTTCTGTCACCCGGCTGGCACGCACTTTATCAATCGGAAATTCGACACATTTCCAAAGTTAAATATTGATAAGGGCATAACGAATTTTTGCATAGCCGCGATCTTTATCATTCAAATTTTCACTATTTTTATTGACAAGCTCGGCGAGGCGATGGAAAATAATAGCAAAAATCAAACTAAAGGGGGGAAGGACGAAAAATAACCGCAGGAATATTCACGTTCGATGTTTATCATGTATTCATAAAGAAGTACATGAATTTATATCGCGTTGATCTAATTCATGAAAAGCTTACTAGGGACTGCAAGATTTAAGTGAACGTATATATATTTATATGTAATCGATTCCTCGCGCACACATATATACCCAAGAATCTCGTTCGGGGTGGATTTATAAATATTAAATGTGTCGCCATCGCTGGGGATAAAATTTCATTCCTCCAATCGGAATGCAGACACGAGGGATATTTCGTTTGACCTTTTTCAGATACCACCATTCCACAAATTATTCAAAACAGACACTTACGTGTGCTGTGATGTAATGATACGTGGGCGTGGAGCTGACAGTGCGGAGTAAGCTGAAAAAATGAATTTGTCAAATTGCGCATAATCCGAGAGCAGGCACGAATATATTTCAATTTTTTCAACCGCGATTCATCGTGGCAATAAAATTTGTGACTCTTTTGTGCTCAACGATGTTTTGTCGGAATCGGCATTCCCAAAAATCAACGCAACGGACTAATTGGTTGGTTCACAAAATTTTTACGTTTTTTTTTTCATTTTTCGTCGATATTTTCATTCTGGAAAGATTTTTTAATCGGAAAACCATGGAATCGAACTTTTTCATACATCATACGCTTCGTTTTTGAAAAACAAAGTGAATCGACCGCGACGAAACGTTATTCTCACGTACGACGAAACTTTTACGCTAGAGATACGATCGGGTCTGGATGAAACGACGATGTTGATCGAACGTAACAATCATTCCATGCGGTAACGTCGCATCGTTGTTTCTCAACAGGTAGACCCGTTGAATAAAAAGTTTACTCCCACAAGCTCGCGAACTTTACAACGGGTCGGGGCGAGAAATTGGATGGAAATGTAATGAAAAAATGCATCCATATACTCCGCATTAGTGACGGAGTGTGTCAAGCATTGTGTTTAGCGTCGCAACGTACGAATCAAAATGAAAAACCCTTTAAACGGGAGTGCTCTGGATCATGCATGTGAATCCGGTGTTGATTCGATAAAGCGCGAAAAATATAGAAGGTAACTAAAGGGCGAAGAGCTTTTATCGCTCGACTGCCTGAGCAACGCAGTAAAAACGAAAAAATTCTGCGCAGTGTTTCAAGCCCAACTTTGTTTTATTTTACAGCGACGATCGATCGCGTTGCGTTGCCTCTATGAATTGATTCAACTCCGAAACGTAAGGTTGGCTAAAAATTGTCTAATCGGAGGATAAAAAAAACCGATCGAAATTTTCGTATTTGGAGATTAAAATTCCCAGCCGAATCTTTCGCGATAGACATGTTCGACGATATTGCGAATTTTGAATTCTGCTCAACTACCAACCTCCCCGCGTTGCGACCTCCTTTCTTCGTCGCAGTGGCAAGAAATTATTCGTCCTGTTTGCAAAGGTTTCAAGGACATTGGCCTCGAGCACATAACGATTATGGAACGCTCATCGTCACCTTTCCGAGGCAACAAATAACCTCGCCGACTAAACCAATATTTCTCCAGGTCCTTTAGACGCGAGAAAAAAAAACGTTGCGAAGCTCTCAACGCGCGGCTCTCATACTTTTTCGACTCTGAGCCACCGAAATCAATGTTTGCAGAGAACTTATTAAACACGTTCCTCGTGTTTTGTTTTTTTGGCACAAATTAGAACAATATCCCAAGCACGATTGTCACCCCAAGTTATATACGAAGGGGGAAACTTATGATTCCCACGGTCCCAGCAGCTCGCGTCGTCAGAATTTCATTATCCGTAGGAAATTGGATCCACCGATCAATTACCCTATTCTGAACGATCCTCGTCTTTCGTCGTAGATATGCTCCTCACTAAACATGTATACATGTGTGTGTGTGTGTGTGAATTATCCTCGAGTATTCTACTACTACATTTGGAATGGCTCACGAATTTGCTCGCTTCATCACTCTCGCCACCTCGTCGTGCTGCTATCGCCACGCGATTAGCAAATGGGAGAATGTGTAAAGCAGCCGAAGGAAGAATAGCCTTGATTCAGAGACTCTGACTGTGTTGAAAAGTCCAATTGCTCAAAAGTCATCAATTTTTATTCCTCGCAATCTTAACACTTCGTCTGTAAACCTGGACACACCGTTCTTTCAGCCTGTTAACTATTCGGAATCTTCGACTTGGAATTTCAATTATAAAATTCTTGAAAAATAAATTTTTCCTTTCATTTTTTATCCAAATAAACGGACCGATCCGTCNGCTCACGAATTTGCTCGCTTCATCACTCTCGCCACCTCGTCGTGCTGCTATCGCCACGCGATTAGCAAATGGGAGAATGTGTAAAGCAGCCGAAGGAAGAATAGCCTTGATTCAGAGACTCTGACTGTGTTGAAAAGTCCAATTGCTCAAAAGTCATCAATTTTTATTCCTCGCAATCTTAACACTTCGTCTTTAAACCTGGACACAACGTTCTTTCAGCCTGTTAACTATTCGGAATCTTCGACTTGGAATTTCAAATGATAAAATTCTAGAAAAATAAATTTTTCCTTTCATTTTTTATCCAAATAAACGGACCGATCCGTCGCATTTGCCCGGACACGATAACCCAGGTTTACAGACGACGTGGTAAAAAATCTTCGATAAAAAAAAAAACAATGAACTTACGACTCGATAAATAAATTTTATGAAGGCGAACGGATTAAAAATGAAAATGCAACGCGTGATTTTTCGACACAAATCTTGGTGCTGTGGTTGCTTGGTGGTGCGATGCTCGCTGTCGCTACACTTTGAGACGGTTGCTTTGTGGTTCTCAATGAATTACGAGCCATGAAAGAAACCTAAAGGCAACCACATAATTCAGTTTTCTCGACGAAGGTTTCAGGCTGCTTTTTTGTTTCGCAGCGAATGCGTCGTCGTGCTGACGTTTTATAAAGACCGTTTCGCCGCTATCGCGAAGGAATCAGTAGCAACTTACGAAAACGACATTAAAAACCAATTCGCAATGGATTTAAACGACGAAGTAACGCTCGCCCCGGGATCGAAATGAATATTTCGCCTGCAAAGTCATCGAAACTCTCAATCATAACTGCACTCGATTGTAAAGTATAAAATTGAAAAAAAAGAGCCATTTCCGTCGATTTCTTGCCAAAATACGTTTTCCATGAAATCGAACTTCCTCCCTATTACGGTCGCTCGTCCATGCGGTTTCGAGCAAAAATGAACCATGAGCACGAGAGTTGAGGGACCGAAAAAAAAAAAAACAAAAAAAAATCGCTCGCGCATCGTTTTTTTGTGCATTTAAAAAAATGTTTAATAATAAATATAAAAATTCGATTAGTTCTGAGCGAACGTAAAATCAAGGGATAACTCGTAAACCGTCGGTGGTTCGTTATATAGATTTACTTGGAGTAAAAGCACTCAGGGTCTGGAGGCGTTAGACCGTGTGATGAGTTCGATGGCCCCTGTGCCTTTCTATATACTTCGATCTACCACGATGCTTGCTCCGTATATTTTAATGACGAGCCGTAACTTTGCAGACACGAAGTCTCCCTTCTAGTATGAGTGCCAACGTATGCTATTTATTTTTGTATAGCTGTATCTGTGTGTGTGTGTGTGTGTGTGTGTGTGTGTGTGGGTGTTTGCATACATGAGAGACTGCATGGCCTTCGAGATTATCGAGTAAGTAAGTTATTCCAAAGTCTTGCGGAAAGTATTGGAATTACTTCTTATGGGAAGGTTGGACGAAGAGGAAAAAAAACTGCAACTCAATTTCCGAAGAGGGTGGAAAATTCTGAAAATCGATAAACTCCAATTAATCTACCATTTTGCGCAGCAGCATCGGAATCTCCAGGTGCATGAATATTTGAAGGAATATAAAAGTCTGTGGATTTTACGTTTCGCTGTTTCGTTGAAGTCCGTCAGGGAATCGAATTTTTCGATGTTTAAAAAAAAGCTCGTCGCGCATCAAAATATTCAAATGCCTCGGAAAATGTGTGAGAAATTTGACGCATAGAAAAGTTGAAAACTTGTTGGAAACTAGCAAGTTTCGCTTTCTCAATCGCCCAAAAATATAGACTAAGCTCCTGTTGGAAACTTACGACTTTGGTACATTGAGCCTTGCTCGCTAAGGAACCTTTGTGAATTCCACCCAAACATATATGATGGCGGTTGCAATATGCGCCCGGGTTGTTTCCCTACTCCGACCTTCAAAGCTTTCGCTTGATAATTCGGTCTCTTTGTTTGAGTTTACTGCTTTTCTTGTGCATAATATTTTGCTGTTGAATTATTTACTCTCGAGGTAACAAAGTTTTCGTAATTCGTGGCTGGGCTCGTGTCTCGTTGTTGCGTCCTCGTATATTTCTGGGAGTTGGTTCGAGAAATAATTAATAAGGCAGAAATGTTTGGTATATGGAAAAATTAAGTGAAAATAATATTTTCCTTCATGGACGTGCGAATGTCAATGTCAATTTGCGAGCACGTGTCTCATTCTGTCGGAGGAAGGAAGGAAGGAAGGAAAAGAGAGAAAGGGGAGAGCAGCGCGAGGAGGTGCAAAAGTGGAAAAGCTCGAAAGTGCTCTCTCGATGTTACGTTGGGGAAAAGTGTATCGGAAGGGTTAAAGTTCCTGGATAACCTCGTTAGCCGTCAAGCAATTCGCCCCTCGTAGAGCAAAGTACTCCTCGCACCATCAGCTTCGTCCTCGTTTCTACAAACTCCGAACCGACGCCCAATCCTCTGCTCGCCATCCCTTCTTCGACCCTTCGTCCTACGATGCCATCAGGCGAGCAGGAACCTTTGGACGAGGGGCCAATTAATTTCGTACCTAATTTAACCCTGACGCTTGATAAATTCATAGATCGAGAGATGACATCTTACAACTCGATCGATAGGAATTATATGATTCCAGCATTTCATGAATAAAAACCAACGTGTGACGAGACAAAATGTTGGCCAAAGAAAAAACAACATTTTCGTGGACATTAAACTCGAAATATTCCCTTTGGCAGTTGGTTTTTCATCTTCCGAAATAACGTTCGTTCTGAAAGCCTCTTGTGCTTCACGTTCGATGCCATCATAGGAGCAGAAATAACGCGAAGCTGGAACAGCCAACACTAAATTATTTCTTGAAGAGAAAACCACTAATCGTCCTGGTCCAGTTCTCGAATTGGCCAAGAACTTTTGTATCTGTCCTCGCTCGCTGATTCAATCGCAATCTCAATCTCATGCCTGGCTTTCTCTCTCCTCTTCGCGGTCCAGGACGAGCTATTGGAAGAAACTTCCTCATGGGCAATTTAACTCGAGAGTGTTTCCTGCGTTCACATGCCAAATCGTGGCTCTAGTTTTCTTCCGTGAAAAGAGACCTTTCCAAGACTTTTATAAATATCTTTCCGCGAGTTTTCTTTTCACGAGCATGCATAGTTAAGGACCTGTGTTTCAAGATTTCACGAACCCAGAGCCATAATTCTCAATATCCGAGACATAGTCGTATGATTTGTCAACTTTTCTTCTGCGAGAGTTGACTCGCAGGGGATATCGTCGTATCATTGTAAGACACAAAATAGCTGCATTATTAATCGACGAGAGCTTAGAATTAACATGCCCAACGCTTTAGCGTTGTCCACTTGGAAGCTTTTCTCATGCACACGTCGAGAAATCTTAATCTGCTTCCGGAGAATGTTCATTGTGGCTTGTAATGGGACTTGACGGGAGCGTAGGAGGTTGCCGAGCGTTATGGAAGCGTGTCTATGGTAGTTGAGAGACGCCAGTTTTCAAGGTAACTCGATTTTGCTCGCCCCGCCCGTGTCTGCTGCTTTTGCTTCCATGGTGAATAAGTTTGACTCTTCAAGTGCAACGCAAGGAAGCAGGAACATTCTAGACATCACGAGGCTCGGGGAGAACGGAAGGAAGGAAGGAAAGATGGTGTAGCGTTTCTTATAAAAATCTATTAATTAGTAAAACTCTGGCTGACTGGTCGGGCTATCATCGCCATTGGACAGCGACTCAATTGTCTGCCAAAAATATGACAAAAATAAATATTACGAACGAGAAGAATTTTCTTCGATACTGATGTGCAATATTTTTATGGAAATGGCCCCACCCCACGTGAGTGGGAAGAATTTATCACAAACCAGAAGAATTTGACGTTATTTTATTTATTTTGATTTTTTTAAATTTTTTTTCGTTTTTTTTTTTGTAAAGTTTTGTTTGCTTGTTTGTAAAATTTGAGTGGATGATATTTAAACGTGTCATATACGTTTTTGTGATATGATGTCGTCGAACCAATTTAGAAATATGACTGGACGCGATTTTACGAGCCGCTTGATCCAACGACGTACAATACGCGGATCGCTAACCTGGAGATAAAAATTTTTCAGTCAGGCCACTGAAGGTCGAGATCATCGGCTCCAACCAACCCTTATCGGCCGGCAAGAGATACGATCTGGTCTGTACGACTTACGGCTCGAGACCTCCGGCTAATTTAACATGGTGGCGCGATGGGGTTCGCTTCGATATGGACTCGAGCAGAACTGTGAGTATCAAGTTTTTCTTGCGGGATTAATCGAGGAGAAACGTAAGAATGGTTCTCTGCCTCATTTGCCTCGGCCTCTCTTTCTTATGCGGAGCTCTCGCTCGGTCCTTATTTACTTACGACCACGCGATATCCCTGAAAGTTGGTTTTTATTTCGTGAAAGGAAACGCTGTCAAATCTTGATGGGAAAGTGAGTGGCCCACGCGGAATAGGTTCGAGAAATTGTCGAACACGTGGGCAAGTGGACGAAGGGTTGCGCCTTGAGGAAGTTGGAGTGTTTCTATCGGGAAAATTGAATTATCCCATGGAATGAGATCGAAAAGATATGGTTGGGTTAAGATCGAAGAAAATAGGGGCAAAACTCCCTCTGCCCGTATCCATACCTTTCCTTTTTCTTGTGAGAAGCTCTGTGTGTTATCGAAACACCTCGGAGCGTTTATTCGTCGTCGCCTCTAGCCCTTACACTCTCTCTCTCTCGCACTCTCTCAATCTCTCCTTGAAGGGAGAATAAGTCTTGTGCGGCGTGGGCCGCATTAATCAGAGCGCGAAATTGCAATTTCATCGTGATAGGACGAAGCGTCCTCAGTGTGGCGACATCTATGCTGAGTGAGGGCGTAACAAAGATAGAAAGGGCGCGAGAATGAGATATGAGAACTCGGTCTCGTTTGTTCACTAGTTCTTTTTCTTTTCCCTTATTTCTCTTTCTCCCAGCTTTGGTTTCCTTTCGTCTTTTCTTTGGAGTAACGGAAACCCGAGTCCTGACAAAACATTTCTCTTCGATTAAGAACAGGAAGAAATTTATTCAACCCTCCAGCAGTCCTTCGGTCGAAAAACCATTTCTCTCTCTCTGCCTCTCTCTCTCTCGCTCTCATTCTCCTTACATCTGGTATGAATTGCTCAACGTAAAACCTTAACATTGCCGCGAATCGATGAAAGCTGCCTTATCGAAATTTCCAGCGAACCAACAGCGCGCTCCGGATTATCGAAAATATGAAAAATTTCACGAAAGAAAGAATCTGTGCCGTTCGATTCATTCGCATGAAAAATTCTTTGATTGAGTGATCAAATTTTTAAGGTATTACCATCACGAAACGACTTTATTTAGGGTTCTTTCAAAATTCTGTATCCAAACGTTCTTGGCAGCAAAACTAAAAGTTTTCTCCGAAGAAGAAACATTTTCTGACGTTTACAATTTGAGATTCTCAATTTCCAATTTTTTCCTTTTCCCATCTAAGCGTGTAAATTGAAGTCGCGTTTCTTTTCTTTTTTTCTTGCAACTATTTAACGAAATGTGACTTCAATTCACACGCGTTTGGATGAGAAAAATAAAAAAAAATTGAAAATTCAATATTTCAAATTCTAAACGTCAGAAAATTTTTATTCGTCGGAGAAAATTGTTACTTTTGGTGGCAAGGATTCTGAAAGAATCATATAAAAAAGTCGTTTTGTGGTGGGAGGACGTTGTATAAATTTGTCAACTAAAAATTGTGTTGGAATGAAAAAAATGCGTAGATATCGAGCGACGGGAACACGACTACGAGTGTTTTGTCGTTCAGGCCAACAAAGATGGACGCCAGTAGGCATTTGTCGTGTCGTGCGGAAAATCCAATAATGGAAATAGACCCGATCGAGGACGAATGGATTCTCAAGATACACTGTAAGCTTACCCTAATAATGATATATATTTCGAATCTCCTGCTATCGTCCGTTTTTTTTCGTGACAAATGGAAATAATGTACAATTCCAAGGGATTACGTAACCGGCGTCGTATAAATTCAAATAGAGCGTTAAGTTGGCAATTCGCGTTGCTTTCCAGATAAACCGGAGTCGCAGATAAAACTCGGCAAGTCCCTGAACAAGGACGCGATAAGAGAGGGCACTGATGTGTACTTCGACTGCAGAATAAACGCTGAGCCATCCGTCTACAAAGTCGAGTGGCGGCATGAGGTAAATTAAATGAAAAATATGAAGTTTCGAGTCGGCAAAAAAATAGGGATAAACGTGCATAATTGCATAAGCTAAAGGGCATTTTCACCGCAATAAAAATAATCGGAGAAAAAAAATAAAAAAAAAAAAAACAGGCGAAAAAAACAAGAAACAATGAAATGAATTCCGAGCACACTCGACGTCCACACCTTTTGGTTGAAAAAAATGCATTGAATCCCTTGTTTGATATCCGCGACGTTAATTAATAGCGCAGGCAAGGGACACTTGAGAATTTTGCTCTAAATTGCAATTTAACCGCATTAAATGAATTCTGAAGGATGAGCTCCTCGACTTAATGAACGAGACCTCTCGTCTTCAATCGAGGAGTGACTGACTCGAAAGGTCAAAGCTACATCCACTTGGAGGGCCCTCTCGACTTTGTGCTGTCAAAGGGAAAAATAGGGAGCCTCACAATTGTTTTATAAACGCGTTTGTCAATTTGAGGAAAAAACATTATTTTCTCCGTGTGCCTCATGCTCGTGCTGTTTCGACACTTTTTGTGGATGCGGGTCGCGCGCTAACGCGTTCGTCGAGTTTCACACATTTTCAATGTCTTTTTATCCCCCTTTTCCCACACCCCCTTTTCGCACGCTGTTGCAGGGCAAGACGCTTAATCACAATGTAACACAAGGAATAATAATCAGCAACAGAAGCCTCGTGCTGCAAAAGGTCGACAGAAGAAGCGCGGGCAATTACACCTGCGTGGGTTACAATACCGAGGGTGACGGCGAGAGCACACCCTTCTATTTGAGGGTCATGTGTGAGTATTGTTTGCCAGCAGGACTGTTCTCTCATTCCGCTATTCATTATTTCAAACATTTTAATCTAGTTTTTCGCTCGTCTTTATTTTTCGCGAGCATTCGTTTCTCTCAAACTTGATTTTTCTCTCGACCGCAACCGGAAAACAAACATGACCTGCTCCGCAACGTTTTTTTACGATTGCGTGAGAGAGCCACTACAAAGTGGAAAAGAAGGAGGATGGGAGAGAAAATACCGACGCCTTTTCTGCTCCACACAGTGAAGTCGTCATTCTAATTAAACGCGCTACGAAAATTAAAGATTTTTTAGTCTCTGGTTACCCGCTCCGTTGGACGAGCCCCATTTCTATAAAATGCCCACGACGAATTTAATTTACACTTGGAAAATATGAAAATATTTCGAGCTTCCAAGGATATTTCTTTATTTACGTTTATGAAGAAGAACATTAGCTCCGTTTCCGCTTGTTTTTATGCTAATTCGAAAGATTCTCGTGCGCGGCTCGATTCGAACATGATTTCGAGGCTGGAAAGAGGATTAAGCTCGCGCTGCGAGGACAATTGAAATATTTCAACGAATATTTCGAAATTCCTTGCTCTTCGGTCTCCTCGTTTTCATACCATCTTTTTATATTCTTTTCCATCAAGTCGCGCCAACCTGCAAAGCGAATCAGACGAACGTGCACGGCGTTGCCAAGCAAGAAAAGGCCAATATTTCGTGCCAGGTCGACGCCAATCCATCGGACGTCAAATTCCGCTGGACTTTCAACAATTCAGCCGAAAGTATCGATGTCACCAACGATAACATCGTGAGGAGCGGAACCATCTCGATCGTTTCGTACACCCCTATGACAGCTTTGGATTATGGGACCCTACTTTGCTGGGCTTCCAACGACATCGGTCGACAACAAGTGCCCTGTGTCTATCACATCATACCAGCAGGTACATCCCTCTTATTTTATTTACCCAGCAAAAGATCAATTCCTCGTCACCTTCCTCGTCAACAACACTTTTTCCTTTTCCTCATTATACGAAGTTGATAAAGATCCTCGAACTATTTTCATGACGAAATTGAATTTTAAATCATCGAAAAAATCGCCTCTGCCTGCAATTTAAATAACACAGTTTCCTTCTTCGTTTTTTCCACCCAAATGGCTTAGCCCTTCGAGCCTCGAGACTCGTGCGGTGGAAACAAATTAATTTGCATGACGTTGCGAAGCTTTTTTATGGCTGCGGGATCGACAGGTTGAGCATAAAAATTAGAAGCACGAATTGAGCGAGAGAACAACGATCTCGAACGACAGAAGCCAATACTCCCCGCGCGCGATAACTTGGTCAGGGCGCTACTCCCTCTCGACAAAGTCCGCGTCAATAACCCGTTTTGTTATTTACGAGCTTTAAATGGATTCCAGGTCATCCGGACATGGTGCACAACTGCACAATATCTAACACTTCGACTACGTCGTTTGCGGTACGTTGCTCCGAAGGCTTTAACGGCGGTCTGCATCAAGCATTCTTGTTGCAAGTCCGGGAGAGCAACAGTCAAGAACTTTATGCAAACATGACCTCCGCAATGCCGCATTTCAGCGTTACTCATTTGGATCCTGGGGCTCTTTACCAGGCAGTAATTTACGCCTACAATAGTAAAGGCAGGAGCGAAGCTATGGTTGTTCAAGCGGGCACACTGAGGCTACCGGAGAAACAATTGACCTCGGAAACAGGTAAATCAGAGGGAAAACAGAATATCTGCTTTGACTCCCCACTTTTTAGAGGTTACTGACGTTTAGACGCGATGATCAAAATAGAGCGAAAAATATATTTTTATTCATTATTTCGATAATTAACGTATCACGATCACAAAACGAGCTTTATTTAAGATTCTTTCAAAATTTTCTATAAACGTTCTTGGCACCAAAAACCAACAGTTTTCTCCGATGAAGAAACATTTTCTGACGTTTCGAATTCCCGCTGTACAATTTTGAATTTTTCATTTTCTCATCTAAACGCGTGTAAATTGACGTCGCGTTTCTTTCGTTTTTTTCTTGCAACTTTTTAAACGAAACGCGACTTCAATTTGGATGGGAAACAAAAAATTGGAAATTCAATATTTCAAATTCTAAACGTCGGGAAAATTTTATTCAGAGGAGAAAATTGTTGGCTTTGGTGCCAAGAACGTTTGTACAAAATTTTGAAAGAATCGTAAATAAATTCGTTTTGTTATCGTAATACGTTAATGCGATCGTTTTAATTTTTCTATTAAATTCAGGATTTTAACGGCGGAGAAGACTCTCTCGCTATCGTGTACGAATACTGTATGAAAATTTCGGACTCTGATTTGAAAAATAATAAGTTTTCGTGCTCTCGAACGATGCGAACTTCAAAATCATGGTTTTTAGACAAAAATACGATTTTTCAAACGTGCCTGAGCAGCCTGGAAAGCTACGCAACAGAATTGTTTAATCGAGTCGACCGAAAATTGCAGAGAGACCGAGGCACCACGTGAAACTGACGCCCATGCTCAGTGTGATGATCGGCGTCGTAGCTGCCCTCGTAATCGTCGCGGTAATCGTTATGGTCGTCCTGAGGATCCAAAACGCCAGTCCGGACGATCAAGGCAAATCGCACTTGGAGGAACACGACAAAGTCACCAAAACGATTCCGATACAACGGGAGCTCAGATTCCGTGAGTGCAGTAGTTTGCTCACCGAAGAAAAGCATCCGGAGAGTCCCTTTCGCAAGTCCGAGACCACGGGCGAACTCAGCGAAGGAGACGAGAAAAATCCCGACATCATACCACAACAAATAAACGGTGAGCTCGAGCTTCGAAGCTTGCGATCTTACGCTCGATTCGCCCAGAAATTTTCAAGTATCACGATCACAAAACTACTTTGTTTAGGATTCTTTCAAAATTATGTATATAAACGTTCTTGGCACCAAAAATAACAATTTTCTATGATGAAGAAAAATTTTCTGACGTTTAGAATTCGAAATATTGAATTTTCAATTTTTTTTGTTTTTTCGATCTCAACGCGTGCAAAGTGGAGTCACGGTTCGTTAAAAAGTTGCAAGAAAACAAACAGAAGGTACGCGACTCGAATTTACACGCGTCGAGATCGGAAAAACCAAAGAATTGAAAATTAAAAATTTCGAATTCTAAACATCAGAAATTTGTTCTTCGTAGGAGAAAATTTTTGGTTTTGGTGCCAAGAACGTTTTATACGAAATTTCGAAAGAATCCTGAATAAAGTCGTTTCGTGGTGATAATACCGTAACGTGATTTTTGCACATGCAGCTTCCGGGGAAGAGCCAGCCGAATACTCGAGAAAACGACGTCTCGTTTCGACCATTGACACTTCACCTTCACGAAGCATATTGAAACATCCAGCAGCACCTTCGCTGGGTGGCCACAACAACTACGTCGGTTACTGCACAATCCGCAGCAGAATTCCGCTCCAGGAATTCTCCGGATTGTCGACAAGGCATAAAAGCGTGAGTCCGACTAATCATAAGCTCGAAATTCTCTTCACGGAGATTGAAAAATATGAAAAATTACTATCGCGTCATATTTATTGATGGCGCAGCCCGAATATCGATTATTCGGTGTGCCATGAAAATCATATGATCCGAAACGAAAGTCCGAGAGCCTGCGCCCTCGTGCGTGCTTTTTCGTAACCAAATTCTTGTCGTTTTTATTTCACTCGCGATATAACGCGCGATTTTATTCTGCTGGATCGATTAGGTCACATCGATGGTGCAATCAGGCAAAACAACTTCGTTTCAACTCCAACCAATGGTCAGCGAAGTTTACGGGACAGGAGTGTGCACCTTACCGCGTCAGCATTGGCCCAGCCCGAACGTTCAGTCGATGACGATGTCGATGAGCCCGCCAGTACTTTACGCCGGTTTGGGGGTTATGAATCGATCTTGTTTAGGTAGTACGATGTTACCGAAAGAAGTAGAGTCGCGTGGTCACGGTCAATGCTGCATACAAACGCAAAAAGACGCGACAACCAGTACGCCGATTGTTATGACGAAGCGCGAAAGCTCGGTGTGACGTTCCAGCATACTTTGAAGGCGTCCATCGAGCACACTCCGCGTTTAGTCTGCGCGCGGAATTCCGACTCGACGCATTTACACGTTCGTACCGAATGACGAAAATAAACATTTCACTTCGTATCCCAAAAGTGATGGCAAACAAAACGCACGAGGATACAAAAATCCTGCAGCATTTTTTCGCCTACGAGACGCGAAACATTCCCCCCCGATACGAGGCAAGTGGGGCGCGGCCCATTGTTCCTCAAACTTCGCCGAAAAACTGATGGACGTCGCTGCTAGCGCGCGCCAGTACCGAGAATTATCTTCCCAAATTTTCGTTCCAATCGCAAAACTTCAACATTTTTATTTTCTCCATTTCCACGCTGGGCTCCAAAGTCAAAAAACACCAAGTACAGACTTTTGTGTATCAAATGGCACTCTTGAAAAATTCCTTCAGTCTCTTCTGTTCCCCGTAACTCTCCCACGCAATAATCATGCAAACAAAAGTCTTTGGAGCCTCGTCGTCACGTAATTACATTAAAAATTTCCACTTTCCATTCAAGTGCCCTTTTTGTATCGAAGGAAACTCGAGTTTTATTGAATCAAGGATGCAAAATGACGAGTATTTGAAAAACATCGATCTCGACTAACCTCCAAAACCGCGTGAAGGTCACGGAACTATCGAGAGATACTGTATGTCTGTAAATGTGTACATACGAGTGTAAATAAATGATTGATACGATCGTAAGTAAATGTAAAATATAGTTATACATAAATATATGAATATATGTTTGAATAGATAAAAAAAAAAATATTGAATCACGAGAACGAAGCAAAATCGTGTATGTGCTCGTTGTCGAAATTTCGGCATCGCAATGAAAAAGAAAAAAAAACAAACTTGACATGGGAAGTAACTCAATGAAAAGGAAGAATAATCGAGCGAGACATATCGTTCAGTTTTCCAAGCAGAAAACCGAATTTCTAAAGAGAAAAAAGCCCCGCAGCCATCGATTTGGATGTCTGATTTTTTTCTTTTTCTCCATTTTTTCGAGCAGCCTTGTAAATACTTTTCCAAAATAGTAATACCGCGATCTTTGCTACGAAACAACAACAAAAAAACAGAAAAAATCGAATTTAATAAAATAGTTTTTTTTTTAAGAGAAATTTTTTTTTTTACGAAATATTCAAATTTCTGTTTTCTGAAAATTCCATTGGGAACTTGTTGGCTCTAGTTGTTGGGCTCGAAAAATGAAAATCAAATGAAAATCGCCGATTACTGCCGATTTTTTAACGCTTTTGCGACAACAGAAAATGCTGGACTGAGTCTCGTTGAAAAACAAAAACGTCGAAATCGTACAATTTCATTTTTTATTCATTCCCCAAAGTTGGAAATATGAGAAAAACGTGAAATATTCGCGTCGATTCGATTCGTTAGTGTTGATTTAAAATTATTCAATTGAATATTTTTCCTCCGATTACGAAAAATGCTACGAGCAAATCGAGTCTGCGTCCCATTCGCTTTTCAACATTATGAAAAAGCACATTTGAAAATGATTTGAAAAAATAGATAAATAAATATTGTTATGGAAGTTGAAATAATTATTGATTCGTTATCACGCAATCGTGAGGAATTTAAACCGACGAATCATTTCAATATTTTGCGATAATTAGTTCGTTGTGGATCGAATGGAAATATTGGAAAAATGATAAAGTTTAATAGAGAAATATTTCGTTGGAAACTTTTAGAGGAGCCAATTGAATTCGTTTGGAAAAATGCATTTTTCGAGAGTGTTTTCCTCGAAGTGATGAAATGAATCACATCGAAAGGGGATTTTAAAAAATTGCTGCAGAAACGATAAATTTGTTGGACGAATTCGTTTTTATTTGCATCGAAAAAAAACCGACGAATTTTCCCCTCGAGACTAAAATTAAATTACACAGATTTTCAACGCTTTTTATTTTCTTCACACTTCACCGACGAAACTGTGACTGACGAGAGGGAAAAAACGATCAACGCTACAAAAAAAAAGAATCACGGACGAGTTGAAACGATGGCTACGTAATAAATAATAGATAAACTATTTTCATGGATAAATTATATTACATAACGTAAGTGTTGTCGTCAAGAAGTGTCGAGTAATTTTTAATCCCTGGCTCTCGATGTTTCGTGAAAAAAAAGCGTGGCTCGTGTACAAATTGAAAGAAAGAAAATCCATGCGATGTGTAACGCGGGCGTGTCAGATTGTCGAGCGTAAACGTGTTGGCAGGTGGACGAAGAAACGAAAGAGTTTTTTCTAAAAGTCTCGATCATATATCGACGATACACAATAAGAAAATTCTTTTTATTCATTTTCATAACATTTTCCGAGTTTATTAAAACGACGAAAGAAAATTGTGAACGAAATAAAAAAAAACAACAAACTCGACCTTCGTTCGTTCGAAGATAAAAATCGTCGAGGAATTTTGGGAGAAATGGATTTCTGTCAATAGCCTTGACGTTTGCTCGTCAAACGTCTGAGCATTAAATCGCGGCGCGAAGCATGCTCGACGAAGACTTCGTGTGGCATAAAATCGCAAACGGGTGGCCAAATTATTTCTGCAACGTAAACAAATTCGAATTATTCGTAAATAACGAAAAATTGATATTTCATAAGAAATAAATAAATAAATTATCATTGTTGAGTTTCGGAATTTAACGATCCAACTTTCCGCGCTCTGTGTAAGTGAAAAATATCGAAAGATTAACCAAAAAAACAAAAACAGACAAAACAGACGATCGAGAACGATTTCGAACCAAATTTTGTTTTTTCTCCACGTTAATTTTCACTGCGATCTCCACGATTGTAATTAACCGTTAAAAACCATTTTTTTTTCTCGCTATGTGATATACAATAATTGGTGTTTGGTGACCGAGTGAAAAAGAATTATTGCGAAACCAAAAATACGTCAAAAGCAATGACGAGAAAAAAGCGAGGATCGTTCGATTGATTCGCAGACGAACGAGAAAATTTTATATCGAAACCGTATTTTACCGAAGAATTTGTGGTGCCCGTAGACTCCTTTTTATAAGAATCCCNAAAAAAAATCAAAAAGTCACGTGTCATCGCAAAAATAATTGAATTAGCTCATTGTTTTCAGTTTCGAATATAGACTTCAAGGACAAAATGAATCCGTTCAACACGAACGAACCTCCGAACAGTTTTTTTTTTTGTTGTTTTTTCTCAAATGACAAAATCAGCGAAGAATTACTCAATAAATTAAAAAGAAAAATGCAAGCTCTTCGCTATAATAAGAGTGCACCGATTCATCTCAAAATACTGCCTATACAAATATTCATTGGAAGAATTCATATGGACGAAAGAGAGAGAGAGAGAGAAACAGAAAAGATTATGGAATGAACGTTTCGAGTGAAAATTTACGATAAAACGATGAAAATAAAAGAAGTAAAAAAAACAACATAAGAAAAAGAAAATTTGTGTCCTAAGCTTTAGCATTAATCGAATTTGATGTGTATAACCTTAAAACGACGTATAAGAAAAACGTTTTTTTGATATTGTACATATTCTTAAATAAATAATCGTTTCTAATCGATGTTTTTCATTTATTTTTATAATTAACCCATTACCGTTGTAGAGTTTTATGTGAGGAACAATTTTTGCCATCTCCACGTATTCACGGATGTCTCGAAGTATCGGCGATTTCGATTTCAATAAAAACTCAAGCAGCGTACTCTCTGGAAGATGGCGCTGGTCGTTCTCGTCGCTCAAGCTTTTCAATACTTCGTCAACCGATCCGTGCTGCTCGGGGAAAACAATCGCGTTTCGTTACCGCCCCTCAGAGTGTCCACGTGCAACGTTTCGCGATAAATACCGTACAATTTAACGCGCAATCAAAAAGTGAAAAATCGAATCTTTTCTCTTAGAAAACACGAAAAAAAACGAAATGCTGAAAACTTGCGAGAGTGGAAAAATGTCGAAAGAAAATTCGTTCAGCTTGTAGAATCGGAATGCCGCCAATCAGCTGGTGGCAAGAAGCTCACCCTTCCATCGGCGTGACTCGAAATATGCTCGCACAGTGAGTAAACTTTTAGCAAACAGTTGGTCAACTGTTTGTGAATTTCCGGCGTTCCGGTGCCTTCCAATTTATCCAACAACTCTGGTGGCTTCGTAAACAACTTTACCCATCGAGAGAAAAAGCACTGAATCGAAATAAAAATAAATATTTGATAAATCTCGAAAAAATTGAGAATTCTCATTACGCCCGAAAAACAATTAATAAATTCGTGTACTTTGTGGACATGGTGATACAGCGGCAATGGCAAAACTCTGCCAAGATTTATCTTCATCACTTCATCGCTAAATATCGCCTTCAGATGCCGGAAAATTAATTCTTCCGGAGCCTACAATTTTTTTCATATTTTTTTCACACGCTCTAGGCAAATGTCAATTTTTCTGAATGATCCTATGCACGAATTTGTTTGGAAAAATTTATTAAATTGTCCAAAACTTTATTTATTTATTTCTTTATATTTAATTTAACGTGAAACTCGAAAAGGAATTTTCGAAATACCTCGATAACATGCACGAAGTAAAGTGGATATATGAGCAACATTCCCGTTACACGTGACTCTGGATATTCCGAACGGAGATGTTTTACAACGACCTCAAACTTCTGTAAACGAAGAATAAAGTTTCAGAGGTTGAAACTCAGTCGCTTAAGTCTTAAGGAGGTTTGATCTCGAAACAAAAATAATCAGAATTTGACAAAATTTGGTGACAACATTCTTTGGAATAAAAACACAAATTTTTCTCCCCATGGTTATCGAATAATTGACAGTTACGAAGTTCTTATGCACGAGATGCATACACGTGAACTTTAGTGTTGAATGACTCGAGTACTACGTAAGTGGAAAATTTAAAAAAAAAAAAAATCGTAACGTCGTAAATATTATTAATGAAAATATTTACCAAATTTTACAAAATTCATATTTTTTCGACCATTTCATGTGTTTAATATCGTTGGGCATGGCAACATTGTACTTTCGTGATCAATCCTCCTCGAGTACGTTGATTTCGACGAATGTTTCATGTTGCAACGATTTTAGTTTAATCTGATAATTCGTTGAAGTATTTTTAATTAAAATAATGAATTCGATAATGCAAATGAAATTATTTTGTCATCAAACTGTGTCGAGTAAAGCGAGAGTACCTTTCGCAAATATTCTTCGGTTCCGTAGTACATACCAAAGTACACCAATCTCGTAATGAATTGATTCTGTAAACCGGAGAAATCATGGCTCTCTTCGTGAGCTCAAATATGTCGATTAATCAAGAAAATAATTACTCTTGTCGCCGCTGCCATATTGGCCTTAATAAGGTCGAAATAACTCTTCCGCACCGGTTCGTTCATGACCACGTGACTATAAGTAAAGAATGTTGGAATAAACTTTGTAAAAAAATAAAATGTATCGGAGAATCTCTGGATTTTCTGTATTTACTGATTTTCTATGTCACAATATTTTTACCGTTGGTTTTCCCCGACGAATGTTTGTTCCGGGGTGGAAATATTTTCTCTCGTGACGTTTCCTCGATTTCTGGAAATTATCGTCTTAAAAAACAAACAAATTTTCCAGTTTTGCGTTCGTTCTTTGTTTTTTTTTTCCTACAAGAAAAAAAAATGAAAAATAAAAAAATATTGAAAAACCGATCGTGAAGGCGCCATCGCCACCTTGCGGATTTTTTTGTAGCCTCAAAATGTATCACATTCATAGCGCACCGCTTTGGGGTATCACAGGAATCTGCTAATTGACCGTCGTCAAGCGAAACGAAGGAAAAAAATCGGAAAACCTCTTTTTCGTCTGTAGAAAATTGACCGCGGAACGGATCGTTTATTTCAATGAAATTCACTGCAAAATTCTCGGCTGTTTTCCTCGAAATGGTGTTTTTGACACGAAATTTTTATTTGTAAAATAAAAACGTCCTTAAGTACTGAGATCATTTATTAGCGAATGTGCTTCCTCGTTTTTTTTGTACACAATGTTCTAATATTTATGTAAAAAAAAGAAATATCAGTTTTCGAGCACGCGCAGCGAGTCGAGTGGCGAGTTGCTCGGCGAGGGAGAAATGAAAATATAAAAAAATGCTTACTGGCTGTGTCATTATTGTAGGAATCGTGAAATAATACTGATTATGCAACGTCAATTTAATCCGAAAGTCATGGCGATTTTCTCCGAACTTTCAACACGTTCGGAGGGTTTTTTCCCCCTTTTTTTTGTTATCAGAACGCGATCTTTGGAAAGTGGAACTATGAAAAGCTTCAAAAACAAATACTCGCTCGGTATCAAAAGAAAGCTCCGAAAAATCTTCAGAAAATGCGTTCGCGCATGAGAAAAATATAAATAAATGCAAACGAAAAATTCGAGAGGAATAATCAAGTGGAAAAAAAAGTCCACGAAAAATAGTCGCAATGGAATAATTCGGCGAATTCCCCAAACAAACTGAATGAAAAAATGTCGTTTTTTCTCTAATTCTATTTTTTGGATCTTGGTCGATCCAGAATGGGTGGCGGCGGCGGGGAAGGCTCGCTCGGATTACCCATCCAAACGGTTTTACTAAAACGACCTTTGATTACCGGTCCCTGCCATTTGTTTCCTGACGTCACGCAAATGCTCGGTTTCTCAGCGTTTATCGTTGCAATGCTAACTGTCCTGAAACCCAAAAAACAGAACAACGAATCCACTGATTCTTACCCTCGGAAACCTCGCACTAAATATTTTTACGCTACGAACAAAAAAAATGGAATTTACCAAAAAATTGCAAATTTCTAACTAAATTTTTTAAAATTAAATTTTTTTTCCAGGATTTGACTGAATCGGATGATTATGTGACAAAACCATTCGTCTAATTATTTTTCACCGAATTCGTTGACTTGTCGATCGAGAAATTGATGTTCAGAATTTTTTTCCACCGTGCAAAGAAATATCGAATAAAAATTGCCACACAATTTCGCGATATTCGTAAATATATTTCCACTCGTTAAAATATTGAGAATGAAAAAGTCTCGGGAGTAAAAAAAACATTATCGAAAAAGTGATGATCAGTCGAAATAATTGAAATCCTGAGTTTCGAAATTTCGTTAAAAATTAGGAGCAAGGATGAAAAGAGGACGGCGTAGGAAAAGCAAAAGAAAAATAATAAATACGCGAGTGCAAAGCAACGAAGAGTTTTATTACGATTTAAACAAAATCGAAGCTACAAGTGGAAAAAAATTATTTACGGATGAACAATTTATTTGTCTCGTTTGCCCATTAAACGTTCGTCCTCAAAAATGAATTAATAATATTTTACAATTACGGGTGGTGCTATGATTTGTAAAAATAGTCAGAAAACAAAAGGACGACAGAGAAAAGATAAATTTGTGATTTTTGATGGAGGCATTTTGGCGATACGAATGATCGTCTTAATTATTCAACATTCTGTACAAAAAATATGTCTGTGTAACGTTCGTTCAAAGTCTTCACATCGTTCCAGAAAACCGATTGATCGAACTTTTTGTATTCTGTGTGTTTTAGTGCCAAGGTACTTGATTCGGATGACTGATGGAACCCAATTTGTAGTACCTTGTTGTGGAGAGTGGTTGTTGTTGGTTATTGGTGGGATGACTAGGCGGCGTTGCTATTTGTGGAATTTCAGCACTTTGTGCAGAAGTTCCATCGCCTTTCAAAACAGCCACGCATTTCCAATTGTTTATATAATTGTCTTTCCAGAGACGTACGCAACCGTCGTCACCGGAACTGGCCAATATGGTGCCCATGATGTTCCAACAAACGCGCCAAACGGTACAGTAGTGATCGTCGAATTGGGCGGCGGTTGTTATCTCGAATCGCGAGAGTCCGTTTTGTGCTGTGTCCCTGAAGAAAATTTATCGTTAGTCCCAAAAAAACATTCCAAACTGTTCTGTCCATGAAATGATTTCATTTCATGTTTTTAGATCGAATTCGAGAGCCAAAGTCTCGGAATTGTGATTTGATGAATTTTTCACATGAAAAAATGAATTTTGTTGAAATATCTCGAGTTTCTAGATCGAAACTTACTGCATCGGTTTCAGAGTGATAATTCGAACATCTTTCGTGGCTATTGCGAGTGTATGCAAGCTCCTGCCCAAGTTGGGGGCGAATGCGATATCGTGGACCGGATCGACGACGTTCGAAAGCGTCTCCGTTTTTGCCCATCGCCTGCTGTTCTCCGAGTACTCGTAAATGAACACTTTGCCGCCTCCCGAAGTGCTCGAGTCGTCGCTACCAACGGCGATCATCGGGGGATGAAGTCTAAAAAGATTTTGTACAGTTTTCTCTTTTAATTCGGTTCGACGTCGCTCGTGTTTGATTTTCGGACGAAATCGAAATCAAACTTTGGATTATCGTTTTTTTGGCAGGTTCTTTTTGGTAAAGTTTGCAACGGGGAGAACAGAATCGAATTTTCGTTACCTGGACAACGAAGGATTCCACGTGAGACAACTGCAGGCAAGTTTGCAGCTAATGTCGTGTTGCAGCGTCCATTGACTAAGATTCATGACGTCGGGAGCCTCGTAAATTCTAATGACGCCATCTGCGCTGCAAGTCGCCAGCAGGAGACCCAAAGTTTTTGGACCGAATTTGACGTCCGTTACCGAAGTGCGAGAATCTACCAGATTTGTTCTTCTCACCCAGTGGCGCATTCCCCTCTCCCCCGGACCGGAACCTTCGCCGACTGCAGCATCGATGAAAAAATGTTGAAAATTGATTTCTCTTTTGTATTTTTTTCCAAAAACTCACAAAATGGCGCTCGGTCGACCGACCTATTTCTTCCCAAACTGCGGCAGTTCTGTCGAAAGAACATGTCGCCAACACCTGACCAAATTCGGGATGCGCCCATGTTACTTTCCAGACGGAGCCGCTGTGGGCTTTCCAGGAAGCCGTCAGGTGCCAATTCTCATGCTCGTCTTCGTCCCATACCTGCTTGTCAATCGTTATCATCATTTTTCATACCGTTAGTCAATAAAGTGTCAAGGTCATATCGGAATTACGAAAGTTCGCGATTGCCATTGAAAATACAAAATTTCGAAGTATTTATTTTAATCGTAGCCTTTGCTTGTCTATATTTCGACAAATGTGGTTTTTTGCGTCAATTTCTGGCTCAAGGTCACTCGGTATTGACCGAAAGACGAAGGTTTAATTTCAGGAAGCGAATGGATCGTGAAAAACAAGGAAATCGCACTAAAACAGATTTTGGATACGAATCGAATATTATTCAAATTTCGAATTGAGTTTGACGAGGATTTTTGTTTTTTTTTCGTTTCGGTTTATTCAGATTTTCAGTTTTTTTCACGCGACGAGATGTAACAATTTTTTTCACTGACCTTTACAAATTGGTCACTCGAACATGTTGCCATGCGTTGACCATAGAAATCGTACGCAATGTCGTGGATGAGATCCTTGTGCTCCGCGTTTATGCTGTGCGCCTCGAACATTTTTAACTTTTTTCAAATTTTCTTTCCAATTGCCGATTTAATTGGGAAACAAATAATCGTTTGCCGCAAGGAAAGACTTCAATTTTTCTCCTTTTGCGCTTACATTCGGGATTTCGAGGTTAAAGCGGGCTGTTGTTGTTTACGGATTTGGCCGCGAACACTCGAACCGCTCGCTTCTCGTGAGGATCCCCGCGCGCCATGGCGCCAGCATGGCGTCGTCCGCAGAAGCGTGACATTGAAAATGGCGGGAAAATCGAATGCAACGAAATCGTCACATCAAAATGCATCTCGTTACGTTTTTTTTCTAATTTTCAAGTTTCTGCTACAAATTTTCGAGATCAGGCACGAGCCACTTGTTTTTTTTTTAACTTTTCATTCCAAAATTCAANCTTTTTTCAAATTTTCTTTCCAATTGCCGATTTAATTGGGAAACAAATAATCGTTTGCCGCAAGGAAAGACTTAAATTTTTCTCCTTTTGCGCTTACATTCGGGATTTCGAGGTTAAAGCGGGCTGTTGTTGTTTACGGATTTGGCCGCGAACACTCGAACCGCTCGCTTCTCGTGAGGATCCGCGCGCGCCATGGCGCCAGCATGGCGTCGCCCGAGAAGCGTGACATTGAAAATGGCGGGAAAATCGAATGCAACGAAATCGTCACATCAAAATGCGTCTCGTTACGTTTTTTTTTTCTAATTTTCAAGTTTCTGCTACAAATTTTCGAGATCAGGCACGAGTGACTTGTTTTTTTTTCAACTTTTCATTCCAAAATTCAAAAAAATCATTTTGTCACCTAAACGTCAGTAAAATTTTTTTTTCTATGACTCGAAAAAGCTGCTTCAGCTTTATTTCTCACGTTTCGGGAAATAGCAACTTTTTTGCATCATTTTCCATCGAAATACTGAAATCCACAGAATCCAATTTTTGTTTCCGGGATTTTTCGAATGGAAATGTTCTGTGTGTACGATAGGCATTTTTTTAATGGGAAAAGAAAACAATAGACTCGACATCGTGCGGTATAACGTGCGAATATAATTAACTCGTTCCGTTTATTGCGCTATATATGTCGAACATGAAAACTGACAATGTATTCGGCGTTGGTTCGTTGCACGGAGATAGCGAAAGGGTCGGTGGGATGGAAGGTGAATGCGACCAGCCGTCTGGCAACGACGGGTGCTGATCGGCCGAGCATTCCGGCGTACATTCGAAACTTGAGAAGACACGAATCACGAGCATAGAACCTGCAAAAATTCGGTTCGATTATATTTGAAGAAAAACTGAAAATCATATTTTTGGACTCTGTGAAAAAATCTCGTGAGATTTACCGAATGGGATGCTCGCCACAAGCTTTCGGCCGTTCCATCATCGAAACCCACTTGTCGTCGTAACAGAAAAGCGAAAGATCCAGATACGGCGAGCTCGAATACGATTGCGCCGAAATTGGCAATTGGCCCAACAATCTTTTTGTCGCTTCGGTCAAACCTCCGTATCGTGCGCTCACGATTGTTTGTTTAAATCGTTGTTGCATGAGTCTGTAGCAAAAAGGAAAATATTTATTAGCTTCCGGCTGCGAGCAACATTTTCAGCGAAATATCGCGCAAAGCGTCGAGAAAAAAGCGTATCGAAGATCGTGACGACGATATTACGATCCTGTTCACTCGAAGCGAACAATGAAACAAATTTGGACTTTTCTTTTCTAATAAAGTTCGTGGGAGGTCCCCCATAACTTTTGTATGCGACGGAGCCGAGTGGGGAAAACCCAGGTAGCAATTAAGTGGGTTAGTCGGACCACAATGCCCCAGCCAACGTTGTCGAAAACGATGTCATAAAGTTTTTCAAAGAGTCTCTAATCTCCGTTGAAAAAGCAATTAGTATCGCTAAATCCCTGGGTCTGAGCGTAATAAACTTTATATTCGCAACTCTGACGCAGCTCCGAGCCCATGATGCTGTTCATTTTTTTTCCAATTCTTTGCAATGCATTGAGTTTGGGAAAAAATATTGAAATTTTGGGTTCGAAGGGATTTGCTTGAAAATCGAGTTTTTCTTTATGAAAAATTATGAAATTGGAGCTGGAAAATGAGAGTCTCGTTGTGACTCAAAGGCTTGGCGAAGGTCCGACAGGTAATTAGTGAATGACCTTTAAAAGGAGTTGGAAATCCGTTCGGCAGCGCTTGCACGGCTCTCAGGAAATTGCAATCTTCGTTGATATTAATTTAGAAACTTGATTGCGCTGTACCTGGCGTAAATATTATTGGATGGCGAACACATGTATTGGCAGTCGGTGCTGGTTCGTGCGTTCCGGAAAAAATCGCTGAAATTCTCGAAAAGGGTCAGCAATTGGGTGGATGCGTTATCGTAAGCAGCGAGAACTTTGGCTGTCACCATATCGTAAACGACTAGCAACGCGGGCTGGGCGTTCGGTTCGCTCGCTTGCAAAGTCGCCACTTCTTCGCTGGCATATCGCACCAATATGTGATTCGTGTCCAAAAGTTGCATTTTCCACATTCTCAGTGCTTTCAACTGTGAAATTATGAAAAAAACGAATTGATTAGGAAATTACTGAAAATTGCCTCCGTTTTTTCGATAAACTCCATTCCGACTCAACATTTTTTGGGTTTTTCTTTACCTGATCAAAGTACTGATAAAAACGTCGTAATTCATAGGGATCCCGGCTAGTCGCGCTCATGTATTTTGCTCTTTTGTAAAGATAAACGAGCAATTTGTGTTTCAGGCTGTTTATCGTCGCGTCCCTAAAAGGTCGCGAATGAACTCCTGGCCATGCACTCGTAACCAAGTAAGCGTCATCCTCCAGGCAAAATCTAGTTGAAAAAAAAAATGTATGCACGAATTTCGTGAATAATTAGTTTTCGAGCTTTTTCCAAGGTCTTGCTGTTTTTTTTTGCATCGATCATAATTTTGCGGACTCGAAATTTACGTACCTGCCAATAGTTCTCACGTTTATAAACATTCCATCGAGAATTTGGAAAATATGTATCGTCTGATGCTGCACCGAAAGGACAGCTAAAATATCTTTATACAAATAAAGGCCTGCGAAGGAGAAACTCCATTCAATCAACAAATCAAATAGAATTTTCTATTGCTGTTTAGAATGCTCATTTTCGACGCGAGTTTTTCGATGAAACGAGCGAAAACTTGTGGAATTTTTTATAACTTTTTCGAGAGAAAAAGAAAATGAAAATTTTGAGATTGAATTAAAAATCGAAACTCTTTCTGGAAATAGAATTCTAAGCAACAATAAAGCCTCAAATATGCTTCGTCGTATGTATTGACCTTGATTATGCGACAGATAAATCTTGTCGACTTTAAAGTGTCTACTATCACAGAGTTTTCCGCCTCTCAAATCGACGAGGTGAAGACTGTAGTCCTCGAGAGGCGATCGAGGATTTGGCGTGAGCGCCTCATTGTTGGTATAAATCTGCAAATTATGATTTATTCGAAATGTACGAATTATTATTTTGAAAAAGTGAAACGACAAGGACTGTTTCTTCAGTTTTACTACAAAATTTTTCGATTCTCAATATCGAAAAGAATTTCGCCAAATTTTTGATAATTGATTTTTTTTTTAATTGGAAATGTTTCCAAGTTTTTTGATGGAATTTTTTCGAAATTCTCAAGCAACTGGAATGAAAAATGAAACCGGAATTGAAAGTGCAGGATTAAATATCGAAAATGGAGAAAAAATCGACGATTTCAAATCACATTCGAAAATGTTTTGGTCAAAGGAATAATACCTGATAAAAATGTGGCCTCAGCTCGTCAGGAATGTGAGCAGCAGAGCCCGCAATCACGTAACGCCCATCGTCCGTAAAAAGACTACATTCTCGATTGAGTTGCTCATTGCTTTGAACAACATTGACGATCCATTTGGCCTTCAATGAAAAATATAAAAAACAAGGAATTTCAAAAAATGTATACGACATGAAAACGTAAAAACGTTATTTTGGAAAAAATTTTTACCGCAAAAATGAAAAATTCATTAACCAACACAGAACAATGATTTGTGTCAATTTTTCGAAAGATTTGCCGCAATGAGGGGCTTGGAAAAAACAGATAAAAAAATTTGGTGTTCCCAGTGAATGTAGGACACGAAATTCAAAAAATCTGAAACATTGCGTGTTTTCTATGCCCGAGAAAAAATCCGAAATTCGACTTTACCAGCCAAGAAATGAAAAATCGAGATTTTTGAATTTGGAAAAGGCTCAAAAATTGTCTAAATCGCAAGAGTACCTTGAAAAATCTGCGAAATATATTGTTCCTAATGTGGAAGGTACGATCGTCATTTTTGTGACCGACGTATTCGCCTTTGAGGTCGGCGAGTAAATCAGCAGCTGCAGAGGCTCCCTGATACTCGTAAACTTCTATGGAAGTTTGATCGGCGCTAAATGCGATCAAGAACCGTCCGTCCGGACTGAATTTCCTTAGGAAACACGGCGGTTTCTCGACATTGACGACCGTAAAATTGGGGAATACATTTTGGTAGAATTGTCTGGCATTGAGTACGTGAGTGCCTGGAAACGAACAACCGATCGTCTCTCTTCTCCGCAATCTCAAAACTATATTTTGTGCTGCTATTTTTCTGGGCCGCACCGGACACGGCAGCGTCACAAACTCAATTTTGGCGTCCCGCTCCGCCATCCTCGGATAATACGGACCATAACAATCTTCGTCAAATTATACGTTTACGAAAAGAAAAATACAATTGAATGATTTTTGTTCATTTTTTTTTGTCCCGATGATACGAACTCGTTTTTTTCTTCGAGTTTCGAAAGATTTATTCAGAGTTGTCAGAATTCCGGGTTACGAAACAGTTTCCCAATTTTTATTATTTATTTTGCGAATATACAGACGGTTCTCGTAGTTTTTCGCGAAAAGTTCGTCCTAACCTCACTTTTTCGGGTTGAATTTTTGTCCAGGATCGCGTTCGAGATACTAAACATTTGATTCGAAATTCCCGACGTAATTAAAAGCTCGATTCTTTTGTGACGTATATTTCGTAACTCTAAAAACTTGAAAAACTTGTTTCTATTCTGTAGGCGGAATCAGAGAGACGTGTCACTATTTTTTGTAGGTTATATTTTGATCCTGTACCGGTGCGGTATTTCGAGCATCTCGGGATTCAGCGGAAAGTTCCTAACATTTCGTAACTAGACTGTTTGGAGAATCCAGACGATAATAATTCTTGAATTCGTTCATAAAAAGCATCGGGGGACTTTGACAATCTTTCGAAAGCCCATATGATCGAATAATCCATCTTTTTTATTTGAAACTCAAAAAACTTAATCGCTGTCGGTCGATTTTTTGAAATACTAATTAAGAATTCTTCGACAGTCACGCGAGCGGCTTACGCACGTCTCGGTTCTTCCTATGCGTGCGTGAAATTGCCGAAAAAATTGAAGGAGGGGGTTGAATGATTTTATTCTCCGATTGAACTACGACAAAGTTCCATTGTTCGTTTCTCGATATCGTAACAACTCAATTATAACGATGAATCATTTACAAATGCCAACGACACTCTTTCTGGGTATTTATGAAAACTGCGGCCATCATTCAACGAAAATTTCGCTCGCGAGTATAAATTATCAGCCATTTTCCTTTCACATTCCTAAATTTTTCCGTACATGTTTCACGTTACCCAAAAATAAAATTCATTACGATGACAGTAGCAAAGAAAAGCACGCGTGTCACCATTTTTGCCAAATCCACCGGATAATTCAAATGCGAATAATGCTGAAAAAAAAAATCCATTTGGTTTTTGAACCCGAACAAAATTTTCTAAGAAAGCGATGGTCAATTTTTTCGACAAAGGAAGTGTCATCAGGATTGCAGATTTCCCCATTAGTGAAACGTCCCGACTTGAAGTTTTCAATTAAATGGATTATGTTATAAATGCAGCTGCATTATGAACGCGAGATATCCCGTTGCTGGGGACACCCCCACCCTTTCTTTTTTCCCTTGAAACAGGTACATAAATGACTCCCTTTCAATTCCCAAAGTAAAGGTTTTGCCACATTTTTTCAAAATAGCCATTTATCACATGAGATTGAGTTCTGCCTCAATTCAAATACTTTCCAGCGTTAATTTCCACATTATTGGTTCGTTTTTCTTTAGCAAAAAGATATTTTCATAAATGAATATTGTTCGTAATCAATATTTCAATATTTACGATAAATGACAAAAAATTTGACAATGGACAGAAAAATGTCGGAAAAATAAATTTCTAAACACATTTTCGATTCTCTTTGAGAAAAAAACTAACCGTGAAATTCTAAGAACCGTATACAGCCTCGAAAAGATTAAATTCCAACTCTTTGCTTCCNAGATATCCCGTTGCTGGGGACACCCCCACCCTTTCTTTTTTCCCTTGAAACAGGTACATAAATGACTCCCTTTCAATTCCCAAAGTAAAGGTTTTGCCACATTTTTTCAAAATAGCCATTTATCACATGAGATTGAGTTCTGCCTCAATTCAAATACTTTCCAGCGTTAATTTCCACATTATTGGTTCGTTTTTCTTTAGCAAAAAGATATTTTGATAAATGAATATTGTTCGTAATCAATATTTCAATATTTACGGTAAATGACAAAAAATTTGACAATGGAGAGAAAAGTGTCGGAAAAATAAATTTCTAAACCCATTTTCGATCCTCTTTGAAAAAAAAAAACTAACCGTGAAACTCTAAGAACCGTATACAGCCTCAAAAAGATTAAATTCAAACTCTTTGCTTCCCAAGGTCATTTTTTCTCGAAGACTTTATAAAAGCGAAAGCAGAAAGTAAATTAATTCAAAATCGAGGTTTTTAAATCGGAATATTAATTTTCTTCATTGTTCAAAAAAAAAGGTGAGTGTACTCGAGGAGAAAAAAAGTACATAAATATAAGGGAAACGGGGGTAGGAGGATGTAGCGCTGGAATTTGCAGTTGAAAAGAAAAGCATACAGGTAAGGGAAGCAGGTATAGTCAGGTAGGGAAGGTGGCCCATACACAACGAGGATAGTTGAGGGGAAAGAGCTTTGTTGTCCTTACGCGCAGTCTATTTATTGAACACAAATATAGCCCCGCACACACATCTATATATTTCGTATGTCGAAGAACGTGGTTTAGTTTATCCTACGATAGCCCCGCCCCCTCCAGCGAAAACTTAAAAATGCCGCCGCCGCACAACCCGAATCGATATCCGGCAAGTCGATCACGTGACCCGAGTCACAAGGAGCGTAGCCAATAGGAATCGATTGGAAGCTTGGAACGCGCGTCCATTGGGTAAACAGGGCGATTTCCCTCTCTGCGTCTTGTGTTGCTCCTCGCGAGAGCTTGGAGTAAAAAGGACGCTACGTCTGCGCAAATTCGTTCCGTGCAACGTTCTTACGCTTCTTTGCATGTCATTTTACATTTATACATGTATTTGCGTATGTATTTGTTTATACATGGATACAATGTATTGTATATGTGGAATCCACGTTTTACCGAGTATACGCGGATACCGAAAGGTATAGATGTATATTATGCATGAGACACGTACATGTATACACGGGGAGTATATAATTTGAGCGAACTTTTTCTATAGTCCCTACACAAGAGCGTGGGCCATGTGCCACACACAGCGGCGCGGCGGGGAGGGCGAGAGAGGGGAAGGGAGAGGGGGAGAAAAGACTACCTGGCGTAGTTGGTTGTTCTGAGTGAGGACGCCACCATAGCGACAGAGACCCCGTCGTCTTGGTCGTCCAGTGTGTGCTGCTGCCTTTCGTTTGTTTCTTTCTTTTCTATATATTTGCCTCAGTCTGGCCCCGAGCTTCGTGTGGCGTGGGTTCTGTCTCGTAATATATTGCTCGTCGGTGTGCATGCGTGCTCGCGTTCGTGCCTGTTAGTACGTGAGTCTATACGTGTTGGACGGGGCGAGTGTATGTGTGGCTGTGCATTAAAATTGACGAAATACGAGGAAACTGTCCAAGTTGGATGAGGTTCGACGAGAAAGACGTGAATGTAGCAACGGGCTGTAACAAACGCAATTGAAAGTGCGTGCACATTCGTGCCACGAGAGTTTTGCTGTTTCTACTCCCACGTACGTTACGTACACACGCGCTTCGCAAAGAAAAAGAGAGATTCAAAAATCATATATAGATATTCTTGTTGGCGAATGTTTCAATCGCCTGTAGTGCGCTCGATGGACACGTGTGACGCGAGACTTTTTATTTCATTTCGTGGGTGATTCCCACTCGCTCGATTGAGTACACTCAGTGTTTTTAGTTACTCGACAATTCTCTCAATCGTGCTTGTTTTTGCGAATGCGAATTATCATTCGTACGAGCAAACTCTGCTATCGCAATCTTGACGGAAACGAGAGGGAGAGAGAGAGAGAGAGGGACAGAAAGAAAGAGTGAGAAAGAGAGCAGGAGCCCAGCCTCGTTTTACTAAGGGGTCTTCTTGGGTGTCGCAGCGCTATGGTATTCGACTCGCTCGGGTGAAGCCGAGGTGTGTCGAGTGAGAGGGAGAGAGAGAGAGAGAGAGTAAGAGAGCCAGAGGTTCGAGTGTACTAGTGTCTCGTGTATGTGTGTGTGTGTGTGTGTGTGTGCGCGAGTGTGCTCTCGATAACGCTGTAGCGGAAAGCGAAAAAAATTACATAGAGACGGAATAATTTTTCATTTCACTGGTGAAATAGACGAAAAATTCTTTCCAATTAAAAAAAGGAGAAAACTGATAAAAAGTTTCGTCCATCAGCCTCGAAACGATTCTCCTCGAAATCTCCGACTTTTTTCATCCTCCAAAACCTTAAAAACTCCCCGGAGTTTTTTTTCAAAGTTTCGTACGAACGCGAACAAAAAAGTGCTTCTTCGGGCTGAATACGGAGACACCGGGAGAGAAGGAGGGACAGAACGAGAGAGAGAGAGACTTCGGGATATTCGACACATGCGAAGCGTCGCGTAGACGGAGCAAGTGCACGGAGCGACTATCCCACCGGGCTTATGTTTCCATGCATTGGTGAAAACTACACACCGACCGATCGGAAAGAAACTTAAGGCTGATTTTTAAGAAAAGCTTCTAAAGTTACGGATTCTCGTGAAATTCGTTGCAAGTGCGAATGCAGTTTTGCACTAACAGGCTGAAAATAAGATAATAATTGAGTGACCAGTGGACGGAAAATTAAAAACGAGTAGCAACGAGAAGTACAGACGCGTCTAAAAATTAGAAAAATCGTAATTCGAAACTTTTATCCACGAAAAAGCGACAAAGCGGTCAGGAATTTGCAACGAGGAATATTTTTTATTTCGGATTTAAAATAATGCACCCCGGAAACAAATTCGAAAGAAAATCGAACATTCGGTGATTTAATTGATAAGACCAAGGCGCGGAAACCGTTGCGCGAGCAACGGGCCCATAATGGAAGATAGTCAGCTGTTGATGACCGAACTACCAGGCTTGACGACCGGAACAACAACGACTGCGACGAGAGGTGGCTGCACAACCCTATTGCAGCACAGGTCCGGTCACTATTATCATCTGCACCAACCTCACCTAGCTCTTACGGGTTCGTCCGATAACGGCACGCTGCCGCTTAAGAATCCAACGCACGCCGGTTGTGTCGGCGACAATGGCGGCACAGCCGGTGGCGGGGTTGGCGGAGTAATGCGTCGTCGTAACGGTTTGAACGACAAGGATTACGGGCTGGAAGGAAACCCAGGGAATGGTTATAATTGTTTAAATTCACGGGATCGTTATCCTAACGGAGACACAACCGATCTCTCAAATTACGATGGCCAGGGTCTATCGAGGTTACTAACCGATCTGTACAAGAGAGGCAATCACCCTTCAACGAGCACCCACATATCGTGTTTATACCCAGAGATCCTGGCCCTCATATTCAGCCACTTGGACGTCAGGGACAAAGGCAGAGCTGCACAGGTGTGCGTTGCTTGGCGCGACGCCGCTTACCATCGTTCCGTTTGGCGGGGTGTCGAGGCTCGGTTACATCTTAGGAAACAAGCATACGCACTTTTCACGAGCTTAGTCAAACGAGGCGTCAAGAGGGTACAGATATTGTCTCTGAGACGTGGGCTCGGCGACGTTATCAAGGGTATACAAAACCTCGAGTCACTGAACCTTTCGGGTTGTTACAACGTGACGGATTCGGGTCTCAGCAACGCATTGTGCCAGGAATTTCCCTCTCTTACTGAGCTCAATCTTTCACTGTGCAAACAAGTTACCGATGCGTCCCTCAGCCGGATAGCCCAGTACTTGAAAAACCTCGAATCATTGGAACTCGGAGGCTGCTGCAATATTACGAACGTTGGACTACTGCTCATCGCATGGGGTCTCAAGAGACTGAAGAGGCTCGATCTGAGAAGCTGCTGGCACATTTCGGACCAAGGAATCGCACATCTCGCAGGACTCAACCGACAAACCGCCGATGGAAACTTGGCTCTGGAACACCTTGGACTTCAGGATTGTCAGCGACTCAGCGACGAGGCACTAAGGCACGTTTCCGTTGGACTACCTGTACTCAAATCCATCAATCTCTCCTTCTGCGTCTCCATCACCGATTCTGGACTTAGACATCTCGCCAAAATGCCGACCCTCGCCGAACTCAATCTTCGCTCTTGCGACAACGTCTCCGACGTCGGCATGGCTTATCTCGCCGAAGGCAACAGCCGGATATCCTCCTTGGACGTCTCCTTCTGCGATAAAATCGGCGACCAAGCACTCGTCCACGTCTCTCAAGGACTTTTCAATCTTAAATCACTGTCGCTCTCCGCCTGCCAGATCAGCGATGAGGGAATTTGCAAAATTGCCAAAACCCTCCATGATCTTGAAACCCTCAATATCGGACAATGCAGCAGGATTACCGATAAAGGGCTCAACACCATTGCCGAAAGTATGAAACATCTAAAGTGCATCGACCTTTATGGCTGCACTAGAATAACGACTATTGGTTTAGAGAGAATAATGAAATTGCCGCAGCTCAGTTCGTTGAATCTTGGCCTGTGGCACGTGCGGTGATGCGCGCCCTGCTCCCGCCATCATAAACTTGTCTAAACTGTAACCCGCGGAAAGTTAGTTCAAACACTGTTTTTACTTTTATTCCGAAGCAATATTCCTTTGTTTGTATTCTTCGAAAACACTCCCGAGAAATGCTCACCCTGTTTTTCTTTTCTTTGTTGAATAATGCACCAATCGTGTGAACTTGGAATATTAATGATTGATCCATTTTCATCGGTGCTGAGCTTTAAGTCACTACGTTGAATTATTTCCATTTATATTTCTCTTCGCCATCCGAGCGTTTCGAAAACAAAGTGTACGAGCTCGCTCGCGTGCTCACCGCAAAAGGGTAAACAATAAGACACACACTTCGCAAGAACAATAACAATCGTTTGTTACTTTGTTCCTACGCTTTGTTGTGCGCGTTACTTTAGATATCGAGCCCTTTGGCTTTTTAGACTTTTAGGATATAACTTTAAGGCCGAGAGGGCCCCACGCTCACGTGTTTTTATTCATTTTTTCATTTTAAGGAGACCTCGATGAACGTGGCTCTTGAAAATTGCAGGGCGAGCTTCGTCAACGTAAATGAATTATCCAAAAAAAGCGGCTCCCCCGACAATTTTTAAACCTCGACCGTGGCGCCCTCTCTCGACAACAAACACACCACGTCGATCGAAGATGTCGCCACGTTTGCATGTTAATCAATCTTCGTACCAGAACGTGGCGATCTCCTTTCGATCGGACTGTCTCACAACGCGATCTCGTTGAAACTCAGTTTTCTAAAGACTCCTGTTTCGCCCACCGTTGTGGCGATTCCTCCAAATGAGAATCCACGGAAAATGGCCATTGGGGAATCGACGAAATATCGATAAACATTTGCTGGCTTTGTTATTCGGGCCACAAACTGGGCGATCGGGAGTCTTCAGTGAAATTAATTCAACTTTTATAAATATACACTTAACGTTCGGGACGAGAAAATGTCCAGTGAGCACAGCGACACGAGAGACAAGGTTTATGGAGCATAGCAAAAAAATATTTAAATAATGATAATAATAAGAGTTATCAAATTAATCGTTTCTACCTCGTTTGCAAATTACCGTTAGTATTGCAATTCTGTATCCGCGTCAACACTCCCCCATTCGTTGTCCCTTAAAAATCTGCATTTCCACGGAAACAGCAGCCCGCCAACTTTGAACTCGAGCCTTTTTTGCCCGCACGTATTCTCGGCTACGATACGATTGTTTTTATTTTGTTTTACGAATGCAACGCGCATCATACGATAGTTTTTTATTATAATAACTAAGATCCGTCTCGCACGGTTTTGTTTGCTCATATTTTTTACGAAAAAACAAATTGTGATAAAAATGGGTTCGTCGAAATTCCTGACCCTTTATTCTCGTTGCCCTCTCGCATCTTTTCACTTGTTTGTTCCAATTTCCATGCATTCTGACCTTTCGAGCTAAAATTTCACGCTCACGATATCGCCACGATTCTCTGTGTCCGGTGAAATTATTGATAAATAAGAAACGTCGTTTCTTTTGCGTTATTCAACGGCATTCCTTGAATATTTTTGAAAATTAGTCATTTTTCAATTTTTTCGAAATCGTAATCAATGTNCCTCTCGCATCTTTTCACTTGTTTGTTCCAATTTCCATGCATTCTGACCTTTCGAGCTAAAATTTCACGCTCACGATATCGCCACGATTCTCTGTGTCCGGTGAAATTATTGATAAATAAGAAACGTCGTTTCTTTTGCGTTATTCAACGGCATTCCTTGAATATTTTTGAAAATTAGTCATTTTTCAATTTTTTCTAAATCGTAATCAATGTGATTGTGATATCGCAAAGTTTCCCCCAACATTTTCATTATTTTTTACTAATGAAGCAATTTTAGCGTTTTTCACATTTCTCGTAGAAAAAAGGAAAAAAAACACAAAACATTTGAATATTTCCGAGCCATTGGCGAGTGTTTTGGAGCAAACAACGAATTTTTCGCGGCATTATACAATTACAATCTGTGAATATTTAATTGTACATTTTTATTGCGACGAATGAACAAAATATTTTCTACTTTTCTCATTATTATTATTATTATTATTATTATCGACATTATTATTCAGGATAACAAATAGTTGTGTTTTTCTTTTATTATAGCTTCATTATAATCAAACCATTATGATTATTCATTATTTTTATTGATATCATTGTCATACCTTTTGGTAATGAATATGGAAAATAGTTAATTTGCAAAAAAAAATATTTGTAAGACGAGCGTCGAAAAATCGCGATGGCGATCGAACCAAATGGAAAAATCGTGTTTTTATGTAAAGAAAAAAGAGCGATAGAATGTGCGAATGATTATTTCACTGCATCATTTTATTCTCAATGATAATTTGTTAATTCGAAACACTTAATTATGAATTGAATTTGGAAACGATGTCGGATTGTTGGAACTGCGATTAAAATTTTTGAAAAGTTTAATTTTTATCCTTTTTTTTTGTCTAGATAATAAGGAAAATGTTTTAGAGGTAAGAATTATTGTTTTAATTTTTTAAGGATCAAGTGGAATGAAAAAATGGGCGAATATTATATGGAATGAAGAAAATAAAAATTCGCAATATTGTTGGAACAACGAGGATACAAAATCAACAATAATCGTGAAATTTTGGTCACTCGCGCTGATGAAATTCTTTTTCTCGCTGAATTTTGTTGATTTTTTGAAAAAGTGGCCTTACCAAATGACAAAAATAGGAAAATTGAATTTTTGCTGGATTTTTGGAAATTTGAGTTTCGTTGAACGTTTCCATAACAAACATAATTGTGGACTTGCGTTTTTTTTTCTCATTTTTTACAAATACTGAAAAAAAAACAATGTCCCCATTTGACATTCTTTCGTGGATGACTCGTACGCATTTTTCATTCCTCTAAAATCACATTTTCGTGTTTTTCGAATACACAGAGCTCAAGAATTCAAATTTAATGATCGTCTCACAGAAAATTTTAATTTTGCCATAAATTCGATCGATCCTGTAGAACCGACGTTCCGAAGAAGCTGCTTGCTAAGCGAAATGAAGACCGAGCATGTGGAAGAACGCAAAGACATTGAAAAATGATGAAAATGGGATGATTCATAGAATTAAAAAATTCTTATAGCCTTGCGAGTTATACGTTGCGTCGGTGGACGAGATTCTTTAGGGATGAAAAATAAATAAAAATTCTCGACGATAGATTCGGATTGCCGTCGATTTGCAAAATTTAGAAATTTTTTGAGTCGAATTCTTACCACGATTTTTTCTTCATCTTCCGCTCTCTCCCTTCAATGTCGTAAGAGGAAGAATCGCTGTTTCCTGCGAGTTGAATTAACATGCTGCACGAACTAGCCGATTTTTAATTTTTATTTTTAGATCAACTAATTGAATATTTATAGTTCGAGGGAAAAGAGTACGGAAATCTTGAAGTAAATGAAAACGAAAATATTGACGAATCCAGGCAGCAATTTATCGACTTGAATTTTTTTTTATCATTAAAAAAAAGCGATAGTTATTTAAGGCACGATCGAAGATTTACTCAAAATTGCATACACGCATATGCTTTCGAATGTCGTTGGAAAAAAATGGCAATCGATGACTAAATGAAACTTGTAGCGATTAAAAATAATAAAAAAAATCGTGGAAAACATGGTACTATTACCGTATAATCGAGTGAGCGAAGGAAATTAAAATAATAATAATGATAAATAAATAAAGAAAATAGCATCGAGAATGATTTCTCGAATGCATAAATTTCAATCCTGTAATATTTTTTTGTGTACAATTTCTTGTTGAAATATATTATTTTCATAAATGTCTCATACTACGTTTTTTCGTACCTACTCCATACCACGTAAGCGTTATTCAATAGTCTAGGGTAAAAAAAACAAAAATGAAAAATCGACCTGGGGTTTTTCTTACGAATCTGAATTTTTGGAACTTCGAACATTCCTTCGATTTTGTTTCCCGTGAAATTTCATCTCGTCATTCGAAAATGCAATTAAATTTTTTTAATTCGAATTAAAATCTTTTCGACGTTTTCATCTCTGAGAATGACGACGTTGAAGAATTCCAATTTTTATGCTTATTCGTCGTTTTTCCATTTTATCAAACTGCGGTTTTATTATTGCATAGTTACGCGCAAAGTAAGCGCGTGCAGATAAACATTCTATAATAACTCGATTTTTCTGCTCTTTCTGTTTTTTTTTGTTTTAATCTCGATTGGTTCGCCATCAATCGTGGTCAAACCGGTTTTTCGTTGAATTTATATGAGGCTCGTCACATGTGTTGTGCATTCAGCGATGTTGACCGTTTCCGAGATTTCTCTCAAATTATTATTATTTATGTTTTTTCTTGTGTTGAAAAAAAATGCAAAACGCAATTTCTAAGTGTCCCAATTGATTGGGAGGTGTACATGTGATAATTGGTGACAATAATAATTGACCTTATTAGATATTTGCGATCCTCGATTACAAACGAAAAATTGAAAGTCTTTATTGTCACCAACTGAATCAACAAAATTATTCAACTTTTTTCTTGTTTTTTTTTTTCTTGCATTTTAAACTCGCTCGAATTTGCGTTGCAAAAAAATGTTGGCCTCGCCTGTACGCGAAACGCCAAGTGTATTCTCGTGACTGTCTGGCTCGAGCCTTCGAGCCATTGGATCGAAGGAACACCGACCAAGATTGGGAGCAGGAAGCATGCATTACGAACAGGATACGAAAACGTAAATCACACTCCCATTTTTTAAATTCTAAATGCAACGGGAATAAAATTCTCTCCTAATCACCCAATGAGAAGAATTAAATATTGAACAATCTCGGAAGAAAAAAATCTTGAATACTCGGTGGATATTTTCGGAAAAATTGAATTGGAAAAGTAAGAAAAACTTTGTAAGAAACGGAGCAGAGCCAGTTAAATTGCCAGTTATAGAAATTAATTAACTTAATAAATGTCAGCGTAATTTGTCAACAGAAGGAAAAAGTTACAAGTGTTTTTGAATAAACTGGAGTAAAAAAATGAAAACGGGCTGCGGTAGAAAATGGAGGATCGCTAATTAAGTTCTGAATTAATTAATACAAAAGGATTCTTTTTATCTTTGACGAGAAATAACGAATTTGAAAAATAAATGGCGAAATCGAAGGGATGAAGAAATGTTTATAGATCAGCCTGTGCAGGAAAAGATCTCGGAACCCTTACCCTTTCGGGGGAGTTGAAAGTACAGCCCTCGTGTATAATTCCTCTTGGCGAACGCCACCCTAACGTTAGGTGCGCTATTGTAATCGATTGGTGATGCAGAGGGGTTGCCTTGAGCTGCTAGACCATATCTCCGTATAGGGTACCTCTTTTTCAATGTATATCTATATACATATTCAAATGCTGAGTAGAAAAAAATTCATGTACAGGGTGTCCAAAATATGAAAGTTGAAATTTTGCCCGCTGGAAGATCTGATTCTCCTGAATGAAAAAGTCCTTACGCACTTTATTCTCTAACCCGTAATTCAGGAGATACACGCGTATTTTTACGCCTTAAAAAATTGATGGGAAAAAATCTATATATAGGGTGTCCGAAAAGTGACAGCTGAAATTTTGCTCTATGACAGATCGGGAGCTTCTGAATCGAAAAGTCCTTACGCACTTTTTCCTCCGAAACGTCATTGAGGAGATACGCGTATTTTTAAGTTTTTAAAAATAAAGGTCGAAAAATTCATATACAGGGTGTCCGAAAAATGACGGCTGAAAATCAGCCAAGGGGAGAATCGTGTAATTCTAAATCGAAAAGTCCTTAGCCATTTTTTACGGGGATGCGTTATTAAGGAGATATTAATGAATTAGTAAAAAAGGGGCTCGCCGATGACTCCCACGATCTATCCACAGGATTAATCCCAGGCTGCGATTTTTAAGACTCCTTGTACGTACGAAGCTTTTGTGAAAACGTGGGTGGAAACGACACGTACGTATATCTATGTATTTCAAAGGCTTTGTGCGCAACGTTTCCCCATCGAGGCATTCATACACACACACGAAAGTGAACCGAGCTCCCGTGATCATTGAAAATTTCCCCAGCAGCCCGAACTTTCCAACTAAACCGCGAATATTCTCCATGTGTTGAAACTTTTTTCGATTCCCAAATATGCAGAGGATTAAATTATATTTCTCCAGCAATGAAAAGCAAAAATAATGATCGAATGTTTGAATAGAAATTTAGTTCAATGAACCCCACGAGATCATAGCAACACGAGGACAGTTTTATTTTTACGACAAATTACATCGTTTCAATCCGTAAAAAATATGTACAATTTAAAGCTTATCACGAGAGGAGGAAGTGAGAATGAAAGCATATTGTACAAGCATGTAAGGAACGAAACTTGGTTTAGAAAAATCCACTCGATTTATTCTCGTAATATTATATTATGTATGTATTTTTATTTGAAAATCACACTAGACTACTCTGCGCACTTCGAAGAAACGTTTGAGGTAGTATACCTGTCCCAACGTCATTGCCAAGAGCACAGTAGCCTCGAAAATGGACCACAGTACGACACGGAAATTCGTACTCTCGTTGATTGATCGATGAATTCGGTCCCGAATCTGCAAAAAAAAAATCCAGGAATGATAAAAATCGAACAAACATTTTTGCACGTTCTACGAGAGAAATTTCGTTTCGATTCAATCAAACAGTTCGTAATTTTCGCCGCCATTTGTCAAGTGCATGAATTTCTGCTTTGATTTTAAAAAAGTTTTTTTTTTTTTGCCGCGTCAACAGCATTTTTTTGGTGAGTCAGATTGGAGAAAGTAAAATTATCGAGGTTTTCAAAGCGCTTGAAATCAAACACGTACCTCCATGTACTCTTGTTCGCTTTTTACTCCTCGTAGGCTGGAGCTCAGATCCTTGATCATGCTATCCAAGCTTGCTGGATTGCCTTCCGTAACTTCGTGACCGTCTGCGGATTTTTCGTGTTCCGCAGGTGGCATTGGTGCCTCACCCACATCCATGTTAAACATGACGATTTTAGGTGTCAGCGTGCTCTTTTGGTTGCCAAAGCAATAAGTGTATTCGCCGGGAACATCCGCTGCGAAAGTGTATCTTCCGTGGCCTTCCTGTTCACCCTGCAGTCTTGCCACGCCGTCGGGACCGGTCACTTTTACGTCTATGTCCAAAAACCCTCCCTCTGCTATCTCGAACGTGAGACCTGTGAGATTCTTAATCTTAATACAATTTTTTGGCATTTCCGCGTGCGGAGATCAAGCTTCTTTGATGAAACTGAAAGGTTAAGACCAAAAGTTGGAGAACTGCGCGTGTTAATTTGCCCGCGGAGCTGAGTATCATTGCATAAACATAAGAGAGCGAAATTGACGTAACCCAGAGCCGGAAAGCTTTATGCACGATGAAAAAACATGAAAGTTGGAAAAATTGTGTTGGGAGAAATAATTTTCACTTATGAATGAAGATTATGAAAAATCGTGAGATCGCAAAATTATCGCTGTTATTTTTGGACGAAAAATGTTTGACTTACTCATTTTAGTGCCAACTGCGACCCTTTCGAAAAAGCATTCTTCAGCGTGTGCATCGACTGTTATAAAATACGCATCGGCTTGGCTGTAAAAGCCTAACAACAATAACGATAAAAGGAACTTTTTCATTTTTGAATTGAGGTTAAGGTTCTTTTTTGTGCACTACAAAAGATGTTTGTTTTCGTTTGGAAATTTGTCGGCTATTCTAAATACGGTATCGTGATCGTTTTTTAGTATCTTGTGTTTTTATTATTTATTTTTTGGCTTTTCACACTCGTCTTCGTTAGTTACAAGTAGCGACCATCGCCGTATGTCAAGGGAGGGATTGTCGAGTTTGTCAGAAGCGATGATAGAAATAACGCCACGTTCTTCCGTTTCTCGTCACCTTACGTCACGTTTTCACGAAACTTTCAACCTCTACGATAACGAATCATGCGAGAGAAGACCTTGGACCAGCCAATCGCATGCTTCCATTGAAACATGGCCGATGCCAATAAGCAGCTTGGAATCCCGGCGTTTATTATGCAGCCATGCGAATGATTCTTGAGGCGAAAGGCAATAAAGTAAAAATGTTTCTACTATCCGGGGACTGGGGAGTATTTTGATAAGGCCAGAGAGCCAAGAAGAAATTTCTAATCGCACCGAAAGTTAGTCAAATAATCGTAAAAAATGGCTTTTGTGAAAAACGTAATGACACAAAAGTTGTCGTTCAACCAGTGGTCCGCTTGGGACCGGATAATTCATAGAAAAATGATAACCTCGTGTTGTTGGTAAGTACGATACTAATTCCCAACATTAAAATCTTTAACCTCGAATTTAAAAATTGTTACCCCAAAATTTCAATTAAGAGTTGGATCACGAAACTAAAATAATCAGAATTTGATAAAAGTTGGTGATTTTCTTCGGCACCAAATACGATGACACTATTTTTTCCAAATTTTTCGTCTGCATAGTTGTCGAATAATTGGAGTTTAAAATATGCAAAAGATATATCTATATATATATCTGATTTCTATGCTTATGCACGTAAACTCAAGTGTTCAATTGCTCGAAAACTATGCAGCAGAAAAATCTTCAAAAATTTGAATATTCATATTTAATACTAAAGAATATACTCACCAAATTTCATTAAATTCTAATCATTTCGAATTTTCCTATGCTTTTCAAATGGCAACATTGTTGTGTGTAGCCAACCTCCTGAAATCGAGCTTCTATGCACAAGATATGAACGTGAACAAAATTTTATTGTCATATATTATCAAAGAATATACCAAATTCAATTAAATTAGAAATTTTTTATGTTTCTAACATGCGGTTTCGCAAGACACTGTTGCATCGTCGTGATCGAACCTGCTGAACACAATTAATTCGAATCAATAGTTTTCAAATCGGACTTCATCCAACTTTTGGAGAAACGAAATTTGATTCGATTTTTAAATCATGACATTCTATTTATCTAGTAGATCAGCTATCAATATGGCATACACTTCGTACGAAACGAGTGATGGATCAGCAGGACCGAATGTTCAAAAATCCGTGTTGGCTCCAGTTGTCATAATGCACGGTCTGTTTGGTTCTAAAACGAATTGGAATACCTTGGCCAAAGCGATTCATCAGAGAACAAATCGTAAGGTATTTTCGATACTTTACTCAACTCTCGCGAATGATTAATTAAGTTTTTAAAACGTTCAGAATGAATAAATGAAGAATTTTCAAAATATTTCATTTTTCTTCAAACTCCGTGCCGTTTAATGTTCTTTTTGGCAAATAATTAAACTTCAGGTGATAACGGTGGATGCGAGAAATCACGGAGATTCTCCACACTCTTCAGAAATGTCGTACCTCGAAATGGCAAAGGACGTGATTCAACTTTTGGAGAATCTGAAGCTAGAAAAAGCTGCACTCATCGGACACAGTATGGGGGGTGGAACGATGATGTGCACTGCACTGAATTACCCGCAAAAAGTTGATAAATTATTAATAGTCGATATGTCGCCGGTGGTGAAACTTCGAAACACTTCGGGTCTCGTAGAAATGGACGCTGTATTCGACGCGATGTTGTCAACGGAAATAAAAAATGGTCCAAGTTTGTCGGAAACACGAAAAGCGATCGATCAACAACTCGCGAAACTTATTCGCTCCGATACTCTTCGCCAGGTACGTTTGATCTTGACCTCTCATGCTTCCGATTGAACGAAAATTTGAGCATGAAAAATCTTTATTTTTACCCAATCAACAAATCTTTGATTTTCAGTTTTTATTGATGAATCTCGTTGAGTACGAACCCGGAAAATTCAGATGGCGCGTGAATTTACCAGTTCTGGCGGAAAGATTTGGCAAAAGAATAGCCGACATTCCATTCGAAGAATCTCAAAGATTTCAAGGTCCGACATTGTTCATCGGTGGCGGTCGAAGCGATTACATAAAAAAGGAGGATCATCCATCGATAAAAAAATTATTTCCGCGAGCGGAAATCGTTTATATCGAAGGAGCTGGCCATTGGGTGCAATCGGAGAAACCGGCCGACTTTTTAGACACGACGATCGATTTTCTCAACCGAGAGTCTTGAGAAACGATCGTAAGACACTGTAGACAATCGTTGAATGGCTCAAATCGTTGATTAATCATTAAGAAGCGTAGAAAAATTGTAAAACAAAGCTTCAAAGAAGTTGCAAATTTAATTAAAAGGGTTCACGTTAAAGATACGAATTTATTGCTTTTTTCATCTTCCGGTTAGAAAAAACACATTCGACTATCAAAAACTCGGGCCTCGCGCACCGCACGCCAGTTCCGAATATGTGTAAATCGTTTTAATCGTTTAATTGATACTGTGGAACTCGGTCTCGGTCGAAAGGAAGATTGCTGCCTGGATAAGCGGGAGGAAAAACCGGTGGAGGTTGCGGACCACCCATTCGAGAGTTGTAGGGATCCGGCGACGGCCTGAAAATCAACGACAAATGTTCCTTCAATATCGTTGCAACTGGCTCGTAAAATTGCTGGAAAATCATAAGGAAACTGCGGCAAAGATTTGTAATTTCTACTGGTCAATGAATCGGATGAAAAACATGAAACTTTCGGAAAACGTGAATAAAAATGAGGAAAAAGTTTTCTCGTACCTCGTCAACTGTGAGCGCATGTACTCTTCTCGATTTTTTTGTCGAAGTTCGTCGTAAGTCGTTGACGCTCCAGCGAATTTGTCGAGCGGTTCCATTGTGAAAAAATCGTCTCGCTGGTCAGCTTGAATAATAAATGTTCATCATTCCGCGAGCAATGAAAATTCAGTTAATTGCCAAATTAATCATCGTTTCCCCATTTTTTCTGAGACAGACCAATATCTCTAAGAATTCCATTCCAAAATGCTTACAATCTGTGTGGACACCGGTGAATGAGTCGAAATCACCAGGAGACTGATAATCGTCCATTTGTAAAGTTGGCTTTAGCGGAGATTGATTATCCATGTATATTTCGTCAGAAACTAATCCCTTTTGTCTAGCGCTTCATAAAAACATCAAAATTCACATTGATTCTCGGCGAACGACAAATTATTCGCCGAAATTTTTAAAACGCTCAAGGAAGCTTGTCAGTTAACGAGCGAGAGGAATTCTTTCGATTTCTCGTCAACTTTCCAAGCATTTTTAGTGGAATTTCGCCAAATCAACATATCGGCATGAATCGCCATGGAATTTTTTGTTGGGTGATAAAAAACATTATTCGGTAGCCGTTGATCATGGGAAATGGAAAATTATCAACGTTGATTCGACGATTGGCGCAGATTGATAAGCAAAGGGACATACGTTTGTTGCTCTAGTCGTTTCATGGATGCGTCGACCATCTGTTTCAAATGGCTGTTTGGTAAGTCGAGTATTTTTTGTACACAAGTGGCTTTGTGAGAGATGATTCCTACGAAGGCTCCGAGACAACCTGCGGTTGCGAGAACTGGATAATAGCCGAACATTGCGTTTGTTTTTAAAAGGCCTGTCTTTATAGCGGCGAAAGTACAGACTGCAGCCACGGAGCCATAAGGAATTCCCTTTTTTACAAACGCTTCTTTATTACATTCTTTGTAAATTCGTTCTTCCTCGGGAGTCATACGAATAACCTGTTGCAATTGAAAAACAAAAAAAAAAACGAAAAACTGCATTTTTCGGAGTTTTTTTAAAGAATTATCGCGAATTTTGAGGTTAAGTTACAGCCAGTGGAATATTTGGCCAGTTTATTATGATCTACCGGCGAATGACCGATAAAATTATTGGGTATATTACCTCATTGGGTTGTTGTGCTTGCGGCGAAACTCTGTTGGGGCTATTTGCGTACATTTTTCGTGCGTGTATAAATTCTCTTCAAATCTACAACGAATTATAGTGAATTTTCGAATTACTCAATTTCCTTATATTCGGAAGGAATCGCAAGATTTATCTGTAACCTCAAAAACTACAAGGGTGTTCTATTGAGAGCACGATTCTGGTTGCGCATGCGCGTATTTTTTCAAAACATTTTGCACCAGGATGCGTTTTTCCACGACTCTTCCCGGAAAATTGTCCAGCGGACGAACTAACAATAAAACTGTAGACGCCACACGATTTTTTAATAAAAGAAAACAATTGGAATCTTTTTCGCAGTTTCTATAACGCGAAATGAATTTTATTGAATTACAGGGAAAAATATTACGACGGCAACGTGTTATATTATTTCAGAAACCGATAAACTGGGAAAATCGAGAAACAACTCGGTACATAGACACGAAATTATCAGGATGAATGAACGCTTGGTTCATCGAAACCGCGAGGCTTTTATTTGATCGAGTTCGAAAAGATCCAAGTTCGTATCGATTATGATCACTGTTTATGCAACGAATTCCGAGTTTAGCGAAAAACAGACTCAGCAAGGTCAGTCGAAGGACGACTCTTATTGCACAAAAACGGTACAAGATCCTACGATATGGGGAATTATGCCACCGAGAATTTTCGAGACGAGCAAATTTGTCTCAATATTCATTTAATATATATTCATATGTACGAGGGCGGAGGGGCGAGGGGGGAGCACTTCTGCAGTGTAAATGGTCCGGGAATGTTAATTATTCCAAATAAGTAATTTTCAAAACATTTATTTTATATTTAATGAACTCTTGAATAAATCGGAAGTACAAAGTCGAGTCTGAATGGTTTTTTTAACATTTTCGTACGATGAAATATGAACTGCGAACACTGAACATAGACGCCTTCTTTGTTTACGGTCGGCCCTCGTCGAGCCTCCATCGCCGGTATTTCTATGGCGTAGGCGCAAGTAATAAAGCGGCGCAAGCTGCTTGGCAGGCCGCGTAACTGGTGTTGAGAGCTGCTAACGTGGGAGCTGCGGCGATAACCGCGGCCGCGAGGGTCCCCCATCCCCCACCAGCGGCGCAGAAGCCGGCAGCGACGGCCACCCCGCACGCACTTTGGCAAGCCGCGTATGCGAGGGGCCCTGCGGCAGCTTCGCGAAAAAATTGCTTTTGAGATCGTGCTTTGCGTATATTTAGAGAAAACTTGGACAAACAACTTACCAGAGTTTATCAAAAGAAATGCCAGGATGATTGTAAAAAGTGTACGACGTTCCATTGTGGTCTTGATGGTCGATCGATCAANCCCCCATCCCCCACCAGCGGCGCAGAAGCCGGCAGCGACGGCCACCCCGCACGCACTTTGGCAAGCCGCGTATGCGAGGGGCCCTGCGGCAGCTTCGCGAAAAAATTGCTTTTGAGATCGTGCTTTGCGTATATTTAGAGAAAACTTGGACAAACAACTTACCAGAGTTTATCAAAAGAAATCCCAGGATGATTGTAAAAAGTGTACGACGTTCCATTGTGTTCTTGATGGTCGATCGATCAAGAGTTCGAACTGTAATAGAAGTTTCTGAGCTTGTCACCTTGGGAGTGGCCGGTGTGGCTCGATGACTGCGAATCTCAGAGCGGGGACCCTGGCAGATTATTGTTTTCCTCTTTAATCGAGTGCAGCGCCGCACTATGCTATTTTCCCGAATCCAATCCTACGAGCTAAACTAGATGAGTCAAGCGAAAGAACGTTGAAGTAAAAATCGCTCCTGCCCACGATCTTTGTTATTATGGGAATTTGAACTGGCAACGATAAATGTCTCGTTGAAACTATCAAGATTTTGCCAACTCCACAGTCGTCTGTCCTAAGATTTCTGTCGGTAGTGTAAACACAAACGGTCTTACATACAGATCGGGGAACTCCCGTCCCGGGGGCAGTCGCTCAGTGGACTCCGGGCGTCGCTTGAAACGCGGCGCAGCACATTGCAATTCTCGTGGTCGATGGTAAGTGACAAACAGTGGTAACTGCAATACCGACGCCGGTAAATCCTTTTCTTCATCGAAGTATCACGATGTGCCACTTGAAGTGCTGCATGCAGTCAATATCTGACAGAATGTAAACACAAACATTGAAAAATTTCGCGATCATTGTTTTGGCTGGTTTTTACGATGAACAACAAAGATTATTTCGGCAGTTACGAATTGTCGCAAGCGACGATAAACAGTTTCAAAGAAATCGAGAAACTTTTAGGACCTGATGTCAATGCGGCGGACGTAGCCTGGGATTTAATAAACCCAAAAGTACGTAACCTCCAAAGTGCGTTTCTCGGAAAAAAGTTAATGTTCGAAACTCGATTGTGGTTAACCGTAGAGAGAAGCAAAGAAAGAGCTCGAGCAAGTGGTTGAGGCAGAAATTGAGGAGAAAATCGATGATGACGCGGACACTGTACCGGTCGAGGGATCATCGACACAATTTTTTTTCAGTCAAAAAGATCGAGGCTATGTTCCACCAAGATTTACCGAACAAGAGATCGTCTCGCAATGGCTGGACGTCGCGGAATCATTGCTCGAATCTCTCGAAAGCAATAACGACACTTTGCATCTCGTACACTTGACAAATCTGTCCGATGATCAAGCCGAATCGGTCATTCGATATTTGAGTGAAAAATTGAGTCTCAAGGGCACACATAACCTCTGCCATTCCCTCTGCTCTATGGACGTTGAACAGAGCATGCGATTCGTACGAATCACATGCGACAGCCTGTTGCTCCCAAAAGTACGTGGATCCACATAAATTTTCCTCTCGCGATGACCTTGACGATTCCAAGGTCATCAGCGTTATAAAAAACTGCAAATTATTGGAAAAAAAACTTCGACAAACTTGGTTTCCGGAAAATTTGATGAAAAATCGGTTTTTTTTTTTTTTTCATCTACAGATCATCGACCTGGTAGAACCTTCACGATCAATGATCTCCATCGTGCAAGAACTAGTTGGCAAATTTCCCGAAGATGTTCGCGAGTTCCTCTTCACGCCCATGCTGAACGAACAAATTAGCGACACATCAGTTTTTTCTGCAATCGTCAATTCTCATCCGCCGCAACAGAAAAACGAGTTGATCCTGTAATTAGCTTTCCAAAAAGTTTGCAAATTCGAATGGACCACGAAATAATGTTTGAAATTCTTTCCAGCATCTTCCTCGACGTCGTTCAGGAACTCAGGGACTGGCACGTTGGCATATTGTCGCAATTGGTGACAACGAAATTGTCTGACAACGTTGCCAAAGATAAATTGCTTGCCTTACTGCTGGAAAAAGCGACCATTTACTCGCAAGACAAAAATTACGGGAAATTCGTTCTCTCTTTCATAAAACTCAATCATCCCCTCACGGACAACCAAAAGTCCATGTTGAACGAAATCGTGGCAGTAAATGGAACGATATTTAAAAAAGTTATGGAGAATTTATTGAAAAATATGTATCTGTACGGAGATTTGTGGCACGTTGCTTAATTTTAGGAACAAAATCAAGATATTTTCTCTATCTGTGAAATTCTTCGTAATTTATTTCTCATTAGATCGAACCCGGCTCCGCCCGAGGCTAGAAATGTCGGGAAACTCTCTTCCCATCTCTCCCCCTTCTCCCCTTCAATGCCCCACCAATTTCCTTCGATTGTCTCTCTGTGAAAATTCGTAGTTTTTCACGATGCTTTGTATTTCCAAATGAGCGGTAGTTCGTGTCGTTACTCTGTTAAGATTTTCACATTTTTTAATCTCTAATCCAACCTCTGGTTGTTCGGGAAAAGACGGAGTCGCGTGGACGAATTGAAACGTCTCGTAATATCAAAAAAACTAGAGACTCGATCAAACGGTTCCTGAAGACTGGTAAAGTACTTTTTATTTTGTGTACGAAGTTTGCGTTTAACTGATGCTGCTAGCATTTCGTTCGTGGACTTTCGTTCCTACAAGGAATCGAAGATTTCGTCATTTATTTTCTTGGCATTTTATTGGAGGGATCGTTTTTGAAGCGAGAATAAAAAGAAATGGAACGTTTATCCGTTTTCTCTTTTTCATTGGCAACTGAAATGAAGCACGACTTTTCAAAGTTACGACATAATTCGCGTATCATTTCATTTTTAGAAATACCGTGGGAGCCCTGTTTTCGAAACCCCTATTATCGTAATACCGATCGGTCCGTTGGAATGCATTTCCGATAAGAATGAAACTCGGTATTAAGAAGAATAAATGTAAATGAGGGAATGATCGAAAAAATGCACGTGGGGTGGAATTTAGAACAGAGAACAAGCGATCCGGCTTTTGCGTGCGTTGATAGAAAAAGTGGAAGTTTTTTGTTACTTTCGAATACGAAATGGTGGTATTTTTAGTGAAGAATCGGTATCGATAGTCTAATCGCATTAACGACGTTTCGACAGCCAGGAAACGTCGTTACAGCTAATAGTTTCCTGTGACCTTGAAAAATGCATACTCACGTCGAACTATTTCTTTCTCTTTCACGCTGACAATTCGTGGGACGATCAACGTCTCAATTAGTCTCAAATTGCCATGTACACATTAAGGTTGAGTGGAGTCCAAACTCCACGATCTTGTCAATCAGAACAATAAGTCATTCTCCAGAGGGATTAGAACATTGAAATAAACTTTGACAAGAGTCTCACTTTCTTTGACAGCAGTCGCCTGCGTTTGTTTAGCCTCGGCGTTCTTAAACTTTTGACAAACAATAATGATCTTTCAAAATGTCATTCGCGTCGTCAGGACATCGGGATTATTGCAGCGAGCTTTTCTTCATCAATTATTTATCGCGGTATGAATACACAAGATCGACATGACATTTTCTTCTATTATTATCCATCCATTCTAACAACTTGACTTTTTAATAATTTCAATGAAAAGTGATCGAGCTATCGATAAAAAAAACAAAGAATTCATGATTAGTGAGGTTACGTGACTTTTACGTTCGATTATCGAAAACTTTTCAAATGAATTCTCAATTCAGTGGAATTTTCGAGCTTCTGCTGTTGAAAATGCCAGTTTAAATAATCAACGAAATATTTCAGGTTCGAAAAGTCAATTTTGTGCCGAAAAAATTGATTCTGGGAGCTCCGTTGGTTGCGCAGCTCAAAAAAATGGATTCACTGCCACAAACGGATGTGACCAAAGCGATGTTAGCAGAAGCTGACGCTCTTTTCGAACAAGGAAAATATTCGAACATCTACGAAGAATTCAAAAACTACAAAGTAATTATGAAAATTCTAAAAACTTTATTCCATCGTCACAAAATCAATTACCCCGTTGTTCGTTACGGCAAAGTAGTATCTGGTGCTGCAGTTTGCAAAAAATGTCTCAACAGCACGATTTGTTGATTTCAAGGATGGAAATAGTACAGAAATGTTGTGGAGGCTTTCTCGAGCACTGTACCACATGGCAAAGACTGCCAAAGCCGACGAAGCCAAAGCAATGATTTACGAAGCTTACGATCTTGTCTGCAAAGCATTGGCGCTCCGGGAGGACGTTTCACAGGTTCATAAATGGTACACGGTTCTCCTAGACAGTAAATCTGAGTACGAGGGTACGAAGGCACGAATTCAACAATTGCAAACAGTGAAGGATCATATGCTGGTAAATAATTCGACATTTCTGCAAATTACGCAAAAAATAAAGAAATTGGACAAGAAAAAAAACTTAAAAATTCAGAAAAAATCTTTAAAAAACGTGATTACAGTTTTTCTCAAAATTTGTATCATTTTTAACGTAGCTGAAAATGTTCTCATGACGAATTTCGATAAATTATTCGAAATCTTTCAANGTTCTCATGACGAATTTCGATAAATTATTGGAAATCTTTCAAATTTTGTGTTAATTTTTAGACGGCGGCCAAATTGGATCCCAAGGATGCAACGATTCTGCACATGCTTGGCAATTGGTGTTACCAGGTGGCCAGTCTCTCCTGGTACCAAAGAAAAATCGCATCAGTGATTTTTGCAGCTCCTCCGGTTTCTTCGTACGAAGAGGCTTTACAATTTTTACTCAAAGCCGAAGAAATCGATCCCAATTTTTATAGCCACAATTTACTTTTGCTTGGCAAAACTTACCTGAAACTAAATAACAAAGAAGAAGGTTTGAAATACTTGAAAAGGGCTTCGGAATATCCGGCGAAAAACAACGATGATCAGGATGCTAAGCAAGAAGCAACTAAACTACTTAGTGGTTTGTGAAAATGACGCGCAGACACACGTTCGCTGATGGTGAGAATAATTTATTTTACAATTAGAAGATTTCATCTATTTTTTTATCAGTTCATTTCGTATTTTCGACAATATTTTTATAATTAACTGCGCGATTTTTTTGGACCAACATTAAAGTTCAAAATTCACATTTATCTCGATCAACGATCAACTTCTTCGATGTCTTCGGTATTGTCAGACTTTTTACGGTTCGCTCTCATTAGCGAAACAAAAAATCGGCTGAGCACATTGGCCGGGCGCGTTGGTTCGCGACTCTCGAAAACTTGTTCCTGGGAGTCTCGTTCGTTTTCCCGAGCAGTCGATCCATCGTTACGGTTGCTTTGACGTGACGAATCTCGCAGTCTGATTCGATCGGTATCGTGAGAATTGACAACGTTGCGTCGATTTGACGTTTCTCGAAGAGTCTGACAACAAATGTTGACTCTCTTATTCAAAATATTGACAACAGTGGTAAAGAAAATGAAAGACTTTGAACGAAGCCATTTTTCTAAAATCGTGATTCGTAAAAAAATGGAAATTACGATCCGACTAAGTTTTTATTCGCAAACGATCAATTTGCTAGCTACGAATTTCCCGGATCGTTACTTCATCATGAAAAATAATACAGACGCGAAATGTTCGTCGTTGAATCAGAAAATTCAATTGAAAAAATAAAAAAAAAAAATTCTTACGTGCGAAGGCATCGCGTTTTTTTTATTGTTTTCGCGTCACGACAGTCTCGGCCCCACTTTTAATAACCGTTTACTTTGATCTCAATAGTTACTCATACCGTTCGAAACTAATTTTGTTTTCAGTTGCCGTCTCCTGCCAAACAGCTCGCTCCGATGATGTGCGATTCCCGACTAGTGTATTGGTTTTTTTTTTCTTTTCATACGATCGGCGTTCAATCATCGAAGTAAGTCCACGAATCTTCAAAACAATGGTACCATTTGTATTATTCCGTATAGAGTTAACCGCGAGATGCGGATCACGTGTTCAGAAAATATTTCAATTTCCTAAACGACGGGAAAATGTTCCTTGTCAAAACAAATTTTCCAAAGTCTTCGTGAGAAGTATCCACGCCGTTGGGCATTTATTTAATACTTTCGAGAATCCTTCAGTGCAATATTGATCATGTTATTGTATTTTTTTAAATCGAATTTTGTAAGAATCTATTTTTCTACGATTTATTAACAAACGATAATTATTGTAATAAAAAATTCAATTTATATTTTTTAAATAATTAACCGACTCAGAGGGCAAGTTGTAGTTCAATGGATAAAGGACTTTTCTATGGGAATCTGGTTTTCTACATTTTTAAAGAAGAGCTGAATTTACAAACAGAAATTTTTCGTATTTCAAGGTCGAAATTTGCATTCCAAGGTCAAAATCTTTTCGAGGACTATTTCGCAGGGAGGAGGGAATTAATTTTTTAAATAGTTTCGGATTGTATAGCTTGCGACATTTATTTTCATTGTTTTCGTTGAAGTTGCATATTTACATTTTAATCAATATTCATCAGAATTAACGTTCACCATCGCATTCGTCTTGAGGATTCGTAGCACTGGCCAAGGGTTGCAATCCTGGAACCGGCCGTTGTCCCGGATTTTGGATCGCGGGATTGTTACGTTGTCCAGCAGCTGCCAATCTTTGCTCATTGTATATCCGGTCCATGTTGGCTAGTCGGGCTTCCAGAACTGCAGGCAATATTCCTGGACGTCGATTATTCTCTTCCGGATTTGGAAGATTCGGGTCATTCTGTTGACGCTCAGCTCGAAGCCTAGCTTCTCTCAAATTCTCTGCATCTTGTCGTAGCCGCTCCGCTGCTCTTGCGTGCATTCTCGCCTCTCGTAACCGCCGCGCTGCTCGTATATCGATTCTCGGGTTTTGTGGCTGCTCCGCCGCTTCAGCATCATTTCTTGCGTTTTGTGGCTGCTCCGCCGCTTCAGCATCAATTCTTACGTTTCGTTGCTGCTGCTGCAACGCTCTCACATTAATTCTTCCGTTTCCTCGCTGCTCCGCTCCTTCAGCCTCAGCTCTCGCGTTTCGTCGCTGCTCCGCCGCTGCAGCATCAATTACCGCGTTTCGTTGCTGCTCATCCACTTCAGCATCAAATCTCGCGTTTCGTCGCTGCTCCGCCTCGTTTTCATCGTTGCCTTGATTTTCTGGCTGCTCCGCTGCTCCTGCATCTCTGCCCTCATTCGCTGCCTCCTCAGCCTCGTCTGCATTAACAGCTTCATCCATCTCTTGCAAAATACGACGCCTCAGTCGTGCGTCACGTTCCACGGCTCTGTGGTAATATGTCAATCTTTCTTTCATGTAATCCTCGACTGTGACTACGTCGTATTTCACCTCGTAGTTACATTCGCACAGCTCAGGAATGAGGAAAAATGGCTCGTCCGGTAGATCCTCAGGATGGATCCAACTCGCGGTCTCCCGACGGGGATCCTCTTCCCCGCAACGATGTGCCATTTTGGCTGCTTCACTGTCTGCGAGTCTAAAAATAGGAGACAAAAATTAATTCACTCCGGAAATCGTTAAAAAATCCACGGGCACTGGATTTTCTTCAGAAGATTATTCACGTGAACGCGAAAAATTATTTGAACCGATAGTGTTGCCAGAAATTCTTTGCTAGGCCTCGGAAGCGTCTCTACGCATTCGACGTTCCATTGGCTCAACGGCCCATCGTCGAATCGGCTGAAAATCACTTCACATCGAAATTACTGTCATTTTGATATTCGGACAACGGTCGATGCGCGGATTTGTATTTATTTTCAGCAGCGAAAACGACAGTGGTCCATAAAAAAAAACGAGCGACTATTTTTTGAAAAATCTCTGATGCTAATTCATTTTTGTATCAGAAACTTTGCGCTTTTCGCGTCGCCCGGCTTCGAAATTATTCGGGATTTTCGACGAGGATAAAAATCCATTTTTATGATTTGTTTCATTTTTTGTACTCACAGTGCGGAAGAGTTTTGAAGCTTCCAGCGTTCTTGGAGCTCGTTTCTGCAGCTTGTGTTGAAAATCAGTGAATGGTAATTTTGGCCGGAACTAATGCGTTTGTACTCCACAATTTCTGCCAAGACACTGTTGGGTTTTTCGCGTTTGTCCCTTCCGAATAAACCCCCGTGCGGCAGGTAGCAGCGGGCGAAGGTTTGGGTGTCGAGTCGGAACTTTTCCGGTCGAGATGTCCAATGCCTGCACGCTATAGCAGCGCGCGATTGCCAATCGGTTCTGATTGGTCCCTTAATTCTCAGGCCTGTTTCCTATTAAGTCTCGAAAAGCGGCAAACGCTTGAGAAAAACTCATTACCGTCTAGCGATACGTACGAACAAATTCTTCCCCTCATTCGATGGATTCTGCCGAGTGACACGATTAGTTATATTTTGTGTCAACGGCTCTCGAGGTTTTGCTGAAATTCCGATTCCACGTTTTCCAAAATTTTTATTTTTTTATTTTGAAGGTTGTCATTGCTCTTTGTTTCCGAATAATCTCCCAATTGATAATTAGTAATTTGCGGATTTTTATTAAATGATTTTTTCCAATTTTTGACACACAGAGTGATGGAAAACTTGGAGAATAAACGAACGAGAACAAAAATGCATATTTTTCGAAAAGTTTATTCATTTGCGTATATAATAAAGACGAAAAAAAAATACAGATCACTTAAAGAGTAAATATACGAGTTTGTATAATTTATGTGGATTTTATTCCGGTATTTGTTTACTTTTAAATAAATAATTCACGTAGCTTCAATAATTTACGAAGTAAGCCTAAGGGCGAACGAAAGAAAAACGATCGAGAATTTCGTTCGAACTGTTGTGCATCGCACGTTAAAATAAAAATGTCTTAGTACGTATGCCAAAACTATTATCGAGTGTATTTATAATTTTTAGATTGTTCATTGAGAACTGGCACACATAAAAACGTGTGGTTATTGAAATAAGGAAAGCGCAGGCAAACTACAGCGCACTCGGCGGTTAAAATTACGAGCTTTTCCGTAAAGATCGGGCACTCGAAGGGAAGAAAATTAAATCCGGAAGCTTATAATTTTGACGACCAACGGTGCTGCAGTCTACGTTCGCTGTACACTCTAGTGTCATGTGTGGAAAAGAAAATTTAACAACGTCACGTTCCAAGTGATTCGCGATTAATTAGTCAATTAAATACATAGCCATAATTACATCGTAGCATCGTTTATCAACATAAAAATAAGCAGAACTCAAGGTCGTGTTTATAGGTCAGTCTATCGAGAAACGAGCTGCTCCGAGATGAGCCAAAAATCGTACGTAAGGGAATGGGAATGATTGAATACGTTTTTTTTCTTCGTAATAAAAAATCGAATCGACTGAACGAACGTAGAGAAAGGCTNGAAAATTTAACAACGTCACGTTCCAAGTGATTCGCGATTAATTAGTCAATTAAATACATAGCCATAATTACATCGTAGCATCGTTTATCAACATAAAAATAAGCAGAACTCAAGGTCGTGTTTATAGGTCAGTCTATCGAGAAACGAGCTGCTCCGAGATGAGCCAAAAATCGTACGTAAGGGAATGGGGATGGTTGAATACGTTTTTTTTCTTCGTAATAAAAAATCGAATCGACTGAACGGACGTAGAGAAAGGCTTTCGATATTTTATCAGTTGTTCGACTCGTTGGAATATAAAAATAAGTTTCCTGCTCTTGCAAGCTCAATTTTTAGCTCCAAGTTTTGGACCGTGATTATTGGGAGGGAGGCTATCGTTTAAAAGTTATTTGCACGTGTACTCCTCGGTGCGTTCAGTGCAAGTGTCGCAATGCACGCGACAACACCAATGGAACTTGCATCTGCACTGCCACGTTCTCGTGAATTGATGAGTGTTGTATCCTCGTCCACAGCACATGAGGTCACAGCCATCGGTACCTGAAAAACATCATTCCAGCGGAATTTTCGTTAGTTTAATTTTTTTGGTTCATTTTCGGTTTTTTCGAATTTTTTGCTCGTCGATCCGAATGCATGCGGTCTCGTAAATTTTTCACTTCTGATTCGATTGAATTTCGATGCATATACGAATGAAAAATATAAATAGATCGAAAAAAAATTGTTGACAGTTTTTGTTATTTTCTGACCTTTGCTCGTACGATTGCACGATCGACCTTGGGTGCCCAGGCTACCCTGGGCGAGATCAGGCTCGCAATAGTTTGGCGATGCTTCGAGAAAAACGAGCTCGCTTCTTTTTGGAATTCTCTTTTGGCTCATTCCCGGACCACCGCTAACTTTTATCCTTTTTAGTACGAGATGCGGCCTTCGTGGTTTCGACGATTTTCTCGACGGCCTACGATCGTTTCGGGAACTCGAATAGTCCAACGATTTACCTTGCGACTTGGCGTCGTTGCCGATTATTGGCACGATGTCCATTGACGACGAATGCGTCAAATAATCGGAGGCCTGCCAAAAAAGTTGACGCATTATCATTTAATTTTTTTTTTTTTTACAATTTTACTCCATTTAGTTGTCGAGGTAAAAAAATCGAAATGACAAACCTGAATCGTGGGCGGAGGGGGCGGCGTTATGGCCATAACAGGTCGCGCGCGATAATATTTTTTCATGAGAGCATCGCCGATCTGCCGGAAGCTGGGGAGCGTTCTCCAGCAGGTTCTGACTGTGCAGGAACCGGAAACACCGTGGCACTTGCACTCGGTCTGCAACAGGGCCTTGACTATCTGAAACAAAATAATGAAACGAAACAAAAAGAATGACTACGAGGCGAAACAAAGGTCAAGAATGTCAAACACACTTTTTTAAATGTTTAAACAAATTTCGTTCAAGTTTATCGATGCAGAATATTCCAGGGCACACAGTGCAAAGTACAAATCGTGGAAAACACGTGCAATGAGTTTTTTTTCGATAACTAAACGAATTTGCTACTAAAAACTTCCCTGAGTCGATCGCAACGAGTCAAAAACCAGGAATTTGTTAATTGAAGCAGAAATTTTGTTGAAATTTTTGTTTTTGTTAGCGAAAATGTTGATTATTTTACAAAAATTTCGTTAACTCGATAAATTCAATTTTTTGGTGCAAATTTTTCGAAATAAATGATTCTGTGACTTTATTCCCTTTGTACAGCTCTGTATACGATGGAATATATACGAAGCTTTTGAACTATATATCGAGCACATATTAATATACTTCATGATATACCGTTGTTGTTGGTGGACGAAAAAGAAGAAGAAAGAAAAATTTGCATAAGGAGACTCGATCGTGCATATGTGTCTTATGTAAATCTTTTCTTGAACGACTCGAGAGTTACTCCAGAGTTCTCGTAAATCGTGACTTGCCACAGTGTAAAAGCCAAAGAGAAAGAAAAAAGGAAGAAAAAATAAAGTTATGAGAACGAACGAGAAGAAATAAAAATATATATTTTGATAAAAATTCATTTAGGCTGGAGGGAGAAATTCGAGTGAGTCTTCTGCCCATTCCTTTCTTCTGCTAATGTCGATCGACGCTCAGGTATGACATGGACAATGGGATCGGGGTCATTAACCTCATGGCGTGTACGTCCGTGTATTGGTTCGTCCCATTCCGATCATAAAAACCCTTGCTCGTAATAATTAGGGGTCTCAGGGATTCCTCACGCTCCTGTCATTTCCCTCGCACATTTTCTTCTCCATAGAAAACAGATTTTGTCGTCGTGTCTCATCGTTTTATTTTTCTAATTCTTAGGCTCGCCACTTTCGTATTGACTCGTCGTTAAGGGCATTTTACACTTAAAGTTCATTTTCGGGACATCCCCTTAATTAATTATCGTTAATTCTCTTGCTATTGAAATGCGAAATTGTGCTTGTTCATTTTTCTTCAAATTTCAAACTCTTGAGGTTATTCGGGGCGAAAAAAATTGTACAAATATGTGTTGGAGTAATAATTCAATTGCAGCTTTATGATCGATCGGTATTCCAGTTCCTCGACGAACGCGAAGAGCGTTGGACACACATGAGAAATATTTGTAATAACATGCACTGGATCTACAGAGTGCACGTATAAAATGGTATAACGTGCGGAGGCCGATGTATGACCGGGCATTTCGCATTAATCGTCGAACCTCTATACTTTGCGTGAATACTAGAGTTATACGCTCGCACAACGTTCTCTCGCACCCGTATTAACAAGCAAGTACAAGCTGTAACTGATCCCGATAGAGAGATGGATATCAACACCACGTAGGCTGCTTCGAATCTCTTCAGTGTTACAGTTTCGTACACAGGCACTCGCAGGCTAAATGTGCAATGAATAGAACACAAATTTACAACTAAATCTGCCCTCCCAATCAATTTTTTCATCGACTTTCCTGCTGAGTTTCTCATCTAATCCGCAAAATCGAGTATATCTTTAGAACGAGTCGAGTTACACAAAAACTTCAAAGGACCAATTTTGTAGCGCATCAAATTTCCTATAAAAAAGTATTAGTCAAAATTTTTCTATCGTTGACGGCTTTGGATCTGAGAGCACATCAAATTTCCGTATGATTTTCGACGGCCACTTCGATCTTCTCTCACGACTAGACTATCCCAGACAGAAAAATGTCATCTGAACCTTTTTTGTAGGAAATTTTATGCTCTACAACATTGGTCTTATTCATTTTATCGCTATCTTCAACCGTTTACGAAAAAACATCACGAAATGTTTCGATCGTTAAACCATGCGACTTTTGGACTATTAAACCTGTGCCACCCTGTACATTCGTATATTTGCACACATATATTTATACACATTATGTGCACGTATCCATGTTTATATATGGACCTATCCCGTTACCTGTTATTATCCCGACGTCGCGAAGCCCGATCGATTTACAGCATAATTCGAGGAAATCGGCACGAGCGTAACGAAACGTTATTAATGCCTATAGACACGAGGTTCGCAATGTATACAGTACAGAGTACCTGATGCAGGTATAGTTTGTAAAATAAGTAAAGTTTGTCTTTGGTAAATAAATGCACGGAGTGTTCTACGTCGAACGGATCATCAAAAGACGTGATTCTCATTGTGCGGGATTCGCGATTGTTTATGCGACGATTCCTCGATCTCGAGATTTCGTTTTTCATTTTTTTCTGCACTTTACTGCAGATTTGAAAAAAAAGGTTGTGCATTTATATTTTTTCAAAAGTTGGAGACGATTCGATGTGGAACACTTCGTGTTTATAAACTTGTCCGAGAGAAAGAGGAGAAAAAAGCGAATTCTAAGGTTTTCTCTCCTGCTATTGAAAGCCCAGGATACACGTAGATCGAGTGCTGCCGTTTTGATTAATTTGTTTGGACTTTTGCGGCGGGACCGGTCGGATTAATTGAGTTAGCCGAACATGGCGTTGACAGCCAGTCGATTCAATTAGGCGCATAACTGCCGGCTTCACTTTGACTGCTCTCTAAATGTATAGTTTCTATTCATGTGTTTGCGTGTGTGTGTGTTTTTAGGGGGATAATATATTTCGAGGAGTAATATTTATCGATGTTTCGTTTCGTTTCGTGCAATGAAATTTTTCTCACCTTTCGACCAGCCTTGTTGTTGTGAAGATTCATGAGACTTCTCGCGTCACCCTCGACCTCCCTGGAGTCCAAAAACCTACGCGCGAATCTGTGTTGTCAATATTCATAATTAATCATTTAATAGTCAAAAGCGTTTTTGAAGTTGAAGAAAAAAAAATGAATTTGTTTTTTGTCTCGTTAAAACTGACCAATCAATTTTCACGGTTCGTTAATTGACGTTACGTCACTTTATGAATTATTATTTTGTACGTGTGCTTTTTAAATGTATGCCGCATCGGCTTTTACCTCATTCCGTAAGTCACGTCCGCGCTGCATCCTCCCCACTCCCAACCATTCGGTGGTAACTCCTTCCTCGTTCTACAAAAATAATTGACGGCGATAAAATCAATCACTTCCCGTTTCTCAACTCTTCTCCTGCTTCAGGGTCTTTTTGTTATTCCAATCACAAAAAAAATATGATTCGCGATTCGTTAAACTTCGCTCGATCGACTAATTCCGGGAAATTCATACGGTTTTTTAATCGCAATTATTTATTCAATCAATTTGAAAAACGAGCGTTTTTCTTCCAGTTTTTGCAAGATTTTGCTTTCGGAACTATCGAAACTTACCTCACAGCAGGCTCACAACCGCAAGCTGTTATGTTACCCCTACTGCAAGCTGCTGTGATCGCGTACGTAATGCCAGCCGAGCTGATGGCATACGTAAAAGCTGCTTCCCTGCTACCTGCAAAAAAAAACCCATTTTTGTTAAAAAAACCAAATTTTGTTAGAAAAATAACAAAACGACATAAAACGTAACAATTTCGATGCGGTATACACAGAGAAAATGATTTTTTTCTGCAATTCGTAAAAGATCGTAGAAAAAAAATATTTCGTTCGTTCAAATTTTAAAAAATAAAAAAAATTCAACTCGGAACGCAACATGGCAATAGATTTTTGTTAATTGAATAAAATATGAAATTCTTTTACGGATTTATTAGGACGGAAAAAAAAGAGAAGAGAGAAAACAACGTCGCGGTGTTTAACATGAGAAAGAAGTGCGAGATTGGCAACGGAAGGGTTTAGTGCCCACACTGGGAGTTTTCCATATAGCTTGAGAAAAGGCGAGGAGGAGGCAGCGCGTGGTGCAAGTTGAGAGCGCGGGCAGTTTCTGTCATATTAATTTACAGCCTCGAGTATGCTTGCGGGTCTGACTAAGCGTGAGCACAATTAATTACCCGTGGAGAGCTTTCAGCTCGTTTGCCATGTGAGATGAGTTACAGTCGAGCATTCTCTTATTTTTCAAAAGATATTTTTTCTCTTTCCCTTTTCGTCCTTTTTCACTGCAAAAGTTAATGCGCTGTTGTGTCCACTTTGATCTCGTGGTTCCCACGCGAGCAGGACGTCAGCACTTTCACTTCGAACTGCATGCGTCGACTACGAATTTCTTTCGAAAATTTCCATCGGTTGCAATACAAAATTCATGTTTTTTCACCGCGTCCATTTAAAATAACTCGAGTCTCAAGAACGGGGACAAAACGTTTGGATAAATGTTGCGTGACGCCGTAAATATCACAGGAGCAAATAAGAGATGAATGTCTTCACGCGGCACACAGGACTCGTTCGCAATCGTGAGAGCGATACGCCGTATTGAGAATTTTCAAAGATCGTATATGTGGCACATACGACAGCGACGTACGATCAGGAGTTGGCGTCTCACAATCGAAAGGCGAGAAATTAAAATGAAAAAATAAATATAAAAATTACAAAATGGCATATGCACAATGACGATGCACATCGCGTGTGCCGCGCCTGTACGAAGCATATCATTACGTACATGTGTGACTTGAAATTACAAAGTGCTTCAGTAGTCCTTACAATGTTTTTTATAACCTCCGAAAAAATCAAAAAGGATTCGAACAAATGAACAGGGAAATATTCCTTTTGCGTCTATCGGCGAACGTCCGCCTGCAAAAGTTCGATACGTAGCGTTGTTTTTGTCACGCGGGATACCTTGATCTTCTGCCGAGCACTCGTTAGTCGGCCCATGGGAAAAGTTGATCCTGATAAACTTTCTTGGCAGATACAAAAGCGACTTTGCGAACGATCAAAAAGCTTTTGCGATAGAACTGAAAAACTACGCGAAGTATTTTTATGGGAAACTCGTTGCCGCGGTCGAATCTGAGGAAATTTGACTAGAAACGAATCCACAGTCGTCTCTGTAACGCACGCTTCGGATTTATGCAACTTGTACTTAGGACACTAGGAAAATACTACAGCATAGGTGAGCCCAGGCGAAAGAGAGATCGCGATATCGCGACGATCGGTTGCCTGATTTATAAGACGCCCCGAGATAGCTATCTCGTTCGTCCACCGTGTGTCGCAATCCAGCCAATTTATGTAGCACGCGACATTCTGCCAGCTATAGTCCCTTTTCTCTCTCTCTCTCTCTCTCTCTCTCCGGGCGCATTATATATAGTTTCTGCATCAAAATGCAACGCGTGAAAGAACGAGAGAAACGAAGACTTCCTTTTCTTCAAGTCTCTGCTGCTACTCTTGCATATCACTGTATATGGGAGTGTACGCGTTAGTAAAGTGGATTTGTTTAAACGTATATACAAGTTAAATAGTATGGGACCGGAATTCTAATGTCCTGTAAGTCGTTTTAAGGACATGAACGAGAAACAGGACATTCGTCAGCTCATTCGTACTCCCGTTCTTGTTTGTGGACGAGAGAGAAATAAACAGGAATAAAAAACAAAACGTCGTTGTGTGTCGCGTTGTTTCTACAGTTTACAGTGGAACTAATTTTTCGAGCGTCGATTATTTTTTATAATTGTATCGAATCCTCAGTGTTCCTCATCACTTGGCAACGGTGTAAAATGCAATCATATGGTGCGGATATCAAACACCATAAAAATGAATTAATTCCATAAATTGAAAATTTACAGGAAAAAAAAAAGATTGGTTTGTTCTCACTCAGCTTTGGTGTAACATATGGTGGCATCCTGATTCGGAACCTTGACCTTATTTTTTGTGACTCGAACTCACAAGCTTCGATTTAAAAAAAAAATCTTTCGAATCGATCGTTGGGTTTTTATTTATTCAAAGAAANCAGTGGAACTAATTTTTCGAGCGTCGATTATTTTTTATAATTGTATCGAATCCTCAGTGTTCCTCATCACTTGGCAACGGTGTAAAATGCAATCATATGGTGCGGATATCAAACACCATAAAAATGAATTAACTCCATAAATTGAAAATTTACAGGAAAAAAAAAGATTGGTTTGTTCTTACTCAGCTTTGGTGTAACATGCGATAATATGGTGGCACCCTGATTCGATACCTTGACCTTATTTTTTGTGACTCGAACTCACAAGCTTCGATTTAAAAAAAAAAATCTTTCGAATCGATCGTTGGATTTTTATTTATTCAAAGAAAATGAAATGTGATTTTTAATCCTGTGAGTTTTCATTTGAAAAGGTCACCGACGATTTTTGCGTAAGACTATCGATTAGCTGCTTTTTTTTCTTTATGTCAAGATGTCATCAGGTCTGACCAGTACGCGACATACCTACTGCGAGAGTGAAGCAAGCAATTTCTACATTTCTCGCAGTCTTTCCTGATGCGCGCGGTTGAGTCTGTGTTTCGTTTCCCCGAACTTTTTTCGCTGACATTCCGATCGAGCGAATTCATCAGGGTTCCGAAAAAGCTTGGAAATTCCATTAATAACATAAATAAATTCCGCGTTGCATTCTACAGCATAACCTGATGCTCGGGAGAATTCCAATGGGGTAAAAAAGTTGTACTCTGCGAGCGAGGAAAGATTCTTCGGCGTATCGATCTTTCAGACTTCGTATCAATTATTTCGTCATCGTTGACGTTTGCTTCAGCGGTTTATAAGAATCAGGCATCTCCCCACCTTTTACGGATTTGTACTTTTTGCAGTCCAGGACAGAACTGACAGCAAGAGAGAGAGAGAGAGAGAGAAAGCTCCTGAAGTGAAAGTGAAAATTGAGTCGACTCGTCGAGTCCACGTTGTCATCTCGCGAACTTTACTTCCGGTCTGCGTGTACAAATATGTAAATCCACATGCATCTTTGAGCTCGGTCATTTTCGATTTAACACGAGACTGATTGGACGCGCGGAAGAAACTCGAGGCGAATTTATGCCGAGCGTTTATGTCAATGCTCGACAAGCCTCACATCTATTTAGTGTCGGAAGAGAGTCCGCCTTTCAACAAGGAAATTTATCGTTTCATCGCCCGAGCTCCGAGTATGTAGAACTACATAAAAGTATCATGCGCTCAAACCACATTTATATACGATATAAAATAAATCTGGAAGAGATTTTTGTAAAATGGGACGCAGAGGCAAAATGGCCACGAGGCAGGTCGAGGATCGCCTAGAAATCAATTCGCAAATAATTAAACTTGTGACTCAAACTCGGATCTATAGAAAAATCGTGTTTTTCGACGTGAACATTTTCATATTCCCTTACGAGAGAAAGTATCGAAGCAATTAGAAATGTTGATTCCAAAGAAAATTTGAATAAATCTTCTTCTTCGTAAAAAAAAAAAATGAATTTCTATCGCGTTTGCAAAGCGATGTTCCATTTTGCCACTCGATTCCATTCAATCCTCTGGCATGCTCATCTGTATACAGCAGAGAAAATATGGATCGTAAGAACATGCACGGATATAGTTATCGCCCTTTAAAGGGCTGCTTACAGTCGGATAATACGCGGCGATCTTCGCAGCGCCTTTCCATAAATTCATCACAGCTGGTGAATTGTCGCTTTGCCATACTGACCAAATGAGAACCAGTTCCATATTAGGAAGCCAAGAAAATTCAACGTATATTACACCTTTGGGGCAATCGCGGCGACGGGGACAGTTCAGCTAAAGATTTTTTCCACTTCTCATGCAACTTTAGCAACGAGATTGTGATCTATATATTTTCATACATGGATAATGGATAGATTGCTTTGGATACCGTGAGAAAGTCTTTGCACATTTTCGTTCTCCAGCGAGATTTTTTCCGCGCGAATAATCGATAATGATCATTTGATTGATCGTTTACATCGATATATTAATCATTTTCGTATATCAATGTTAATTCAATACGAACTTTGATTAATCGTGAATAATGCGAGTGCAGCTACTAAAAGGAAGAGAAATCGTTGGATGTTTTCGATCTAAATCGATGCGTAAAGAGCAGAAACTAACAATTAGTTTCCAGCGTTTTTTTCGCTGGAGATTCAACGCTTCATTATTCATTTTTTATTGCTCCAGCGGCCCGAATAGTAAATCTCGTTATTTGGGTCTTTTGTACGCACGTTCGCATGAGATGCTGAGAAAGGAGAGACGCGGTGAAGAAAAGAGAAGAGAAGGAAGTTACGGGGGAGCTTCACGAGCAAAAACTCGAGCCTCACAGTAAATCAACACTCTGTCGCGTGCATGTGTATCTGTACAGAGAATACTCTGTAAAGAGTAGAATTTTTCTTGTTCGTAGGCCTTGGGAGATGCTCGAATTGTATGAGCCAAGGGAAACGAGAACGTACCCAATTTGAAAAATATTAACAACGACACTTGAGCAAGTCTGATTACATATAATTTATAATTATTACAATTAAACGAAGCTCATTATTCTCTCATGTCAAGATTTAATTATATCGATCGAAAAAGGAAGGACGCCAACGTCATTACGAGAGTTGGTGTACGCGCACCTAACTCCAGAATAAAGAGCTCAATTTATATTAGTCGCAAAATTTTTATTCACTTTTCTTTGGGACGAAAAGAAAAAAGAAGAAACTTGTAAATCGTTCTTAAAGTAGATGACGTCATCACTCTCCCTTCAGAGGAACACGATACACGAGAAAAAGAGAAAGAAAAATACGATAGCACGTCGTTAATCAAGACGTCTCGCTAATTGGCACGACGACATTGATTCTTCACGATCCGCATTATCGTTGATTTTTATGGGGATAAAAGTAGCTGGGGCCGGTGTGTGCAGCACTGCAGCAAATTTTCACATCGACAAACGAATCTATATATAAGCACAACTCGCATTGGACCGGACTTTCTTGCCGCGAGATATTCCCGCTTGTGTAACCAGCAGAAATATGATCCTTCGAAACGATTCTCGCGGTCTCGTCTTTTACTGCAGTAGCCACGAGGACGAGTTATACTTTCTCGAGTCTCGTTGTCGCACAAAAAAAGCTGCAACTGATAAAAAAAAGCGGATTCACCCCCGTGAGAGAAGCAGGTGACGCGAGAGACACTGCAGAAGTTGTGCAATGAAGAAACAAAAAATCAACTGTCGTATAGCCACAAAAGCCTATTGCCGCTCGCGAGTGTAACTTTTTTTTCCTACATCGTTCGCTCGATGCTTATATTCGTTTACATCCCATTCGCGTGAATCTCGAATGACTCGACGCTTCTCCGAGTGTCTCAATCGAACTCTCAGACCCACAGAAACAAAAAAATCATGAAAAATCGAACGCCAAGCGATCCCAGGTGTAAGACAATACAATCTTTCGGTATTCGCGTTATCGTGCGCGGCCTATCGGCGTTTGTATCTATTTCGTATGTCCGGATACATTTTTATTTAGCCAACTACATTATTGCTGGGGAAATGGCAATAAAATACTCGCGAGACCTTTTCGTATCGCGTTGAGAGGCTCGAGAGAAGATCGGCAAATGTTTACGACTCTCTCTGTGCGCGGACAAAAAGTTAAGTGCATTAGGTGATCGTGGGCAGTTGAACGCGATGTGGAAACGAAGCTCTTCAAACATACAGGCAATTTTCACGTTGGTATTATTGCCCGTATTGTTATTATTGTTAATATTTAAATTATTATTATTATAATATGATATGAAAATGGTTGTAAATGTATTTAACGAATAGGAGGTGGCAGCACGTATTCATTAACCTTCGAAGCTGCTTTTTTGCGCCTTTTCGTTTGTCAGCAATCTCAGCATGAGTTTTTATACTGCTACGCGGTTATTACGCGCGCTTTAAAACGTCCAGAAAAATAATATATATTCTTGTAAGAAATATCCTCCCATGGCATTCCAACGAACCACTATTTCCGTTCTTTTTTCATCGAAATTATTACTCTCGTATATACACTGATTGCGATATACGATCTAGGTTTCCGATGCGAAATTAATTTACGACGAATTCAAACGGACGAACGCGTATTAAACAGGTGAAACAGGTGAACGATCATTCCTCCGAGACCACACAGGATGTCTCCAGACCCAGCAGGTATGGACGAAACTAGGATAATTACAGTCGTCGTGTTCCAGAGATAAATTTTGTTCCTATCGCGGGAACTAGCTTTTTAATGATCCATCAAGCGTTTAAAAAAATTTGGCCAAAGATTTTGATGTCTTATTCAGCTGGTCGCACCTGCTGATGGTTTCCAAGTTCGTATTTCGGGGACTGGAACGATTTTTTTAAAAATACGTCCACGATTTTGGGGGTTGATCAAAAATACGCATTTTTTTGATTTTTTTTGTCAAAGCTTCCGATTTTTCCGAAAAAATGCAAGACTTTGTCTTCAAATCGTAAAGTCGTACTCATCGAATTCTCGCGCGGACAACTATACCGTTGATTATGTTTTTGCAGTGACTCCCATTACCCCCGATCTTTAGAAGTTAATCTCACGAGGTTGACCTCGCATTTGTACTCATTGCGTCATATCCCAGTGGCCAGAGATCGTAATCGGTTATAATCCCATATAAGCGATCGTGGTAATTCGATCTATTTATCTAGGATACGTCTGACGTGCGGTCACCCTCGCGTCCTCAACGAGACGTATTACGCCGTGAAATATTGAATCGTATTAATCTTTTCTCGTCGTGACTAACGAGAGAATAACGAGCTCGAATCGTAACCAGAAAATCGTGAGACAATCACGCGGAACACATACATAAAACGGATGCATACATAAAAACAGCACGTACTCGATCGTTGCGCTACTTTTTTCGATTTCCGATTCGCCATTGTCGTGGAATAACGAAAAATTGTTTATTTTGTTTTCATTTCATTTGACCGCAATAAAACTGAGGTCCGGGGATAAATTTTATCGATCTGCTAGATTCGATTTAATATTTCAACCAATTGAGCAGCTGAACTCTAAACTTTAACAATTATAAGAGAGTTGTGACGTTCAGATTCGCAATTGAAAAGAAAAAACGCAATAGTTCATGTGAGATGAGATTTGCTCCACGTGTTTCTCTGCCGCGATAAATTCGAGCTTGGTACGACGGAGGTGTGAGTAACGAGCGGCAATAACCACCGCAATAATTAAGTGTCCCCGGTGTGGGACCATTTGTCCGATCGCCATTAACTGCGAGAGCATGGCTCGGAGATCGATATTCGCATATAGATATATCTCTAAATTACACATCTGTTTATAAATGTGTAAGTAAAGAAGATCACATGGACGAGCTCCCTTAATAAAGCATATGGCAAAAAGGAGATTCGCTCATTAATGTTCCAAGCATAATTATACCGAATCGTTTTGTTTTTCAAACAATGATTATAAATCAATGAGTGAACAAATTAATGCATTCCTTCGAGGATATAGACATAGCTGCACTCATTGCAGTTAATTGCCGCGATATCGATCATACATGAAAAAAATTAGAATCACGTCTGCCACGAAGCACGACGAGAAATTTTGCCCTAAACAATTCTCCTTCGTTCATATAAACAAATTAAAGCGATTCGATTGTTTTCTCCACGTACACAGTATTTTTGCTTGCGTTATTGTTGGTGAGAAAAAAAACTGAACCTGCTGGAGAGAAATATTTGCAAAAGTTTTGAATTTAATGGAATAATGAAAAAAATAATTTGAAATATTTTTTTGATCGAAACGAAGAAAGGTTCCCTGACTCTGGGAGAAAAATTGGCACATGCATAATCGAAGACGAAAAGTGAGTCAAGTGGTTGTCAAAAATGATATTCATTGTAATAAATTATAATCAGACATTGAGTAGAAATCTCGTTCCGATAATTAACAGACCTTCGCGTCTCGTCGGAGAAAAAAAAATTATTAATTCGAGTTATAAATTAATTTTTCATTTAATTGTATAAATATTTCATTTCCATCAACGTATACGCATGTGTTCATGGATCTCCAGGATTTTATGTTTATCCACATTTTTTCATGCCTGATTTATCGTTCATTTTGCTATGCGAAATAAGCCTCGGCTCTTGTACTCTACACTGTGTAACGCTTTTATAAATATGGCAATATAAAAGCTCGTGTTGGTTGGGAAGGAGGCGGGTTACGTATGCGACGATATGTACGAAGAGGATTAAAACGAATGTCCACAATATACATATGTGCATAAATAATATTTATTTGTATGAAAATCGATGTGTGTGTGCGTGTGTGCGTGTGAGCAATACTTTTCTTACGTGGCTGCTGTTCATCCGCGAACAGAGTTGCATAGCTCGTAAGAAACGTGGCTCATCAGCGATGCCTCGGGGTCCACGGTCTTTCGAACTCCTTAACGAGAGATAGCGCGGGAAGCCATGCGCTCGTGTACATATGTGTGTATCGATATATAGGTATTTGTTAGAGGGAGTGTCAGAGACGAGACGAGGAGCGCGAGCAAGAGAGAAAGAGGCCTCGGAGCAACGTAGTAATTAATAACCCTTAGGCAATAGTAAATCAAATTAAATGACAGTTCGGTAGCTAAGATGCTCCCACCGAAGATTCCTCCGCTGGAAATCCTTGGCAGGAACAACAGTTTTTAGAGAAAGTCGTTCCAAAAAATTTCGTTTTTTCATTTGCCTTTGATTTATAAAAATTCAAGGACAACGAATTATTGTCTAAAGTCGCGGTAATGACTCGACACGAGGATATTCACGTCTCTCTTGTCAACGCGTCAACTACTCTGTGCGTGTCCGCTCAAATATATTAAAGCATTGATGTTGGTTCTGGCCAGTTCTAATTTCCATTCGAGGAAACTTCAATTTTTATGAAAATTTATGGAGAATTTTTTGTTGGGGATGAAAAAAAAAATTCGACGTTGAATATTCGATGCAGGGAAAATAATTAGAAACTTGTTTTTCGAGCGACAAAGCAAATGATAAATCTTTGAGTTCGAGACAAAGAATTATTTTTTTTTTTTATCGTCACGACCTGACGTACACGATCCACAATGTTCCGTGTTCAGTGTGGTTGCCCTCTCTCCATTTTCATCCTTTTCTCATACTTGGATCGAGAACTTGGGAACAATTAACCAATTACTATAATTAAGACACACTCTCCGAGGTCTGCTTAGCATTTTTTACGAATGCGCCCTCGGGTTGGATTTGCATTTGCCTTCCATACCAAGACTCGCTTTACGCTTGCTCGACCCTTGCTCTTTACCGATCCTTTTTTTTTTCATTCACTTTGTATTCTTTTTTTGTCAAGAGCTCTACGCTCTCTTGTTAACGATCCAAGAGCATGGATGGCGAAATCGATTTCTTCGAATTCACTACTGCACTCCCTGTTCCGTGCTAATGTATCGACGGACATATATACTCGACCCCCATCGAAATCGCCATCTCCCCGCGTCCAACGTGTATCGTCTTCATTAACCTTTCGAGGCAAACATTTTTCTTCGTGTACGATTTAATTGAAACCAAGGAGACACGAGGTTTCGTTGCCTAAAAATCTGAACGAAAAACTCCGAAACAAGCAAAATTTTCGATTTGATGGAATTTTTAGTTTAAATCATGTGCAGAAATTATTTTATCGTCGCTTTCGATCAAAACCATGAAGAGATGTTTTAAAAATTCCGTTGACAGTCTATCATCTTCAGAGTTGGGTCACGTTTTTCTTTTTCGTATTAGCTTATTAAATACCGAGGGATTTTCAACTTTTTTTTAAAGATATAAATCAAATGATAATTTGTAACGTAGTGAACGCGTTTTATTGGTTGTTTTTTCGTCACCTGCACACGACAGGTGCGAACGTACGAGAGGTGTGCTGCGTTACAGATAGTGCGGAGAAGTCGTGTCGGATAAGCTACACAGACGACTGAACACACAAGCTCGACAGTTCACAATGGTGTATCCTATGGAATACAGTGGTTTTACACGTGTTATATGGTGTACAAGGAGTGAGAAAGGAGAGAGCGAGAGGGAGAGTGAAAAGCCTACGCAATATCGGCAGGGGGTTGTCTCGTTCTCGCGCTTATGTGCCTATACTATCAAGATCTACGACCTTAACTCGTTTACAAGATTCGTTGTATATGTCAACAAGAAAGTATTTGTATGGCCATGAGAGTACTAAAGCATCGAGGAGAATCGGGAAACGACGAGACTGAGAAAGCTCGTGTGATTAGAGTCTTTTCAATTCAAGGATTAAATTATTTGATAAAATCGAGACAAAAAAATCGTTGCCAATAGAAGAAAAAAAAATTGTCTCGATCTTTAGAACCGGATTTGACTTTTGTAAGTTTTAGAATCTTTATGTATCCACGAATCAAATTGTATCAGGCCACGTGCAATAAATTGTCGATGGAGTCGATTCATGAGTCCGATCGATAAGAATTATTGAGGTTTTTGGGCCTAAAAATAACAAATTCATTGAATCGTGTCGATCATTGATTTATTGTTATGAAAAGTCTTACATTTACTTTCCAAACGATATCGTGGATCCTGGGAGGAAGGCACGGGGAACAAACTGGGTCGTGAAAACAACGACAGAGTGGAACCGCGAGTTGCATTCGAAAAAATAAATTGCATGAAAAAAAATGAATACATTCAATTTTTTTATTCTAAGCCAGTTTGGCTTCGCTTCGTTTACAACGTCCGGACATTGATTTACTTTTCGAAAGAATAATTCCTTCCCAATGAGAAGCTAATTCAAGCCTGTGTCGATCCTTCAAAGAATTTTAAAGCGATCGCCACCAGCTTGATCGCGAGTGCGAGACAAACAAGGAAAAAGCAGAGACACGTTTTTCCCAGCAGACATCGTCGACATTTCGAGAAAAATAAAAGTTGCACTTTCTTCTGTGAGACTAAAGAAAACGCGCGGTGTAGTTTAGATTTTTCTTGAAATATCCAGTCGCTCGCAAAAAAAAAAAAAAAAGTACAAAAGTCTCTCCACCGAGCGTCCGACCGACCCCTTAATGAATAATGTTAATTTGATGGTTTTCTCAAAAGTATAGCATTCACGTTTTTCCAGTTTGCTGCAACTGTTGACACGGACACGTGGCCATTGACATTACGGAGCATACGGCTCGATAAGGATATACGTGCAAAGTTGAATAGCCTGCTGATGGGAGAATTTAATTCTGCAGTGACCGATGCATCATTCGGTTGTTTACTGTCCTCAGCTTTTTCCTACTCGTGTCGTTGCGTCATTTATTCCGTGATCTTCTCGTCTTGGTGGCAATTCCCACAAGAGAGCACGTTGACATTACGCATACGTACAAGTACGTACAAGAAATATTCTTGGCTCTATAGAAGCCTTAAGGGGATAAATCCTGTAGCTTCAGTGATATATTAATTTATTAACTAGTTATACGGTTCGATGGTTTATGCGACGAGAGTACCGCGTGTATGTTTGTTCGATTAAGTGTCGAGCCATAAAGCAAAAGAATCTGTTCGTAGGAAAGTAAGGGCGAGAAAGAGAAAGAAAATTTTCTTATGCGATGAGCGAAGAAATCCCCTCTGGGGATTGCGTCCACCATTCAGGATCCCCTTGGCACACAATAACTCAATCCTCGCACATGATCATGTCGAAGAGCTTGTGCAGAAGGACACGAGCGAGCTGGGAGCGAAAGAGACTACGGAAGAATCGCCTTTGGCATTCGTGCTTCTTTGTAACTTTTTTTTCTCATTCATTTTTATTCATCGACAAGCTGCTCATCGTGAGTTGTGTCGCCCGCGCTGAAAAAAAGATCTGAGCGACAGAGACGTGTAGATCGTGTGGCTTCTCAACGTGATATCGATATCTCCGCCGGTTTTCCGCGCGCGACGTCATTTTGCATCGTTTCTCTTCATCCGTACGTTAGCTCGCGATCCACAATTTCTTAACCTCCATATTTATAACTTTGAGAGTCTTTTCTGCGCGACAAACGATAACGAGGCATCGCGCTTCCTTCTTCTCAATCCGAGGGACTTGTAAATGGAAATCATCCTCGTCGGCCCGTCTTCCTCGGGAATCCCATGGGACCATGGTCGCGGAAGATTGGTGAGAACGATTCTCACGAACTTGCTAGGACCTGGAGAACGCGGAATAAGAAGGACACTTCCAAATCCAGAAGCATGTTCACCGAGAGATCGCAGAGTTCTCGTGCGTGGGACTCGATAAAAGTTTTCATCGACGTGCGCCTTTTTGTACGCTAAGAAAATTTAACGACCGGCCACAAACGAGAGTTTTTTTTACTCCGATTAATTCAGCAAATTCCGAATGTTTGGTTTTTCGTCATAAAAAATGGATAAATTCCTCTTTTTAAAGTCTAAGACTTGGGTATAAAAAACGCGAACGCCTGTTTTGAAAAACACGCAAGTTTTCGTGCGGACCGTTAAAGATCCGTGCAAAGGTTAGAGGAAAAAAAGAAACTAGAATGAAATTATGTCAATATTCCGGTAAATTTCCCACACTTGTAAATCCACAGAGTCTTATTAATTTATTTATCTCGAAAACAGTAATTCAGATTTTAATCTGAATCTCAGCTAATCACGAACCGCGCACGACTCGTCTACTTGGCCATAAAAAATGCAGATGCTAATCTTAAAGTCGCCTTAATGACGAGACCTCCTTACAATTTCGTGACTCTTGTATACCACGTGACTTATTCATGGTCCGGGTGAAACTCTGCGGAGGGATCTTGACATTTTATAGCCGGGGATATTACAGTTTTGTTGGTTCGGTGGCCCCCGTCTCGTTTCTTACTTTTTCTTTTGCACATGGTTGCTGGTGCTGGATGGGACGCGAGAGATTCGACTTGGAAGTTCGAATAGACGGTCTTCAAGGACTGCTACGCTATACTCGATCGTGTTCTTTCGTACCTGCTGGCTATTCGAGCCTCTCTTTTGCTCTTTTTGCCAAGTGTGAGCCTCGCGCCGAACAAATTAGCGCGGAGATAAAGTCGACAGAGACGGATCGGTGTGAAGGGACAATCTGGCACCTCTCGTGATACAATTATCCACTCTTCGACGTGTTCTTCCCGCGTGTATGTAAGCGTGCAGATGTAGGAGGTTAAGTATTCGTGTAAAGCGAAGTCCGTCATGATTGGATGACGCTGTTCGGACCGTATTTTACGTGCATGATCGCCATCTCGTAGTTTTTATCTTCGTCTTTTTTTGTTTCTCCTCTCGCCGATAAAAACTGTATATACAGCGTGTCCGGAAGTTGTAATCAAAAGGTTCGAAAGGTTTTTCCTCAATTTTTCATTCGTTCGCTCTGGCGTAACGTGAGACGTTGGACGCCATCCGCACTTTTAGTGGCAACGCTAGATTTTTCGTTATCGCTCTTTCGTCGACGCGGCGCATAGGAAAAAATACTAACGCCTTGAGATTTTTCGGATTCGTGAAAACTCTGGATCCTTTTCTAGATTCGATCGAGACTGGCGGGACAGCCTGTACATATCCGAAGATAAAGTAAGTTTAACGTGAATTCTTATTAGTAAGCTCGTCGCGAAATACCGAATCGGGTCTTATAAAGTGTAAAATGCATCCTCACGCGCGCGGGGTGTACGCGCGGCACTGCAGAGATGCTGCGTTGAATATTCATAGGATCGTATGGGCCCGAGCCTCGTCGTCGCAAGAGACACAACGTTTCATTACGCTCGTTTCGCTTCGCGATAAAGAGGAGCGCGCGCGTTTGATCGCGAACAGCGCGCAAAGGGTGAGAGAAGAAGCCACGCGTATGTAACGCGTGAGAGGAGGGCCTTAAAGGAACACACATACGCACCGACACAGCAACAGCATCGCGTTCACTTATCGCCAGGACAAATGTCCCGTCGTGATGCGTGATGCTCGCCGAAGGTGGGATTCTGACTTTTTCGACCCAACACACAGAGACACACGTGTGTACCACGAAGCGTATTAAGACACACAAGATTTACTTTTATAATGTCAAAAATTCAGGCCTTTTACACGATCACTCTGTGGCTGCTTCTGCAATAAAATTCATTGCCCTCCATCCCCGATTAAATTTATGCATATTTATATATGTGCCTTCATTTCTATGTGTGCGTCGCAGCATCCATGAGATCTGCAGCAGATAGTTCAATTTCATTCAAAGTCTCTTATCTCAATCGGCGAATCGAATGAACGAATCTCAAGTGCACGAATTTATGAATATTGGTGAGCATCGTATAGTCGTTGTAAATTCTTGTCCCTCGATTATCCGGATTAATTATCATCGAAGGAATAAAATAATGGACGTGTTACAGATAAGAACATGTGGAAATTCTTTAATCGCACAACTGGGATAATTAAACAGAGGATCAAATTTTTCATCAATCGAGAAATTCGATTTTTTTCATGATTTTTTGAGATTTGAAGAATTTTCTTCTCCGTGCGTGGTGAAATATCGAGTATTATTATTTCATCATGAGAAGAATTTATAAAAATAGCCGGAGGTGTGCTACACGCGCTGCGGCACATCCAGGAATCTCCTCTCGAAAGATTTTGCCTCTCTATCGACTTTCTATCAAGTTTCTATCGCAAGATAACCGTTAATTAAGTACACGATCCGGGAGCGATTGAATTAATAAGGAATAATGTAATGACCGCTTCTCGGTTTCGTCTCCTATCATTTGTAAGCTTATATAAATATATAAACATACGGAATGTTCGAGATTCGATCGTTTTAAATTGAAATCGTTCCAACTAATTCGACTACATCGATCGCAGCATAGAAATGGCGTTGAATCGATCAGCAAGTTCTATCTTTTATCAGCGTTATAGAAATATACGAATATATACGCGTTGCCAATATACGAATATATCGAACTAATAGGGCTTTTTAATTACCCTAATTAATTGGCACGATTCGAGACATTCTTCGCGCCCACGCGACTTTCCGAATCGTCCTTTTATTTTTTCCGCAGGTATTTTATTCACGAATTTCTTCATTTTCGAAATTTCGTGAATCATCGCGATATGATATTAAAAAATTCCGATTGACGTTGTAAATTGGCGGTCGAGAAACAAAACTAAATTTTTTCTTCTACCGAATTTGTACCGAATCAANTCGATCGTTTTAAATTGAAATCGTTCCAACTAATTCGACTACATCGATCGCAGCATAGAAATGGCGTTGAATCGATCAGCAAGTTCTATCTTTTATCAGCGTTATAGAAATATACGAATATATACGCGTTGCCAATATACGAATATATCGAACTAATAGGGCTTTTTAATTACCCTAATTAATTGGCACGGTTCGAGACATTCTTCGCGCCCACGCGACTTTCCGAATCGTCCTTTTATTTTTACCGCAGGTATTTTATTCACGAATTTATTCATTTTCGAAATTTCGTGAATCATCGCGATATGATATTAAAAAATTCCGATTAACGTTGTAAATTGGCGGTCGAGAAAAAAAAACTAAATTTTTTGTTCTACCGAATTTGTACCGAATCAAAATTCACACAGGCATTAGGAGAACCTCGTGGAAAAGTTTATGCTCGCGAGCTCATCCTCCAGACGTTGAAATTAATTTTTCTTTTTTCAGGAAAATTGATTCATTTTTTTTGTTCTCGCAGAAAAAAAAATCGTGCAGAGCTCCTGCCTGTGAACAGATCACCTTAAAGCGATCTGACGTCTCGATGATGACTCCCGTACGCGACTATACGTATGGGGAAACCCGTAATATAGGTCGAATATCGAAATATATAAAAATTCACACACAGAAGCATTTATATGAGAGATTTAAGTGCAGCCTATATTATGGTGCATACATCGCTTGTTCCTCCAAAAAGAAATAATATCTCGGGCGTGTGTGCATGTGAAACGATCGCAAGAAACCACCCGCGGTATTCATATACGTATAAGTATATGCACATGCGATGATGAGGCATAAATATATGTGGAATAAAGAGTATATAGTATATCGACGCACTTAGCTCGGACATGTCGAGCGGCCCCGTTAATTTCACTAATTAAGTTAGCGAGACCAACTGCCCCTTCGCTTTTAAGCGTTATTTATACTTTTTTCTTTATCTTTTCTTCCCAGTTTCGTTCTCATCCTTCTCGCTCTTTCATTCCACCGATCACGCCCTCTTATCCTTGCTTCCTGCTCTTGCGAACGGATACCCACACGTGTATATTAATTTAACCCTGTTACTTTTTATTCTTTCGACGTCGTTGTACACGCTTCCTTCGACAGATTCCTTGCACATTTTTTAATACTTATTATTGACTCGCGTATATAAATGTAGGTTCTCCTTTCCTCCGGGGTCTTGATTTCTCCTCGGAGAAAAAACATGGAGCAGGAAAATGCTGTGATTTGGATTTATGTTCGTTTTGACATGAAAATGGAAAATTTTGTTTCTTGTCCTAGGAACTTTTTATCATTGGCACTTTAGAAATGTCACTCGATTTTTTTGTGAAGAAATTTATGAAAAAAATATTCAGCAACATTGTTACGAATCAATTTGCAAACTCATTTATTTGTGTCAAGGATCATGTCCTTTGGATGACATTCCAACGTGGAAAATATATGGAGTTCGTTCTTGCGGCTTCAAGTCTGTCGACGGTGGAGTAATTAATAAATTTTCCACGCAGAGCAAGGCTATGACTCAAAATTTCATGTAACAGATACTCGTGAGGATTCGAAAGTAAGTAAAACATCAAGATGGTGAATCATTCGAGTCTGAGAGGCGCGTGGGTCGGGTAGGAAGATCCTGACAAAATTTACGATCCCATTTAGACGTGATAGTCCTTTGCTCCGTGTAATCCTGATGCTCGCGAGAAATCATTCTCAACTATTCTAATCTCTGGCCTCAAATCGGATTGTCATAATTTCGCGATTGTTCTTTTTTTTTTGGTAACAATCTCACTCTCGTTTGCTCTGGTAATGTTAACAAAGAATTTGACACGCACTTCGATGGAGGTGTCCTTAATTCTGACATGACTAACACACGCCGTTTAACTAATATTTATGCGAGCGGATCACGTCGGCTCCCGGACACATCATCCGGATTATCTGGTTCAAAGTTGGACCCCTGTCTGTTATTTTTTCCTGTTTCTTTTTTCCGGTTGTCAAAGTCCACGTGGGTTTTTTGTTGATTTGCTTAAAAGTTTTGTTTATTTCCGATGTCGATCCATCTGTCAGGTGAAATTTTTGTATTTCCGAATCGAATCTTTCTCTTGACGTATTTTTTGCTCGTTCTCGCCATTCGGTAAAAATATCATTCAATTTAAATTTACTAATGAAATTCTCTATATTTTTTATCGCCAAGATACACGCGGAGCATTAAAAAAATGAAGGACGATTTTATATACTGGATATTAACATTCCGAGGGTGTTTGGGGGAAGTGTGTGTCGAACGAAAGCAGAAGTCCTTGTGGGCGTCGATATGTGTCTATGTTTTCTACATGTCGCCTCCCTCGTTCGCGTCCTGCTCTCTGTTTTCGCGGCGAGGATCTCACCTGAATGGCCTCTTCAGGACCGTAAGGGAACGAGCCGCGAGAATCTGTGCTGATGTTCTCTTCTTCTCCTTCTTCGCGAAACGCAGTGGGAGAGAAAAAGATAAAGGAGTGAAGAAAGAACGAGAGAGAGAGAGAGAGAGAGAAACGAGAGAGGATTCTCACGTGTCGAGCATAAGTTACGCGCGTATTATGCGCGACCCTGCGCTCCCGAGGAAGCGCGTACAAAACGGTAACACGAGAACCGGACTCGCGCGTTTTATTCTCGCGTCCTCGTGTAAACCTACCCAATAAATACCTATATGTACTATATCTATGTACATAAAAGACCTTCTTTCTCTCTAATATGTATATGCGTGAAAAAAAAGGTTGTACACATGTACTTATTTGTTCGTTTACAGACACGCATCGGCCTTTCCATCGTAAATCGACCGAACGTTCTAATCTAAATGTTTTTGGAATGTGTGTTGATCATATTTTTCGAACGAACCAGCAGCTTTTTGCTCTTGTGTCATTTTTAGGAAGCAAACGAAATGCTCATCTATTAATTCGATTATTTTAATATTTTCTAAGAATAGAAGGTTTTTTTTTTTTTTTATTATTTTCAAACATCTTTGCGGAGCCATAACGTGGCCATTAATTTCTTAATCCATTTTCGACCTTTCTAATTTGCATATTCAATATATTTTTCAATTTATGAGAATCATGGGACCACCGGAAAAAATAGTCGATTTTGGGAAGACCACCGTGTACGAATTTGGCAATAAAGAATCCCATAGAACCGTAAAAACAAGCGGGAAGAAAAATTCCATTAAATAAATGTAACGTTCGACCAGAACTTCTTCCACGAACGAGTTCGCAACGACGAAGCGTGTGTGCGTTCGTGCTTTTTCTCTCCTCGCGTACGTGTCTGTGTGCAAATTTTTATCGGCAAACGAGATCATCCAAAGACGGCTGAGAGCCATTGGCTCTTTCAGACGCGCCGTATTTTGTTTTCCAGTCAGGTTTCGCGGTGCCTTTTCTACCGGATAATCTTCGAAGCGCACGAACAAGAAGAAAAAATTTGTCAGTTTTTTTCATCGCTATGAATCCTCGGAAACAAGAGATTTTCTTTGATTCTCTTGAAACCGACGGAATCGCTTTGAAAATCATTTTCATCAACACTAATTTGTTCATGGGCTCGGAACTTCCGTTTCATTCTTTCCCGAGCGATCGATAATTATTGAAAAAAAAATATTATTGAGGGAAAAACAGAAAAAATCATAAAATAACGAAATAGACACGCGGAAACTTCGGTAGAGCGACACTGGAATGAACTGTTAAATAATATACCGTTAGAGCAAACGTGGGAGACGCGGTAAAGGAGGCAGGAACAGAGGAGAAAGATGAATATAAAAAAGAAGAAGAAAAGATGTTGCTTCTGGTCACGCGTGGTCTTGAAAAGTGCATCGTTGCACCCGCGTGACGAAAAGATTTCGGTCGTCCAAGCCACAGGGAGTTTTTGCCCCGTAGTAATTTATCTCCGACCGTAATACAAATCCATTCTTGGAGGAACCGAAAGAAAAAGAGGCATAAGAAAAAGTCAATAGTGAAATAATAAGCGCCTCGATCATCGTCGGCTTTTTTCTCCTTCTTGAAAAGAACAAAGAAGCTGCTGGTGGTTACTTCTGTTGAAACGTTACAAGCCAAAGAATAAAACAAATCGTTGTTGGTAAAAAACGTAGGGAACAAAAAATCTCGACGTGCTTAGGGAAAGATGACGAATCACATTTTTCATGTTTTAGTATTTTTCCAAATACCGACGATATTTCCCTTCTTTGTAACGAATTTCGTTCAAAATTATATTTTTACTTGTTTATTTCGTGGATAATTATTTATGCCATAAAATTTTTATGGAAAATTAAAATTATATTTGTAAAATAAAATTTTGACTTACCTACGACGACAACGTGTCCGAAAACCTGGTCGTTCGTAACGTGAGAGCAATTCCATCGGTGATGTCTGAATTGATGTCTACACTCCCTCAAACCAAGCTCCGCACCCTCTCCTACAGCGGGCATCGCGTGAGGTGCCTTCCTACACTGTTCACGTTGACTTTTTGCTAGTCCGGGGATGCGGCTGCAGACTGCCGCCCCTACGACCACTGCACCGACCACCCTTTAACGATAAATAAAAACAATAATTTTTACCATGTCGATATTGACCAGAAAATGATCAACGAAACTGTTTTTTTTTTCGAAAAATAAGAAATTTAAAAAATTTTCAACAAACCGAAAGAACTTTTGGAATGACAGAAAAATTTTGAATTCGAAAGAAAATGAATTGAAAAAAAAATTACGCCAAAATCGTGAGACTGTTGACGTTTATATGGAAAAACAGTTTCTGCTGGATGTATTTTTGGATTCAAGGTGTACAACGATAAAAGTGGAATGGGGGTTGAATCGTGTCAGAGCCTTACGAGGTTAAATTGACTCGATGAAAGTTTTAATCGCTCGCCCATCAATATTGCATATTTATATGAAAGATCGCGATGAACTTTGGTACAAATCGGTTGAAAGCCTGAAGGGCTGTGATGAGGAGCAGGCGAATGGGGTCCCGAGACGAAAAAGCGTATCATTCGTGGCCCGAGGGTGAGAATCGCGAAAGCCCGGTGTGCGATGCCACACGCAAGTTCTGCAAGCATGAAACTGAGTGAGAGAGAGAGAGAGAGAGAGGGATGGGATGAAGAAAAAATAAATAAAAAGTTAAAAAGACGAGCAGGAAAGAGAAGAGAGTTGGATTTCTGAGAAGCATGAAATTGCAACGATTACGCAGCGACCTGGGGCGAGTTATTTGCATTGGAATGCATCTCTCGTGGACTCTCTTTCTCTTTCTTTTCGCCTGCCGAAACTCACCACGTGAGATAATCTACTGGGTGTCCTGACGAACGTGAGAACCACGAAAATAATTCAAGTCTTGCTAACACAAAGTCGAGTACCTCCGCGTGTGTATTTCCAAATGCGTGTGTATAAAAGTGCATGCAGCTCGAATAAAAAAGAAACTGCATCGGCTTTGCGTTCGCGCTGTGTCTCGTGAATATTATCTCTTGATCCACGAGCTCACAGCTCGCCTTCTCATTTCCTTTTTTTTCCCTCCGTCTTTTCCCTCCGGGGATTTTTGTAAAACTCACCGTTTTGTTTTATTTCAACACCGGAGAAGTTCATAGCCCGAAGGTTATATACTCTCTTTCTCCCTTAACACACGCGTGGTGTGGGATCAAGATATTATTTCCAAGGGGAATGCACGAGGGGGAGATTTCCCGAGCACCCTCTTTTGCCCTATATATACAAGAGTATTAAACAAGCCCCCTGCACCATGAAACTGACCGACTTATTATGCAGCCTCAGCTTGAAGTCTTATTTAGCCGTAACGTCAAATCTCACAGAGTCGACGTGACGCACGTCAGATTTTTTCATGTCTCTTTGTCTCACCATCGGTACGACGCGAAGAAAAATCGATTTTATAATTATTCACGCCGGGAATATGTTCCTTAATGATTTTATACAATAATCGCCAGAATTTTGACGTTCATTCGGCAAAAACTCTGGTCCATTGAATTTTTCGCATTTGAGAACTATCGCAGTTTCGGTTGCGCTACGATCCTTGCAGTTTTGCTTCTGTGTTTGGGATTTTGCACTCGTCATTCCAAGGTGCATATGTGTGTGTATATAAAGGCGCGAAACCTCCTCACGAAGGTGTGCAAACTACGTTTAATTATACGTTCTCGGAGCAGGAGTCACTCGTTATTTCGATTAGACACACTTAACTAAACCATTTACGTCGCCCCGAGCTCATCGTTGACTCCTTTTGCTTATGGCAAACACACACACGCGCGAATGAATTTACAAAAGTGTAACAGCAGAGTGACGGCGGCACGACTGTCTCTATGTGCCGGAGACACGGTAATTATTCATTTACTTTTCTCGCACATGGCGTAATTATCAACGCTAATACCCCATCGTTTCTTATCTGCCAGCAGGGCTCGAGTCTCCAGGCTTTTCTGCTCTATTTTTTATTCCGCATCTTTTTTCTTCCACAGATCCGCGAGAAAAATGGATCCAAACTCACTCTGTCGTTCGAGCGAGTCAAAGAGGGAACGAGCATCACTCGCTTCGCGTAGTATTTTGCTACAAATTTTATCGCTTCCAATTTAGATGATCGACCGCGATAAAATACCAAATGATAATTATACAGGTGAGTGAAGGCATCGGAATGCACTGCGAGCCTTTGTCCATACAAAAAATCGACGCGTTCATATACTTTTTTGTATACACGGTGTCCCTGAAGTCGCACTCGGATTTCGGCAATAAAATGCAAACGTATCTGCTGCTCATTTTTCAAATAGATCGATGCGTTCAAAAAGATTGATAAACGTTTTCTCCAATTCGTTCATTTTTGTTTCGATCAGATTTTTTTTCTTCTATTCACCATAAGAGCGAGATTTCCATCAAGTTAGTACGAGGGAATGAAGAATTTTATCTCCAGGATCGCACAATTTTCAGTTTTTTGTTAATTCTAAGAAAAAAGATTTTTCTCTAATGATTTTTGTCCTGGAAACGTTCAGGATTTTATGGACACACTGTACGTGGAAGTGTACGCGTTATTCAGAAGGGAGTTGGTAACCAAGTTAGAACAAGGGATTTATGCATGTGATCGGAAGCGGTGCGCACCTTGGCATTAGCCCATAATGTATAACATTATACAGCATCCACGAATATGTATATATATATAAATATATATGGAGGTCTAATAGCCGAGTCATTTGCAACCGGCGAGTGGCCTTAAGTCCGGAGCTTATGCCTTACGTACCGTGTTATACCGACTATTACGGGTGGAACTAAAATACTAAATGCGCGGGCTTGACGCATCGAATTTTCGGAGTTTTTTATTTTTCTTTCCAACAGTGTCTAAATATATATTTTTTTAAATTACTGTTCTGAGACACACGATGAATTCGACGTTTTGGGTGTTAATGCATTCTGCGTGGACGGTCATTAAGGAGGAAATTTAAAAAAAAATTAAAAATGCCTCTCGCGGTCCGATTGTTCGATGAAACTGCAAGCCAACTGCGTACGTCGAGAAGTTGATGAAAAAAAGAGTGCGAAGCCTTTTGCTGTCTTGATCGAGATCAAAATGCCGATGAGTGTCAAAAATTCCATTTTCACTAAATGTTTCTTCTCTAGAAACGCGACTGCTCCAACATTCGTGCGNATTTTTTTAAATTACTGTTCTGAGACACACGATGAATTCGACGTTTTGGGTGTTAATGCATTCTGCGTGGACGGTCATTAAGGAGGAAATTTAAAAAAAAATTAAAAATGCCTCTCGCGGTCCGATTGTTCGATGAAACTGCAAGCCAACTGCGTACGTCGAGAAGTTGATGAAAAAAAGAGTGCGAAGTCTTTCGCTGTCTTGATCGAGATCAAAATGCCGATGAGTGTCAAAAATTCCATTTTCACTAAATGTTTTTTCTCTAGAAACGAGGCTGCTCCAACATTCGTGCGTCATAGTCGTGTAATCATTAACGATTCAAAAAACGCGATTATATATACGACACAATGCCATTCTCACGAGATTGCGCGTGAAAAATTGACGAATTGATGAAAATTATCGGTTCGGATCGTGCTGTTGTACGTCGATTTACATAATACCTTCGTGATAAGCTACTGTTCGCAGACACCAGACAGTCTCGCCTCTCACTTTTAACAGATATATGCATACACGTATCGCAGTGTATATACACATGATACACGAAGCGTGTATTCTCTAGGCGCATATTATTTCTCGAATGAGATAGAAATGTGGGCGCCACGTGATGGTCGACGCCGCATATTCGTTTTGTGTGCGCGCCTTCATTCTCACCCCGGACTACCTGATGGATACCTTTTTCCCTCTTTAGATTGTTTTTGAATATCCTTTTTTTGTTGTTGCTGCTGCCAAATGGTAGCGTTGGTTGCGGTCTGGATCCGAGGCAATAATATCCCAGGATCCATCATGTGTCCTTTGTGAACGGTCTGTTTCTTGTCCATCCTTCTCATCGCTATATGTTTATCGCTGTATCATATTTTCTCTGTTAACGCTACCGCGCTAATAGCTCACCTACACATTCAGTGATTTAACGATTCGACCATCCCTCCGGACAACTTGCACGCGCGTTAATACGCATTAGTTTTTGTTCGCCTCGAATCCTCCCTGGAAATCTCCAAGTGCTATATAACAGACATAAACCAGACAGCTTCGCAGTAAAATCCATTCATCGACGTCGTCACGGCTTTCTGGATTAATACCTTTTCGAACCCGGTCGCGGTTGACCGCACAGGTCAACGAGTCCAGGAATAGAAAATAAAGTATACGTTCGCTGTTATTAATGTTTCTTAACACTTTCCTTGTACATTTTTGGCCGCCGTTTCATTGTCTCTTCGTAAATTATTTTCTCTTCACGTTGATCGTTATTTCTTGGCAAAATATTATCAGCAGCAGCGGCAGACGATGTCGAGCTGCTACGGAATTCCCGAACAGACTGCTCGCAAGTATACACGAAAAGTAAAAAACTAAAAATGTTGGCTGGAGTTATGGATCGGCGATTTTATCGAGTCTCGATCTCTCATAGCAAGACTGAAAGATCGTCATCTCAACTCTCAGATCTTGTTCCAGGTGACTCCTTTATGATAGAGTCGAAGAAAAAGCCAGAGAGATCATTTCATGTGTCACCGAACGGAGAAGATTCCTCGCCTTTTTTCTCCTTTTCTCGCGACGCTTATAATTCTTCTTTTCGTTTGATTTTTCTCACGACAGTAACGCGCGCGTACGACACAAATCCTTCGGATAATCCTGACGTCTGTATGTCAGGCGGATTACACGCGAGAGACCCGAGCAACGAAACCTTTCTTCTTCTACTTTTGAACAGCGCTTTACTGTCTCGCGACACGTCGATGATATCTTGCTGCCAATGTAACAGCCAATATCTTCGAATATATATGCACACGTTGATCGGTTTTATACTCGCGTGTAGTATCTATAGATATAAACACGCATACAATATTTAAATGTCTCCCGGTGCTGCAGGATTCTCGCAGGACATAAATAACTCCTTGGCAGATTTTAACTGTAAATCAATGATAATCCTAACCGGTCTCGTTTTGATACGGAATAATATATACGTATCTACCGGTTAGTGAGTTATTTCTTTCGGTTTTTATTTGCTGAAAAAATATCCATAAGGATCATTGAGGAGCGTTACATCGATTGGCAATATCCCGTCGATAAAAATGAATCAATAGTCCTCGAATCTTTGAGCCTCCTTAATTAACTAAATTCTATAATTTATCTGTGATTCTTCGTAATTTATAGACTTTTTATCCATCGATACGTACAGTCACAAATTTCGGGGATAAAAACAAATTTAGAATCCGAATAATGCGAATGTGCCTTTAATTCATGTTAATGCCACTAAAAATGGAAATCCACAGATTGGCATGAAATTACTGACAAAAAGCCGAGCTCAGGAGGATAATTCGTTTGGCTAAAAATTTGATTTTTATTGGCGCACCGTCGAAAATATCCTCGCGTGCGTCCGAGCAACATTTCGACTTTCGCTCTTATACGTGGCGTGTCCAAGCAGTCTCTGAAGCTTTGGAAATCAACACGCGCATCCCGAGTAATCTATTTATGTACAGACTCGGCAAAAAGTTTTTTGCGCCCTTGTAATTTTTACTCATTCGCTGAATCTTCTTCTTTGACGATTATCGAATCGATTGATTCGGTCAATCGAATCGTTGGAACTACCGGAACGATTCGCTGGAGGGAAATTTGTTGGATTCAATATTTTTGGTTTTTATCTGCGCTCCACACTTTTGACACATCATGTTGTACGAATTCTTGTTTTTTATTTGAATATATGAGGATTTTTAAACCGCATCGCATGCACAGGCGTTAATGGGCGAGGCTTCAGGATCGCGGAGGCGCTAAAGATTTCTCATCGTATACCCGAACGCCCAGCAGACGTCGATTCTTCTCCCGAACAACATTCATCAACAGGCCAATTTCACTTCTCAACTCCATGTATATAGTGACTGTTATATATATTTATGTATGTATTGAAAAATGGCCAAACACGCTAACGTAACCAGTAGTTCTTCGGTATACGCCGAACCTTATAATTACAGCTTCCTCGCCTCTCTCTCTCCCTCTTTCTCTGTCTTTCTCGTAGAAAGAATTCTGTAAGCAGAAAGAAATATATTTGGCAATTCGCGATGGAACAAATTTCGTAAAATGAAATAACGAAAATCAGAAAAATAAGCAGATAATCGAAATCAATATCACGATATACAGGAACGACATTGCTTGCCCGGGGAGAAAGCCACGTGGGCGGACTTACCCTGGAAATAAATAACGTCGAACGATTAAGGTCGAATCGGAAAATAATCAGCAATAATCCATAAGATTGTGATTAATAAAAGGGATAAGTAGGAGTGTGCGAAGAGTGTTTCAACTTATAAGGTAAATTGCATGTTAGCCGTTAGTGCGGGCTAATAAAAAGGAAGAATAAGAGAGAATGAGTGTGGCGAGGAAAGAAACGAGAGTCGTCGCCACGCAAGAGAGTTTCATCATCATCGCCTCGCGCTAAACGATCCGTTCAAACCGCCACTGGAGTCATGAATCATCCCCTTATCTAGCAAGAAGATGCACGACTACCGATCCCGGCCTCTTGATATCGCAAAGAGGAGCTTCTCAGCGCCGGTGAGCAACGCACCAGCTGAGAGAACCACTCTTGACGTGCGAAGGAAACCGCTGTAATAAAAAGTACGCACAGTATGCAGAGAGATAAAGAGACGAAGAGAAAGAGAGAAAGGACACTTGGTCGGCCAAACCAATTAATTATGTCTCAAGTGAGCAAATAAACATTCAGCTGCAAATTTTCTCTTTCCGAATTTAATTCAAGGAGTAAAATGGAGAAAAAAAATTGGATTAAGTTTCTTGGAGTAAAATGATTTCATGAAAAACGAAATTCCTTGGAGATGAGTGGAAAAATATTCACTGGGCCGGAAGGGCTCCAATTTTAAGGGTTTTTTTTTCACAGCCGCGGGCCCTTTTGATAAATCAGGGTATCGGTGTTGTTCATTGAAACACTCAGAGGTCTGTCCGGATCAGGGTGTTCCGAAAGAATTTCTTATTTTTTTCGACTTCTGCTTTCATTCGTTTCCTGAGAATGAAGCGGAGCATAAAATCGACCACGTTTTTCCAAGATCCTTTTGAACCGAAAGGCAGGGAGGTCCGAAGATTCAGGCTCAACGAATGTCAGATCTTACCTGACACGTATTTTCAATTCTACGAATGTTTGGAAGTCAAAAGGGCGCATCGAATGGGCATCACCGCGAAGACTTTAAACTTGGTCTCTAGAATTTCAACGACTCGATAGATTTCTATTACTTTTTATGTGTTGTGGGAGTCTCGTCTCGTTCAGACTTATGATTGGCGAGAGGTGACCGCGGAACCACTAACGCATATCTCACCAGCAACGCGCTCCCTTAAAAAGCAGCCACGAGACGAGGAAAATAAGGTTCTCTCTTTTGACGGAGTGTGGCGAATGGATTTAACCCGCGCGCTCACACCGCACACTTCGCGACGCGCGACTAATCGAAAAAAAATAGCTGAGACCGAACTGACTTCAAGGGAGCGCTTTAACATAATCCACGTACACTTTGGGCTAGGTCCAGACAACAAGAAGCTTTGCAACCTTCTGTTGTCTCGTTGTCACGTTCGATTTACAAAGTTAAAGAAACACACAATTTTTTTTAACAAGAAAACAAGCAAATCTCGGTGCCGTGATGGCGAATGAGAGAAAAAGTTAATTTAACAATTTTGTTTATTTTTTAAACTGTTTGAAAGTGAAAAAACGTCCAAAGCGTAAAAAAAGCATGTGCTTCGCGTCAGGCAAAAAGAGGGAAGGAAAGATTTTGTTGCCGAGTGTGCTGACAAGCACTTTCGAGATTGCCTTTTCTACGGTGGTCCATGGGTGTGATCGTGGATCCAAAATATATATTCTTGCCAAGACGATAATACGATGTCTGTATGTGTAAAACTCATTCGCACAATCGAATATTTTGGGTTCTGAAAAGAGAGCCAGATGAGAATCCGGTCGAGAGGGTAAAAATCCGAGGCGAATTTTGGTCCATATGCGGAGGAGTTTTTTGAGTTGGAGAACGAGGAGCTTCGTTTCGGGCCAGTTCTTTGTGTATCTGCGTTATTTGGCGATAAGCCGGAAAAGAAGTGAAAAAAATGTAAAAAAAAGGTACGAAATAAACGCGAATGAGAAATAAAATGACAAATAAAGAAACGCAGCTGGGAGAAACGAAAAAAAAAGGGCTCGAGCCTTCTGGTGATCTCACTTCGACAATATTCTCCAATTCAACGTCCAACTTTGCAATGCATACGTATGCGAGCGATATGCGTAGATAAGGATTAAAGAACGTGCTCTCTCGCTCTCTCTGAAGTGGCTAAGTGGTTCGGAACTCACGTGGGTTGAGCGAGCCAAGTTGCCAGCCCCAAAGATCGCCTCCCAACCATACAAACTTCTTATTTATATACTTATAAATACGAGCGTAGCTGTATGTGAATCTTGGAGGTTCGTGGCAGGAAACAGAAGAAAATAAAGGCCCTGGAGGTCTGAACTGACCCGAACGAGATCTCGAGAGATCGCCAAGTTTATTGCACACCCTATCGGCTTCGTCATTCGTCTAATACCTGTATTTACGGTACGTTTATTGAATATATTATATATTTCCTGTATTGACGCCGCGTGCGTGCTTGTCCAATGAAACTTTTGCCATCCTGCGCTTCATCTCAGCCACGACTCTTCGCGTCGATCGTTATATATATACACGATAATACGTATCCGTAGGTAGGCACTTACGAACTTGGGAAAATTGAGAGAAATTACACAAGCCACGACGTTCCATCATCATCGTTTCAATATTCACTGTTCACTCACCGTGAAAATTGCTGCGACAAATTTCAAAAAGTAACTCCGAGGCTTTCCTGACAGAGTTGCTTATGAACGGAACTGATTGGTGTGTCGAACTAATTAGCAAGGAGCGATTATTCAAGCTCAGGCTATTCAACACGTTTAGTCATTGACCATCAGTTTTTCTGCTCACTTTTCAACAGAGCAAACTGCTCCGAGCTACAACTCTTTAAATGTTTCGTTTCTCGATTGTTAAATCGCTAATTAACCTTCACTGCTGAAGCAATCTTTGCGTGTGTGCAAAAGCGTGTAGTAAAACGTTACAACGTTTCTTTGATACCAGTATTTATGGCACTTTTATTGCAGATCGTATTTTCTGCATGATTGTTAATTTATGCGGATCTGTATATAAAAAGGTGGTAATATGGCTCCCCGCTGGTTAAATGGCCTTCCATTGTATTTCGAAGTAACAAAGCGCACGGGCTACAATGTTCGTATCGTATTAAAGGCGAAACATTGCGATGCAGAATTTTGAGCTGCGTGTGGGTGTAGCTGTTGTCAAAATTGTTGACAGTTGTCATTATTTAAATTATTTAATATATTTGTATAAAACAATCACAACTTTTTCGAGGGAATCATTTCTGGGGGAAATTTTATTTTATTAGCTAATTTCCTAGGGACCATGCAGAACCAGAAAATTTGGTATTTTTTGTTGGAATGACAGTGGAATTATTGGAAAACTGCAATAAGGAAAGGAGGCCGGGCAACGCGTGGTTCCGACTCTGGCTCCGAACATTCTGTTTTCCTGATTCATCAGAATATCGAGTCTGCAGAAAAGGTGGAACGGATGTCGGATATTAGGAAACGAAAAGGCTTATCCCACGTGCTTGGGAGTCCAAAAATGGGTAGGATTACGCTTCTAGGTTCGTTAGGAATGGAAAAATTGCTGAGGATTCCCCCGACTTCGTAGTTTTGCTTTGGCGCAGGCGCGTATCCCGAGTCTTTATAAAAATTTCTTATTTATTCGTAAACAGTAAGTCCTCGTTTTACCGGCACGGAGATAATCGTTTCAACGTGAATTTAAGTTCATATTGCATCGTCGTTTCGAGCTCTACGAAGTCGAACAAAATGGTACTTTGTAGATGGAAAAATCACCGGGAATCGAGATGGTCGTCGGCGTCGTTCGATCTGGCACTGTTCTCCTGCAACTTATGGTCCAATTAATGTGAGCAAACAATTTTTAAATGAATATTTCACTATCTGAATATTTCATTCAACTGTTTAAAGTCGCAGGGTATTTTCTACATCCTATGCAGAGACACACATCGCGGTAGGTGCACGGTGAATTAACGAGGACGCTGTTGCACGCTCCGGGAATCGCAACAAATCTTTTTCAACTCGGTTTTAAAGAGACATTTGAATTTACCGCGCTCGTATCATTTTTCCAGTATCTCAACTTAATTCCACAAACAATTTAGCTCGTTTTTGTTTTCTGTCATTCACATTCGTGTATTTATTCACTCATAAAGGGGCAAGATGCTCAGTGATTTTATAATTATAAGCCGGCAAAGCTTCTCCAGCTAATTGGAATTAGTGCCACACTGTACCGTTATTTATCGGCGATTGCACTGAAATCTCGTATATATTTCCTGCCAAGCTGTATCCACGTTTCTCATTACTCTTGGATCCATAATTACATATACACATAAGTATTCATATGTGTATTAAAATGAGGGACGCGAGTAATGAAAGCTTTCCTCAGATGCACGTCCATGCTCTGCTCAAACGGAAATCTACGCGCGATATATTATACAGACGCTGATAATTCTATGGTATTTTCAGGAATTCCTCGAGACGACTAATAGCATGGGAATTCTTATTCGATGATTTTGTCGATAATCGAATTATGGGAAGAATGAGCTGAGAAATGAATGAACGAGGGAGAGGGCGATAGAGAAAAAATAAGAAAAATCCGTGCGGTGGGGAGTGAAAGTTTGTTCAGGGATGTGGAGAATTCTGGGGGAACCTGGTGGACAGGAAGGATGTAGGAATTCGAGCATCAGGTTTGTCCGTCGAATTTGGAAAAATGTTTCTCGGTTTTCCCTTTTGCGGGTGTTTTTTTTCTTCCCACAGACGACGCCTCTGTTCTCCCCTTGTCCGAAAATTAGACTCACCCCGAAGTCACCTAGCAGGGACAAAGTTTTGTTGTCTGCGAGTAACAAATCGTCGCTAAATTACGAGAAAAGATAAAAGGTGTTTCACCGTGAAGCCTGCTGCTGCTCACTTGTTAACCCATAAAGTAACTATATATAGACGACACAGAGGGCTTTCTATGTAGAACCGGACGCCGCCAGTGAAGTCGGTCAGAAAATTAAGGACGTTGGGATTCAGTAGGAACGGCTCGGCGGGTTGTGGGAAGAGTTTTGTATTTCCTGTCCAGTAACTCGACCCTCGGGTAAAATCGTTTCAAAATTATGGTTCATGTCAATGTTTGATCATCGATATCCGGTTGTGGCTGCAAAAATAATAATTATTCCAGATTTCCGTGGAGAGAGTGTTGACGTCGATATTTGCTCATCTTTTAGGCTCAAGTCGAAAAAAATCACGTCCGCGTCGGTTCGGAGCGGAATTAATCGCAAAACTAAACAATAAATTGATTTTTTTCGAATTGTGGGTGAGAAATTACTCCGAGTCTTCGGTAAATCTTCAAAATTTATTGACAGAAATAAAAACTATAAAAAAGTAAAATTTCCGAGGTCCATGATTTTTTTTTTAACGAATAATTCGTAATTATGAAAAATTCATGAAGCGAATTAATCCGATTCAGAAATTCCTGGTTCTTGATCGCTCAACTTTTGTCAATGACAGTTGAGTTTAATTTTAGAATTCATGAATTTGTTGATTTGAGATAAAACGACCCATGGATCGGCAAGACCGTAACTTCGCGCCCAGTTAACTGATCCTAGAGGATATGGCGACGACCAACGTTTATACTTAGCCGAGACTAATTAAAAGGATCCACGAGCGCGAGTGAGATGAGGTTCGCAGAGGCAAAGCTCGGTCGAGAGGAGCGCGTGAGGAACCCAACACGCGATAAGATCGCTATTGACGCCACGAGAGAAATGTGTCGCTCGCCCCTTACCCTTCCATCTATAGTTATGGTTATCCATAGCCACGGATATACAAGTCTTTGAGGAACAAAAAGTATGTGCGTCTGCGTGTGACTGTATGGCAAAGCTTCGGCAACACTTGATCGGATTCCAATGAATTCTTATTCGCAGCAGAAATCTTCAGATCCACAAAAAGATTCAGTCTGTGCGTCGTTTCGATGATCCGCGTTCGTTGCATCAGCAACCGACAGCCAAAAAATACAAAAGTCCACGATTAAAAATAAATTTTCATTAATTAATTGACACGAGCGACGACTCTTTAAATATTTGTAAATTGAGGATCAATTCTCAAGTTTCTCCAATTTGAATTTTCATCGGATCGTTTGCGGTGCATTTTAAAGGATGCACCGCATTGCTATGCGCTCTCGCTGAAGGCGTTTGTGGCCCTCGTGCGCTCGTTTATTTGAAAGTATAATTTTATTATGCCTGAGGCAGTCCTCCGTGTTTGGCTGATGGTAACTTTTACACATAATTTGTCTGAGGACATAATTTTCGTTGTTCTCGACTATGTACCTACCCCTACGCTATGATACATCAGTGGCACGCCTCTCAACCTTATATAAATATATGTACGTGTACGATATGCCCGCATACAACGGATCGTATGGGATTTTCTCATTTTTCCATTCTTTCTTAGCCGCGACGACGCCCCGAAGCGATTTATTGAGATCAATAAATTTGACTCGAATTTATTGAGGAAAATCGTGCAGCATCGTGATTCGAAAAGCAATTCGTTTCGTAATCTCGATATCGGGAAAAGACTCTTCTCTGTCCGACGCTGCAGCCAATGAATTATCCGGAAAAAATTGAATTTTATCGGAAAATCGGGAGCTCGTAACTCTTTCTAAGATTTATTAATTATTTATACATTTGTTTATAAAATAATAGAGGAAAATTTGCGTTGTACTGAATATTTTCGAATCAAGACAAAATCTGTCGAGTTTAGTCTTCCTTGACACACTGGGTCATTTTGACCCCTACCGAAGCAGTGCAGCGTGCAAAGAAATCCATACCGATAAATTCGTAAACTCTTGTTTACGTTTTACCTGCTGGTGACGTTAAAAATAAGGCAACCTTGGTCAAGCCAGCTGAACGAGACAATAAAAGTGTGAAAGTGTAAAATATACGTATACGCACAAATGGATATTTAAATTCGAAGGAATAAAAAGGCGCGTCCGGAAATCCATAAATTAGAATCAACCGCAGGACTCCCAAGCGGCCTAATCGCGAAAAATACGAGCAAGTTTCGCCAGTTCCGAGAGAAGAGATCCCAGGATTGTCACGACAAACCGTGGAAACATACATAATCCGACGTGATATGGATTAGGGAGATTGTGCACGAAGGAGAATACATACACATGCGTATAAACATTTTTCCACGGAGATACTAGGTGCTGTCGTGTTAATAAATTTGCTCATAACTCCGAAAAAAAAAAATGACGATAAATATAATAAAAGACCATCAGCAGCAAGATCCATTGTGTTTAAAAGCGAACCGGAGATTCGACGGTTCAGCGCCATACACATGCGGATTGTGCATATTCCGGACAAGGAAAGAAAAAAGTGAGCATGACGTTTCCGAAGTCTGTATGGGATTCAAAAATTTTATGGACCCTTCGATCCGGTAATATTGACTTGACGAAGAATGGCTTTGCAGAATGACTTCTAAAATGGGAAACGTCAGAGGTTTCCACTTTTATTTTTAACAATCGGAATTATTTAAAACGTTTTTTCTCAAGCAAAGAATTTACTATCCATTCTTCAAGGAGTTACAATAAATTATATATATTTGTGATGTGGCTCGAGGAAAATAGTCGGCACGATCTTGGCCAGGAGAGAGGAGGATCTCTGTTAAGATGGCAAGGAGGAATAATCGATATTGACGTTGCGAGGGTGGAGCCATATTTATAAATCTGCTGGATGCATTTCCGAGTAGAATATATTTGCAAACCCTTTAGAGGGTAAACGGAGTTTATGGACATCGATATGGTTGGTAGTGCGAGCGAGTAGCGGATCGAGGCAAAGCCCCAAGGGTTCATTTTACAATGATTACATAAATTGTACCCAATGCAGGTAAATCAACATGCAAGGAAAATCCTGATAAAAAAGAGGCAAGTAACTGGAATCGCGGCGGTTCGAAAGGTTTGCAAGGATTTTTGAGAGTGCATCGATCAGAATAAGTGCGTGTACGTTTATTCGCAGGTCGAATATTAAAGTGCAAAAGTGCTGATTCGACATAATCAGGCTATCGGAGTTACGTCCTTTTGGTATCGCGAGTTCGCGTGCAAAGAAAATGTCCCGGGGCTTTAACAATACGGATGAGAGAAGAAAACGCTGAGAGGGAGAGAGAGAGCAAGTCTGAATCGTCGACGATAACATAAAATTACGAGACTTTTAAAACGGCGCTGAAAACGGTTCGCCGTTCTCGAACATCTCGAGCTTTTTATTATCCACATAAGTGAGGCTGCAAGAGACGCGTGTGTATAGAGAATAAGCACGCGTGCACCTGGAGACCTTAAGACGAGGAAGAGCGCGCGAGAGAAGCAACAAGATCGAGAGCAGATCTGCACTACATTTATGTTCGTATCTGCATATATATATATTTTTAGACATACTTTGCTGGTGGGCGTTGCGGCACCGAACGACTCTTCGTAGAGACCATTCTCGCGACATAGAGATTATCAATTTAAAAAAGTAATAAAAACAACGGGATTATATCAATACAACTTACAAGTCCCGACAATAAGGCTTTGTCTTGCTGCATTACCATACGTTTAATTCTCTCCCTACACATGTGTGTACGATGTACAAATCTTTGTATAATGGAGATGAACCATCGATCGATATTTCATCGTGAAAAAAATGTTTCGTGATAGCTCAATGCCAAATTAAGCAAATGGCATGGCAGAAGACATAGAAAAACAATTGTTGACTTCTTAAATGTTGAGCCATGTCACTACTCGATCAAAAGAGTCTGGAGAGTAGTGAAGATTTATTCAGATGTGTAGAAGTCTCTCAATCAATCAGGATCGAAGAGATCGGGAGTTATTCCCACAAAGCAGCAAGCGCGGTGGAGCTTTACATCGAATCGAATCTTGACGTGAACGCCGAGCCGATTCTGCCTCTGGGACATGGACGAGAGCCTCTCGGTGAGAGATTCGCAGCATTGACAGGATAATTACACGAACGTAGGCAGAACCTTCGCGTACATGTATACAGAGCAGTCTATCACGTCATCCTTCCGTACCGACATACGAGAACGAGAAAACGGACTATAAAGTCTATCTCTGTATATGTCTATTTCATTTGTCGGTTGTCTCTCGTTTTCCCCTTGGAACAAATGTGTACACTGCGCGTATTTGTATATAGATATAAATATAGAATCACTTTCGCTGTACGAGACTTTCGATTCGACAGGAGCAAAAGAGAAGACGAGAAGGAGAGGCAACGATCGTCGATGTTAAACGTCAGTAGCTCTCGCGGCCACCCACAAACGTTTCCCATCAATGCCTTCTCCTCGGGGCCGCTGAATAATGCACTCTGATTTGTACAATGTATTTGCACTAATGAGTTGTTTTTTGAAATCTACGAATTTTCACGAACGTCATTTAAAAAACGAAGCAAAAATTGACATTTTTTGGAAAGTCTCTCTCGATCGATTTCGTGTCGTTTCTATCTAGTTCCTTGTCATTATTTTTAATTTCGTAACAACAACGAGGTCGATTTTATTCCAGAATCAATACGAGCATTTTTGAGAACGACTGTACGCCCTTAAAGACTACGATAATGGGCCTGGTGGGTTGAGAAGACACACCTGAACGATGCTGTGTTTTTATGAGAACATAACTGTAGATTTAGACATGAATATCAATGGCGATAGTGACTTGAATGGTGGCACACATTTTTCTGTATATTTGCCATCTCGCGCGGATCTAAGACATCTTAGAAAGTTAGCAATAGCGTAATATGCCGGAATAATTGAAATATTATGGAAGGGGAGCTATAGAAGCGTGGGACGAGAATGATATACTTTGAGCCTCCGTTTTATTATGACTGCATGGAAGGAGGAGTAAATGTTGTTCTCTAGCAAGCGTTCACTGCATGTATACACAGAGAGCCCTCGATTCTGTATCGCAAGTACGTCGATGAATTTGTACGAAGTAGAAAAAAAAATCGCCAGCTCTTCTATTAATGCTGCAATAAAATTTTCATGCGACTCCAACAATGACTGCATTAATTTTTCATCAACTTTCATATTCCTGTAACCATCTCATAAATTTTGGAATTCTCATTGTCTTACTCGTAACGTCGGAGAACTAGCACTTGGTCTATAAATTGCTGCGTGTCTAGTGAAAAATATTTCAGAAAAATGGACATACTTGCCCAGGGAGCTTTCGAAATTAGCGAAAATTCCTTCGCAGCGAAAACAATTGAATTAGAAGAAATTCCATGATCATTGCGCATCATCTCGATCGAGGATCCTGATAAATAAAGTCTAGACGTTTCTCGATCTCGAACACGCAGCATAGACACTCTTAATAACTATCGATAGCCGTGAATATATAAACACGCACATATACACACGCATGAATAAAAATAAATATATAGACTTTGTTCTGAAAGGCGTACGCGGAATGGAGACGATAAATCTTGCGCGGCTGTACGTTGCAATGGCAAGCAGAGAGGAATCGGATACTATACAGTCTCATTCGATCCTTGCATCTCGATCGGTCTCAGGTAAAACAGGATATCTATAGAAAACGAGATATACACGCGGAATAATGTGTGTTGGTTTGGATCGAACGAGTTACACATGTAAGCGCATGGATCAGTCCGTCGTTTGCCACAAGTCTCCTTACATAGGAGCTCGTCGGGATTGGGGTGAGTAAAGAACGACGAAGAAAGTTTTCCAGGCGTTGTGTGCCATACGTGGAGTTGTAAGGATGTGTGCAAATGTATTTGTGCCTATTTATGCGTATTACCAGCCGAATGAAACATACGGGACGATGCTCGAGCATAAATTCGTGGGGCGAGTTAGCCCGCGGTGTGGTCCTCGCTAAGAGCAGGTCCCCCAATGTGTACACGTATATATTCCAACATAAAAGTGCGTCTCGTGTTGCTCCCATCGATTATATACGTTCGTGTGTTTATAGAGAAGCGAAAGGGCGTAAGAGGAGCATTGGAAACACGAGAATAAACAAAAGTGCAATATGCACACAAACTGCACTTATTCCCATCGTCAGTTATATTCCCATAAGAATCGAACGTGTGCATCTTCGAGAACAGCAATCTCAAACATAGCCCCCCATCTACTTATAAAGATCGCGGTTATATATTCTCTCTGCGTTCCTCTAGAAATACGTTTGCATATATTCTCATAAATCGTGTCATATAGTGGGTGCGTTACAACGGTTCGACAAGACCGAGAGAAAAGGAGGAGGCGAGAAGCCTCGATATTACAGGGTTGTAAGTCATACGCGGCTCGAGCCTTGAAACTCTCGCGTATGTATTTTATGAAAGAGAATTTATATTACTATCAAGATTACACTATCGAAGAGAGGCAGAGAGAGAGAGAGAGAGAGAGAAAGTATTGAGCGAGAGCTTGAGATCGAACAGGAATTGATCATCCTTGCTATCATCGTTGATATCCCTCGTTAATTTTCAGCTTCTTCGCCCTCTAGAAGGCGCGAGATCTCTCGATCCGTTTGATTTCAATCTCCACGTTACACTCGAATGTATATCTCAGTCGAAAATGCTTTTGGGCCAATCAATCTGATCAGGTTTTTTTTTTTTTATTCATTTGAATGCTCCGTTCGATTGTTCTGTCGAGGCTCAGTGTCTCATACATGGCATGATCTCAAATGGGCTGTACAAATTCGAAGGTTTCTTCGCGTACAATGGCTCATGAGTTAGGTCTTTCTTTGCCTCCCGCAATCTCTGTCTTTCTCGTCATACAACGACTCGCCATCTTCCGGGCTTGTGTGTGATAGCGATCAGCTTGTTAAAGTCTTGTTGCGAGAGAAATGCAGCGAGAGATTACTTCTTCTGCTTTTCTTCTTCATCTTCTTATTCCATAAGAGAAGCCGAAACGTAATATACTCCTGAGTCCGCTGGAGCAGCGAGTCTGGGTGAGCTTGGTAATTGTACGAGAGCATCCTCTCTTCCTTCGTCTGTTCGACTCTGTCTCGCTCTTTCTCTTCTTTTCTTTTCTGCACGAAATATATGTGGGAGCTCGAATCTCTCGAGTCAGCCAGAAAGAACTCAAAGAATAAGAACTCCATCTCGAGAAAGAGAGCGAAAAAGAGAAAGAGCATGCAAAAGGGGTCAAACGAAAAAGCCCAACATAAAACAGTAAGAGAGGTCATGGGTCTGACGTTTCGGACGTGTGATCGGAAGATACCGTGAGGTGGGTCCTATAGGCTTCTCTATTTCTTCTCCTCTCGTATTTCCTCTCACTCTCTCTCTTTTGAGTCTTTCGAGTACAAAGACTCGCCACATGTACGTTATCACGAAGCGTGTATACACAACTCACTGCGTGTGTGTATGCATTCAGCCGAAGCGAAAGATACACTCATGAGAATACGAGCTCGGAGGCCTCGAGGATCTAGCTCTCTCTGAAGAAGAGATGAGAACGATGAGAGAGAGAGGAAGGGCGGAGAAGAAGCTACACAAAATATACTCCGGCAAAGAACATTGCCAAGTCCGTTTGCAACTGAGACATTGGCTCGTGGAAGACTTGAGAAAAACGTGACTTCCTCGCGGAGAGTTTCTAGCAACATTTTCAAAAGACGTCGGGGAAGGTCGTAACACACACGGACCACAAGCTTTTTGCATGAAAGTCACTCACATTCGCGGGCGAGAATAAGAATAACAGGGGATTAGAGAGAAGATAAACCCGATGAAGTATGGAAAGAGGAAGAGGAGGCTATACGGACCGAGGAAGCAAGAAAAATATTAACCGAACACCAAGATGAAGAAAGTAGACACGAGGGTAAAGGTGGAAAGCTGAGATGTGGCGCAGAAGTTGAAGCCGCGAATAACATACGGAAATAAGATGAGAATTATGACAGAAAGGAAAGAAAAGGTAAAGCCATCGTCTCACTCGTCCTCTGCAAACTTTTGATACAACAGATAGGCGCGAAAGCCATGACTACGAAAGCAATCGCGTTGCATCGTGCCCTCAACTTCTTCGTCGCTTCGTTTCTTCCATTTCTTCTTGTCCCTGCAGGCCTTTGAATCTTCTGTTCGGTTACACGTTTGCAAAGGATCGATGACACTGCGCGCGGTACGTTCAGTTTGACGTTCGGCGAAGAAAGACGACGAAGTAACTCGACGCCATACGTACGCTCGTGTGTCTACATTTATTTACCACCTTTATGTTCTCGTCTCAATACCCGGAGCATCGGTGGCAAAGAGAGACAGAACGCTTCCCTCCACATGTCCATGGGGCATTAAATCGTGGCGAACGGGGTGAAGATCGTTGCGCAGAGCGGTGTAAAGATAACACCGGGAAAGGCTAAAGAAAAAAAGCGACTGGACGCCTCGCGATGAGTTCGTAAAAAAGTTCAACAAAGTCTCGATCGTTTCGTATAAAAATCTTTGTCATCATTTTTATCTCCATAGAAAAGATCGAAGCGTTTTGTCGGAGCGATTAATTCTCATGATGCAATTTATCGAAACGATTAATTATGAAGATTGTCTAGAAATTAGATAGACGCGTTGATCAAAAAAATCGAACGATCGGTTGAAAGCAATATTGACTTTTCTCCAACCCCTGAAATGGTGTGATGAATCGACGCATATTTTAAAGAAGGTGGAGAAAAGTATCAAAGGTTTTGGTGAGTTATGTAATTTTCATGTTATAGTCCTTAACAAGCAGAAGCTTTTAGCGCGAGGATGGAAGAGATGGTGGCGAGATGTGAAAGATCCTGGAGGGAAGAATATCCACGCAGCATGTCCTGCTGCCTTTCAGGTATATCTCTCGTCTCGGTATCTTTGGGATCTGATCTCGCAGCAGGTATAGGAAATAAAAAGGACTAGAGCATAGAAGGTAACGTGAGATGGTGCGGAGAGCAGAAGAGTGTATGTATTTTCGGTTGGGCATAAGGAAAAGAAAGAGAGAAGCGAAGGTGGCGAAAATTTCAACCCTCCTGGCGCCTGAAGATATATTACGCGGCGCCTCTCCATTCACCTTTTTCTCGTACCCTCCTCCACTGAATCTTGCCCTGGAGCCCCCTTGAGACACGAAAAAACAAACGATCGAAAAAATAATTATCCTCATCTCGATATATCGTTCGATCCTTCCGATAAAACGAGCCAAATTTATTTCCAACTTCTGAATCTTCCAATAAACCGGCAAACCGAGCATTTTTATAAGCAAAAAAACTAAATCGCTTTTTTTTTATTCTTTGCAACATGTTTATATTGTAGATCGAACCGACTTGGTCGTTGGATACAGAGAATCATTACTTTCGCGAAAAATATAAGAACGACAAGCAACGCGTAGACCATCCGCCCTGCGTAAGCTCGATTTACGATCTCATATCTGGAGAATTATCAGCGCTAAAGTTGCGTATCTCGAAGGACGCGCGATGGTCCGCGGAACCACGGAGAGAACTCACGCTGATTCAGCCATAATGCCGGAGGACGTGTGATGTACGTCTCTATTAAACGAGAATAGCAGCGACCGAGAGAGCCTTCGGCTTTGCTGCTGCTCGATCGAGAAGAACAGTCGGGAAGCTGTTGCTTCTAATATCGCTGCTGGTTATAACGATGAACTTACTCCACATACACATACGTACATGTATAAATATATAATATACAATGTACTGGGCGAAGCTTTTATATATTTATCGATATCGACGCCCGAAGCGGCGTTCAACTGCCTCGCGACACGCGCGTATCCTCCACGCTCTCAGCGAACAGGAATTTCTGTCAATGACATTATATTCTCTCTTTATATAAAGCTTCCAGTAACAACCGAGATATAAAAATGTTACCAGGAGCTGTGTACATAGATCGGTAGGCAGAGAGAAGATTTAAACTCCGGGAAATCGTGCGAGCAGTAATTTTTGCACGCGAGGCTCCGCTTGAAATATTAACGCGTAGTGACGTTTTTATCATTTTTTTCCACGGTATTTCGAGGTGAGCCTTTCTCACATTTTTCCCGAAAAGGACAGGAACGATCGATTAAGATCGCGCTAGTTTTTTTCATCAAATCAACACGAATTTTCATTTTTTTCATGAATACAATTTTAATCAAGTTCGTATTTGATGTTTGGGTCGAGTCGTGAATTCGTCGCGAGCAGTATTATATTTCTGGAGAGATTAAGTGACTTATCGATGGATGTTATCGATACGAGAGAGACTCCTGATCAGTCGTGAATTTAATAACAAGGATCTGCTCGTAAATCGCCAAAGATGGAGTCTTGTACGAGAGCGACGGACACGCGAGGAACGTTTGAGTTTCTCAGTGCATGGGAGCGAGGAAGCTTCGCGGGATATCAAAGGAAGGAGCGCTCGGTGAAAATAACGCGATAACTGATCGCTCGACAAACTGAGCATGACGTGTGGTAACTGTCCGTGGGCGCTCGCAACTGTCCGGTCCAGTACATCGAGGGTTAAACAAAAAGAAGGTAAATAAAAGCTGCTGCGGATATTTATATGTATATGAGTCTCGCACGCATACGACTTGCCACGATAAAATTAAATTCCATTAATTTTGCAACTCTCGGCACCGAGTTATGTGACGAACGAGAAGAAAACGTTTTCACGACGGATTTGCATGATGGAAGCTTTGTTAGGGTGAAAAATGTTGGCGCGTCCTGCACGAGCAGCGTATGCAGATTACAGGATAATTGAGAGTCATTCAGAGTGGACACACGACGAAAAAAAAAACGAGAGAAAAAAACGAGAAGACCAGGGAGGACAAAGTTCTCTTTCGCACCTGGAAGAGCGGGTGTCCACGCACATACACACACGCGCTTTATCCAGAAACGTTGTTCAAGCTGACAAGGAAGAGCAGACTAGATCCACGAGCTTGAACGGTAAACATCCGTGTCGCTTTTATAAAGAGGTGACAAAAGTTTAACTTAATGTATTCAAAGTACGAGCAACTCGCAGGAGGAATAGACAAGGGACTCGTGGTGCTGGAGCCTCGAAGGAAAATCTCCACAATTACACCAAATGGTGTCCGCGGCGAGTTAAACCAATCACATGACACGCTCTTTTACGTCAAGGCAAAATAGAAGAATAAAAATCAGCTGATAATACGTCCCCAAACCCCAACCACACATAATCACTGTAATCATCGCTTTTTATTATAATTATTAACAATTTATTACGTGGGAGCTGTGCAACAGTTCTCTGATGATCGTCTTCACGCACCTCAACGACATCGACAATTTCTCCCTCTCCCTCTCCCCCATTTGCTCGAGTTAAACGCTCCAAATCTTATTAACTTTAATCCGTCATGATTACATCGACACCCAACCATTACTGAGTTCCAACTCGTACGAGGGACTCACCCGTCTTCCAATTTATCCAACATTATACTTATTCCCTCGAATTAAGGGTGGGAAATAGTAATTTGTCGATAAAATACAAAATTTCTCGTTTTTCTTAAGGTACAGTGTTTCTTTAAACTTCATTGCTTTCCAATAATGACTGCATTTTGTCCTCGAGAGGTGACATGTCCAGAGAGACCTTCTCAGTGTTCATTCATTTTTTATAACTTTTTTTTTGTAACTAATCAGCCCCTGAAACTGTTAATTCTCCAACTGCAGGGTTAGCCTCTTGATGGAGAGTTTGAGATCAATTTCACATCGAACCAGCGACTGTCCCGGTGGATTTGGAATTTTTTCTTCATTTTTCAATGAAATGCATTATTTACGAAATCCTCGCTGCTAAGGATCTTTCTCGAGGTTCATCCTTATTCTTGTTCGATTGGAAATAAATTATTGTGGATAGAACCTGTTTTACGAATGTTCCGGGGCTCTTTGGCGTGCGTTACGATAACAGCGGGAAGAATCCTAAGTCTCGCATGCGTACAAATATGTGGGTACTTTGTAGAAAGACTCTACAAGGGTAGAGATGTTTGGCGATCGAGAAATTCTCGAGATATAGCCGCGCGTAGTCGCGGAAGAACGAAAATGGAGAGGACGTTTCCAGCAGTATCTCCGCTGTTTTGCAGCGACAAGCCGAAGAATTATTGGATGGCTTGGGTGGATTTAATTAGAAGAATTTTGCAGGAAGAGTGTATGGACGCGTGTCCAGGGAATACGAGACAAGTTTACGGTGGGAAAACGCAGCGAGGCTATCGTTTTACTGGTAAAAACAATTTGCAAGAATCTAGAATTTACTAATTTCAGTTTCCCGAGTATGCATAGTCGAGTATTAGCTGGAGAATTGGAAATAAAAATTTTGGAGATGAAAATTTCATCCCTCGTCAAATAATTTCGATGGAATCGCGGACAAGACTTTCTTCAATCCCGTTGTGTACCATGTGATCCGGCACATATGTATTTAAACTGCGCTTTGTGTCTCTTGGTTGGACGCTTTTTTCGCGAGCGACAGCCATGAAGAAAGGATCCTTTATTTGAAAGTGTGCCCCCACTCGCCCTGTTTCTCGCCCTTTGTTTTCCCAGTGGGTTTCTTCACTCGAAGGATTGGCCGTTTCTACGGGACGTTTGGTATATTAACCGCCACTATACCGCGGCACATTGCCACGCGGGCTCGTTATACTTCTTTTAAGCCGTCGCTCGCATCTTCTTCTCTCTCTCTCTCTCTTTCTTTCTGACCACTGGTTATTTTAATTGGATCTTCGCCGAATCCCTTTTTTCGTTGAAGCCGCGCGCGGGCTCTGTGCATGCCCTTCGTACCTACAGCTTGAGATTTACTGGTGCCACAGAAGCGGACATACGCGTCTATGCTTCGGTACGAAACTTACGGCTTTGTGACTCCAAGACGATCGATATGTATGTATTGACTATATAAAGTTTATTCTCGTCGTTTTCGCTGTCCTCGAGATATGCCCATCGCTTTTTGCGCTTCTGGTACGTACGATTCTCTCGCAGCGTCTTCTCTCCCTGTGGACGACTTCCACAGCAAGAGCCTTGAGATACCTGGTTCACCTTTTCTCTCTCTCTCTCTCTCTGCTTCCTCTCTCTCCCCCTCTCTCATCTCCTCATTCGTTTCTCGTACGTATTTGGAATTCAATCGTATTCTACGCTGCGAAACAATCCATTGCGGGCCACCCTCTCCCGGCATTTAAATTTATCGTACATTTGAGGTCGCAAGAAAAAATCTATCAATAATTCCACTTGGAAGGATTGTATAATAAATTTGTGTCTCCCACGGATAATTGCCCATTGTTCCCATCGTTAAATTTTCGGTTTCCTCCGCACTGAAAACAAAATTTTGTTGGAAAAGTTCGATATTTTGTTTGATACGTTCGAATAAACGTTTTTCTTGAATTATTCAAAAAATCGTGTCATTGCAGCGAGAAATTTTGTAGAATATCTCTTCGGAAGCCAATTTTTGTCGCTTCAATCGTAAATTTTGCTGACGATTCCGTTGGAAACCAAATATTCTGCCAAATAATCGAGGATTTTGAACAAAATTGAATTTCCAGTGGCGCAAAAATTACGAATGAAAAATTTTACGTTTTTTCCATTTTTATGACTAATTGAAAAAATTCAATAAATATTTCACACGACGGAAAAAGTTTGAGTATTATTTATGAGCAGCAGTTTGATACGATGAACCTCCGCCGACAGGATGACCTTAAGCTTTTTCGTACAAATGTTAAAAAATGACAGTAGAAAAACTTGGAAAGATACAAAAGTTAAAGAATTACGCAATTGGCGGTACGATTATCAATGTTTTCCTTCGCTGAATAGTTGGAGTGCGCACAAAAACTGTTGCTCGGAGATTCTGCAGGAGAGAAACTCTGCGAAACCGGTCGGTTTATGCTGCTTAACCCCTCGCCGTATTACACTATTGTGGTAATACACTTGTCGATTCACTGAGTCGGAAAGGATTTTCTGCATCGTTGATCTTCAAACAACATCGACAATAAAAGAGAAAAGGAGCGTGAGGGTTGGATCCGTTTCACGAGAGAAAGAGAGAGCGAGAGAGAGAGAGAGAGAGAGAGGAGAGAGAGAGAGGTTGGAGGCAGGTTTGTAAAAACATTGTCCCGTACCGGAAGAATACGCAGGATATTTTTTTCTTCATTTGGTGCTGCTCGACATAGGCACCAGGATGTTGAAAAGAGGATGGAAGCTGAGAAGAGAATCTCTTGCAAAAGATGGAGAGTCTCCGTTTTGCGCTCGAGGCTCGCGCTCCTTCTTCTTCATCGTTCTTAACCGACCGCTAATAAATGCTAACGCGCCACCTTTAAAGAGATGAAGACACGAACAACACGCGCTCCTCGTGCTTGCCCAGTTCTTTCTCCTGCGCGATTGCCGCCGCGGCGTTACTTCTTCGCACCACGGGAGGCCACCCGATGCGCGCTCGAGAGATGAGCTTCGATTGTACGATCTTAATTCAACCCGCGCGGCTTTCTCTTCTCACTCTTCCTTCGGTAGTCTCTAGATCCGTGTAACAACTCTGCTAACATTGCTTTTGAGCGATCGTCACTGCATGATTTTCGGCGATGAACAAACCTCCATCACCTCCGCCTATCGTAATAATCGATTTTTCGAATAAACTACAAAAAATCAAACGAAATTTGCAAAATTCTCCCAATTTCTCGATCCGAGCTGATCCTTTGCTCAATGCAGTAGATTGCAGTTTCCAATCGTTGTCATTGCGTGACAGGAACAGTCTCGAAAGTTTCCTGAAGACCCTTCAACCCCAAAAAGAACGCAACTCGAAGAAATTCCCCAAAAATTCGAAGCATTCGTTTGAACGAGGTCGAATTTTTTCGGGCCTGCAGCCTCTTCTGCCCAAAATTGTTGAGAGAAGAAAATTTGTTCTCACTTCGTATAAGGTGCGTAAATTTGACTCGACTAACTGAGATGTCGTTGAAAAATTCGTTGTGGGGTGTTTTTTCTTTGTGCGAGTGTCCGCATGGAATGTGTCTTACATCCTGTTCTTTTGGTAACGGTGGACAAAAGAAACGCGCGGCGTTAAATAAGTAGGTATATTTTTCACGATAAGACTTTCGATCTGTATATATTCGTTTTGGAATATATTCACGGTGGTGTTTTGTAGTACGAGCCGTGATTCAATTGTCAAGAGGTGGTATAGTTCGAGATGTAATAGAGCTGTATACTAATACAAGAAAAGGAGAAGAAAGAGAAAAGAGAGAGAGAGAGAGAGAGAAGAAAAGGCAGCTTTGGTGGACTATGTTCTGCTGGTTGCACATAACAGGACATCAGTGTGAAAGAACCAAGTCTTTAAATCATCCAAAGTACCTTTTACGAAAGGAGGAGGGATAAAAAGTAGTTTGAGATTCTCATTCGGGCATGGGCTAAAAACCTGTCACTCGAGGACGAGGTCTCGTTTTTTTTTCCTTTTCGAAGACGTCCCACACCATGGAAGGTAGAATTGCTATGTTTCTTTGAAACTCGCTCGTCCTTTGTAATCGTCGTCGTCACGCGCGGCAATCCTCGTAATACTATGGCGCGGGAATCTTCTGCGACAGCATCGCGTCGACACAGAACGATGCTGATGATTTTTTTCTCTCCCACCATTTCCTCGCTTTCGAGCCATGAAACTGTCAATTTTTCTACGAAAATTTTACGTTCATTCTGCTCGACACTTCTCGAGGATTTTTAATTTCGATAACTCTGGTATCTGAGCCCCATTTCCCTGAATCTTGGTCGAGTCGTGTCGCTCCAGCAAAATCTGAAAAATCAGACTGACATTTTGGCGAGATTCAAACTTCATCTCCGCACACCCTACAATTCAGGATTCTACGTCCGATGGCTCGGTGGCTGCGGAAAAAAAACAGCGTGGGAAGGCAGACGTCGACGAAGCTACGCAAATGTAAAAAAAAAAAAAAATGGCTCCCTTTTTTTCTCACGCGATCGCGTGGCAGAGATCTCGACTGCCTAATTGAATCAAAATAATAAACATGCACACTTCACACGTGCATATAGATTCGCGGATGAGAGAAAACGGGCGATCGAATTATGCTAATTTTGTGTCTCACGTTTGATTTGATTATGATTTATCCAACTCTCTCGTCTGTGTTCATGTGTGTTTTGCTACAATGTGTACTCCCTGCGAGATAATTACTAGGAAAATGTTGGATTAGCTCGGATATATACAAATATACGAACACGAGTAAATACATCGTCGCATAATCGTATATTTTACATGCAGTCATAGTATCTGGTCGTTGAACGATATCTTTCAGCGAGAAAGACAGGCAGGTGGTCGCGGAGAGTGTTCCCTCTTGCAAGGCAAAAGATATATAGCTCGCGTGGTTGATTGGCGTATCAAATTTGCTTCTCGCGTTCTCCGATATATACCGATGCACGTCTGGCTTACACGAGAGAGGATGCAAGCGCACGTATCGAATTTTCGAGAGCAAAGAGAGGCGTAACTCGTGGCACTTTATTTATTAATTCGCATTGATCAAGCCTCTTTGTTTAATAGCATGTGACACCCATAAACGACTTTCTCCGCTTCTAGTTAGCAACTCTTCTCCTCCTCTGCTGTGACGACCTGATATCTCTCGTGGTGAATTAATCTCGCGGGACTTTTATTATTCACGAATCGATTATACGCTTTTCGATCCTTGGAGAATGCAGATTAGTGTCTGCGTGTTTGATCTTTTTTAGCGTTGTGTTTGTTGAAGAGAAATCATTCAGGTTACAGACAAATTGTTGTCCTCTCATGGGCTTGTCAAAACTCGAAACAAAAAATGCGAAAAAAAAAACAATTTTCAATAAAATAATGTTATTTCTTAACTCTAGAACGGGGATCTTATTTTTTTTTTACCTACTCCGGTAACGTTGGGGTCATATAATGACCCGAATTTTGAAAAATTCATATCTCCGATAAAATTGAAAGAAAAGGGTTCACCTTGGGCTCATTTTCGTTATGTTTTTAATGCAGAATGACGTGAGCTTGAGGCGATTTTGCTGGAAGTCAAAAAACTCGGTAAAACGATTTGAAATGGCCTGCTGGGGTCGTTTTTGTCCCCAGGTTACCGTTCAAGGATTAAATTGTGATTAACTTTGGAATTTATTATTTTTAGTCCCGACAATTATCGAGTGATTTTGGAAAAGCATCGTAACGAGTGTGAGGCACGATGAAGGGAACGAAGAGAAGGCGTGAACGATTTATCACCGGGAAGCTGTGAAAACGAAAATTTCTGTCGCAGGAACAAAATATCGGTCGTAAGTTTTGGAAATTGATTGGCATGCAGTGGCTGCTTACTCATGACTGCAAATTTTTGTTAACGAGGCGTGACGCACCACGAGCACGATATGATCGCGTCTGTGTGACTACAGAGAGCTCCGGAAGTGAGAGTTGCACGTAACGTTCGCGTGTGTGTGCGCGAGAAGCGATCGCTGGGCTTTTCTTTGTGAAAAACAGTAAATCTCTCAGCGAACGGTCCATGCAGCATCCTCGGCGAAAAATGAGGCGATTTTGAATGAGCACGACGATGATTACTTCAGGCATGATACGCTTCTCGCATCGTCCAGCTTGGCAGAAACTGACGAAATTTAAAAAAGTCCAAGATAATGAGATTTTGCTCCGGAGCAACGGGCGAAGGGCCACGTTGAACGCAAATCCAATGATGGGATTGGAATTAGGATCCATTTAATAAGGGTTGTTTGAAAGAGGGTTAAGTACAGGCTTAAGAAAGCTCGAGTGCAAAACAGTTTAGCGAGGAGTTTGAAAGGATCTCGAAACGGGTGAAATACCTTTGGCCAATTAGCGAGCGATCGCATTTAGAGATTAATTATTATCCTCACTCGAATGCGCAATGCATCGTGATGTGATTATCGAAAATCAGGATCTCTCCGATTCCCACAGTCGCGAGGATGGCATACTTTGAAAATAGAGAATTTGTGCCTTTTTTTTTGCAGTTTTTTTAGTGGCGTGACGATCGATCTCGATTTTCTATATGGGAAAAAAATCTCGGACTACCTGATGCGTTCGCTCTCTCTTTCTGTGCTGCGGGAGAGAGACACACGAGCGGGCAAGAGCTGACAAAAAAGGGGTATACAAGGAAAGGTATATATAAGATAGAAAGATGCGAAAGAAATGTCGAGCGAGGTGGTCCGAGGATCGAACGCGCCGCCGGGGACTCCGTTGGGCCCTCGTTCGCGGACGGCCCTAATTGCGGGCCCAACGGGGACCGTTCACTCGCGATCGTTCGCTCTCAGGGAGAGAGAGGGAGAGAGAGAGACGGAAGATGTAAGGGAGGATGTGTAGTTGAGCAGCCAAGAGAACACGCGCACACCCGCGGACGCGAAATTCTCTCTCGCGTGTTCGCCTTTGCCAAGGACAGCTTTTGTGAATATATCCCGCCCTTCTCCACCCTTCCCTCCCTGCTCCTGATCCCTACCAATGTAAAAACGGAGCGACAGAACAGGCTGAGCCGGCAATCTGAAGCGCGAGATATTCCCGCCCGTCAGCCTCACTATTTCGTGCGTCGTGCGGCATATAAACAATTTCGCACTGAACATACAGATTTTCGCGATTGATGATCATTTTCATCAAAATTATCGATCGCATTTCGCACAATGAAGAAATAATTTTGATTGATCATTCGTTGACGTCGAAGAGCTGGAAAAAACTGTTAATTTTTTGAAATCCCAATCATCGATCGCGACGACAGATTTTTTCGATCACGACGCGACGAAGCAAATTTGTCTTTTTTCATGAAAAATGAACATTGCTCGCGGAAACGGCAATTTTATTGTTAACATTTTTGATCGTTCGCCAGGATCATCGATGCAGTTTATATAAAACCGAGTGACGAAGATGGCGGATGATTGGCCATCACCTGCATAGATCGTCTGCAGGAAAGCGACGAGTCGAGGAAAAAGAGTGACGGACGTGGAAACGGTACTAGCGAAGCGGTCGCGAGCGAACGCTCTCTGAACCTGTCGCGAACTCGCGCGCAACGACGCGGTCGCTCATCGTGAGTGGGCCGAAAGATTCTCATTGGTCGCAACCGCATGCAGTGCAATTTGACCGCTTTTCGCAGGACGACTGGATATCGCTCCGCCATTTTCGCTTTTTTCAAGCAACAAAAATTATTTCGAACCTCAGAATTTAGCCATAAAAATTTCCCCGTGACCTTGAAAAATGATTTTCTTCCCTTATCCTCTAAAAAATTCAGAAAACTAATAAAGATTCGGCGTCTCATCGGATTTTACTGCCTAAATAAAAGGATGCAATTGATATTTGTTCATACCTGGTTTGACGTGGGCCTTGCATATGCCCTAGAATGAGGAGGGCTATCGCGGTCACCGCGATATCACCACGACGCATCTCTTACATCACAATCACCTTGTTTAATGATTTCATGAAACTGTATTGATTACACGTCTGTATTCACGTGTTCAGGGCCCTTCGTCGAGGCACTTGGTATCACAAAGAAAATAAACTGCGAGCACTGATTGAATTCCAATGAGAAGGTTGCTCAAAGGATTATGAGAGAAAAGCAACAGCAAAAATGGTAAAAGAAAAGTAGAAGGAAACGTGTTGACCGAAAATTCTTCGTTCGATCGTTGAATATTGTTTCAGAGTCCCTTTCACAAATACGTAGAACTTATACGACATTAAATGTGTATAATAGGCACTAAACGTTGAACAAACGTTTGCGATTTTCAAAGTTGTGCACACACGGATTCACTTTTACCAATAAAAATGTGTATATGTTGACGCGTATACGCGGACGCGTGTGTGTATGTGTGGAGTTTTGTTTGACCATTCGCGCCGGGGGCAAAACCCAGCACGACGATACTGTTTGCCGTCGCTTATTGACCAGGCGGCTTCTTCAGGATAGAAAAGAAGGCACATACACATACACGAGTATTTGACTCGTCAAATAAATCGAAAACCCTCGAGAGTTTTTCGTGGTTGCATGAAATAGAAAGAAAAATAAGTCTTTCCTCTCGAAGCTCAAGTTTGTTGGTAGAAATTCTTTATCAACCTCGCCGAACGATCAATCCTTCATCCAGAACTGAAGAAACCGAGCTGCAGTGGTTAGCTGGTCCTGTACGTGCTTTTACAAACAGGAAAACAGGTGGTCGGGGTTCTGCATTGACATGGACGTGTATTTATGTCTATTAATATGTATACACTTGGTGGAAAGTTTTTTAGATCGTTGAAGCACTATAATTCTTTGTAACGTACGGCTGGAAGCTGAGCAATCTAATGATTAGAGACACGCGTTTATCAGGCCGTTCGACGAATCGGTTATATCCTCTAATGGCCAAATGCCAATGAAGTTGCCTCCCGTCGTCGTTGGCGGTGATTTTCATTCGCGAGCAAACAACCGCGACATAAACTTAAACGCGATTTCTTTTTTTTTTCTCTCTCTCTCTCGCTCTCTTTTTTCCTTTTTCTTTTTCTCCAGACTCGAGCACGGTCATTAGCGAATAGACACTAATTGAAAAGATAAACTCGTGCGCCCGTTATCGAAAACTCGTAGGTACACATTTTATATAGATCGCTCTCGGGGTCTTGGCCGAGCACACACTGCGGTACCGCAAGATCGCGCAATATACTATTTTTCAAATTAGTCATTTCTCCGCGGCGGTGATTTTGTTGGAGTTTCGAATTCCTTGAAACTGAAACTTTGACCAGCAACGATGGCTCGTTGGTTTTTTTCATTTATCTCGTTATTCCTTGCTTTTTTTTTTTATTTTTGCTCAAACACACGAGAACACACACACACACAATTCTCATTCCGTCACGCTTAATTGTCCACTTGATGACCCGTGCCCGGCGAAATACTCATTTGCAGAAAAACAATTATTTCAACGAGACACGCGCGAGTTGAATATAACGAAGAAAAGAATAAAAATAACACATCCAAACGTATATCTCGGCGGCGGGTTCCGGTCACCCCATTGTCCGTCGCGTATCCGTTCTCATTGTCTCGACACTTCCGGATAATAAATTTAAAAAGCGCCTCCGGTTGGCACGAGCAAAAAGACGACGATGCAGAATTTATCGCCGAGGGAGTAAAGCTTCAAACGCGCATTAATAGGAAAAAGTAAAAAAAAAAAAAAACCGAAGAATCGTCGATCCCAAATGATTTGAGGTTTTGAAAAATTGATTCGAGTTCCAAAACGACCTCAAGAGTTCATTCACAATGACGAGTTCTTTGCGCAGCTCAAGGCAAAAGAAAAAAAAACTCGTAAAATAAATGAAAAAACGAATTTTTTTTTGAGAAATCGTCAATCACAATTTGTCAGCTCCAATTGACAGTGAATTTGAAGCCCGTAGTGAAGTAGCGCCGCGAGTAATCGCAGCGCGAAAGGTAAACTGGGCGAGGTGAGTGAGTTCTCTGTTCGTTCGCGGTCTCAGTAGTGGCTTCGCGTTCGCCGTCACCACGAAGAGTTGCGGCAAAAGCCACCACCACCACCACCACCGCCAGCACGACTACCAATAACGTCAAGACTCCAGTCGCCTTTCCAGCACGATTTTTTTTCTTCTCTCAATGTCCAGTTACAATTCTGTCATCTAAGTCCGTCATCGATTACAGCCAATGGGAGTAAGATGCTCAGTGATCGATTGGCAGGTTCATCAGAACGTATCACGGTAATTAGGCGAACGCTGTACGCGTCCAACTCGATTGATTCGTGTTGCAGAAATGAGGGAAAATCGTGCGAGAAGATCGCGCTGGTTCGGAGAGTAAAAAGCACGTTGACGTATTATTACGATGACCGGGGTCCAAACCGGGGAGACTTCAACGACCGACAGCTTCGGTAATGCCGCGAACAGTTCTCGAGGGACTTGAACGAGCGGTAAGAAAGGTTTTATATTTAGTTTATAAGAATTTTTATACATGAATATGTGGTTACATATATTTTATGGATATATATAAACTTAATATGTGTCAGCACACCACAGACGCGTGTACGAACGAGAGGAGGGTCCGCGATGGACTGGCCTCGCCGAACCTGCAACGGCTCCTACCTTGCTTTGGGATCGGGTCCCACAGCCACGCAGCCTCTCTGCTTAAGCTATATACGTATATATATATATGTATAAACATAATATAGTACTACCTCGCACTACGAGAGACCAGATCTTTTCTACCTCTACACTGCTAAATGCTCCACTGCCTCTTTCCGTTTCTCTTTTGCTCCTCATCTTTAATGGTACTTCGATGTTTTTTCCTTTTGTCCCCTTGTTTTCAATATCTCATTCTTCACTCACAGTTCTGACGTAACAACAGCCGCGAGAATTTCGTGATAAGCTTATTCTCGTGTTTGTTGTCGGAATTGAAAGTTTCGTGGATGCTTAGCTTGATTTCTTTATCTTTGAAAAGCAAGTTGTCTGTTTCAACAAAGATCGCTCATTAAGTTCGTTTTGTAGTTTCTGTTCGAGGGTTATTGTCTGTTTCAATGAAAACGCTTTTATCCAATGGGGAGCGAGACTCAATGGCTCCGTTTTAATTGAGCCAACTGAATTATGTTCCTCGTGATAATTACGTCAAAGATTAAGGCCCTGAGCCGAAGGTTTCTCGCTCGCTGGAATTCGTCGTGCGTATGTCTATACGTTCGTCGCTTTGGGTCTGGACGACTTGTGCTGGCCCTGAGATACGGAAAGAAAAAGGGTTTTTGTCTGTGGTTTTTCTCCACGATATGCCGAGCGATCGACGCTTTCTTCACACGCTAAAAAAATAGTGCACGGAGATGTGCATTCTTGCGAAGTACTCGCGGTGATAATGGCGACTCTCGGTGAATAAAAGGTCCTCGAGGACGCGAACGAGTTGGGAATGAAATAAAGAGCACACGAATTTATAAAAGTTGTTGGGAAAGGAGTCGAGGGCGTGTTGGTACACATTCGCGAGGGCGAGAGTCGAGAGATCGCTCTCGAAGGGTGCAGAAACATTCCTGCTGCATATACACGATTGCTGTCAGAGAAGAAAAGCAAAAGTTGGAATATAAAGCCGGCTGCTTATAATAAGAAGCGGAGAAGAGATTTCCTCTGCGCGCGAGATCTCTGTGCGTAATGATCAAGCCTCACCGCGATGACTGATACTCGCGTGCGAATTTGATTCGTATCGCTAAAGAGACGCGCGCGCGCTCGCGCGCTTCTACCGATATCTTTCATCCTCGTGCACTGGCGAGTGTGATTCATTCGCCAGATGGAAAATAAGACGCTCAAGAAACGATCAACTATATATACAGACGCTTCGTACCGCTTTTTCCATTTTTAACTTTCGTGCTCCCTTTTACTCTCCCGAGGAACACGCGGCTCGAGCTCCTACCGCATCGATATAAACGATTATCGATAAGTTCGATCTTTCGCTCTTTCTCTTCATCGTCTCCTCTCGTTCTTCACTCCTTTGGCTAGCGAACCGCGCCTCCAACTTCTCAAACCTCAATTCCCCATGTTCATTGATCGCACACCGATGCAATTATATCGCGAGTAATGTCTGCCAATTATGTAATCGGTAACACGTTCCTTCGCGGGTAGATTAAGGCGTAAAAATACTTGCAATTAACGCGTAGCATCTTTCTCCTTTTCATTATCCTCCCTGCATAGTTTCGTACGTCAAACTCAACTCTACTTTTTTTTTTTCAACTCGCGGAGAAGACTTTCCATCTTCCGTTCGTTTTTTTCGCCTTGATGCTTTTTTTTGTGTGTGAAATTACCGGTTTCTATCCGGTCCAGTCAAATTCCTCTCGTTCCTGGGAGATTCGTGACGAGTCAGGAATTACAGCCGGGGCGAGAGTTTAAGGTCAATCGTCCGATCGTGACCGCGTCACGTGTATATACTCTGACGTGGTATTTTTTAATTGGTGCTTCTCCGACGCAGCACTAACTTTAGTGCCATATGAATATTTCCTATAATTCACATTCCCACGACACTGATTTTTTTAAAACTTTATTCTTTTCATTTTTTTTTCACATTTCCAAAATTCGCTCGTTATTCATCGCATTTCATTGACAAGAAAGGCGGTAGCTACTCGATGCCAAACAGTAAAAAGGAAACTCTAGCCGGTTTTTTAACCTCAACATTTTTTCAAATCTCTCCCACGCACGCGAACGACTCAATCCAAAATTTCGAGCATTGTATGTGTGTCACGAATCGCAACAACGATTTCTCGTTACAATTTGATTGATTGCTACGATTTTTTCAATCAATTATTTAAAAATCGATTACGAGACGATTTTGCTCGAATTTTGTAATTTTAGTTCCAACCAGAAAAGCGTGTATGAAGTTTACAAAAAAATTGGTACGTTGGAATAGAAGGAATTTCTGTTTTTCATTATTCCCGCGATACGACCTTGAATGTATCACGTTTTTGCAAGTTTGCAGAACCTTGAGAAAAAGATTGCATGATTTTCAGCGCCAATTGAATGGCGTTTACCAATTTTATGGGGTTTTTTTTTGTTTCAGAGAAATTAATATTCCGTTGCTGCTAATGGGTTCAAGAACGGGGCAAGGGTCATACATTTTCATGGGGGCTTCGTAGAGCGTGACCATTGGACCTGGAGGGTGCACACGCCCGTTACAGCCTATACTCTCAGCAATAAAGGGACCCTGGAGTTAATGTGTAGTACGCGAAAACACGTATTCCATTTTTGATTGCCTGGAATTATATAGAATTATCTGAAGAACGAAATGAAAAACGAGGAGTTGGGAATAAGGAGAGGGGGAGAAAAAACGTTGATGGAAATGATTGAAGGTGAAGAGCCATATGCTCAAATTTTACGGTACCACACAAGGAGCGAGCTACCCTTGCAAGAAAATGGAACCACTCAATTTTCTCAAATATCACTAAATAAACAACTTTGCATTTTCTCTTTAAATTAATTGCGAAAATTACGAAATTTCGTGAACGAAAGTTGGAAGAATTTTAAGTAAAATCGAGCACAAATTTTCGTCGATTTTGTTTTCTTTTGTAATCTTACGAAATTTCCGTTCACCCAATAATCTCGATTATCGCATGCAAAGTTGCGTCGAGTCGAGATCAATTAAAGCTCAAATGTGAACAAGAGACGCGAGGCACACAGCACGTACGACTTTAATCGGTATTAGTCGCGAGGAACAAATAACAGGAATCGTGTCTGGATGAGCTCACAGTTTCCTCGCGATGTATACATTTCCAGCAGACACACATTCATTTAGTGACACACAACGATGAATATATATTTATATATAAAACACGTGACTCAAAATGATGGCCTGTGCGAGGGCGATAGATCGCGGTTGTCACGATTACAATTAAAATAAAAAAGCTACAGACATAGCATCCGGGGGGGAAAAAAATGAGAAGCAGCAATGTTAATTTTCAACAAAATTCCATCTCTCCATTGCACCGGATCGCGATAAAAATGTGACGCCATATTGGAAGAGAGTCATATAACTATATACGACGTCCAACGAACGCTATAAAAACCGGACGTTGCGTAACGGAACTGGCGTGTGCGACGTCTCCCGTTCGTCGCGGTAGTGAAAAAAAAACAAAATTATAAAATAAAATGTCAATAAAAAAAAAGCCAACCAAAGTCAACGTGCCCGGTTCGTGTTCGATGTGAGTTCCGTTCAACATTGTCGGTCCCTGGTTCACGATCACGATCCGGCTCGTTTTAGTGATTAATAACATTCCTTTCCTCCTCCTCGCGTTTTTTGATATTTTCTTTGAATTTTCTTCAACGAGGAAAAGTTTGGCATGCAGATCGATGTGCGAGTAGATTAAAATAAATTCATCGCCATCGCCTCCATCAAAACGAGATTTTTTCCATCTGGCAATTTTTCGATAATTAAAAGTGAATATTCTGGAAAAACGAACTGTCACAATGCATCGATGCCACGCCAAGCATCAAAGACGATAAAAAGCAATAATAAAAAAGTAAAATTCAGCGACAAAGAAATGTTTGCTTCCTGCTGCAGATACGCGAATGTTTTGCCAGCTCATTTTGCCCCAGTATTCGGGCCTAGTCTGCTCTATGCTTGTACGTGGTTATTTGTTGAAACGTGAACTGGCGTATGGATGTGACGAATATTACTACTGGAGAAGGTGGAGAGTTTTGTACGGGGTGAGAACACGCAGGGGAAGCTACAGAGGAGAAGAAAGAGAAAGAGAGGGCGAGAGAAGGAGCGCTCTTTAATGGGACGTTATTAGCTTTATGATTGCGTTATTTATACGTCGGCCAATTACCGAGCTTTATGGACCCAAGCAACGGGAGAGAGAGCTCGCTCCATGTAATAATAATGTCTCGGGTTGCCGTGTAACACTGTGGATGTGTGCGTGTTAATATGTGTACATAAGTGTGTATGTAATATACAGACACGCAGAGGAATGTTTGAAAAACGATATCCAGGTCTTCGGAACCTCCGGAAAGGTCGTATTATGTCTGTGTGAACGAGAAAGAGAGCGAGAGAGCGCAGGGACTAATAATGTACGTGGTCGCAGCATTTCGAATCTCGTTTTTTTATTTTTCTTGCATTTTTTCAGCTTTTCATCGAACGAGATCACGAGATCCTTCACTATTTATTTGTATTTATATGAACCGCTCGACATACGTGACATCGTCGTAAGAAACGTCCAAGTTCTTCCAGTTTCCAGCTTTTATTCTCGTTTTTTTTGCACGTGTGTAACTTTGTATGTGCCGCGAGGGCGAAATACGTGTATATAAGCCTCTAAGCATCTTTTTGGATTCTTGCCAGTGGCTGCACACGCCTATTCGTACGTGCGAAGGACTGCCTACCCCAATCTTTTATTTCTTATACACTGCAGCCTCCCAACAATGCCTGTATCAGGGGCCACAAGACGTCCATGCATCGCCACACTCTTTTTTCTCAGTTCTTTTTCTCTCTTTTTTTTACACCCCTCCGCTACCCTCTCTATAGCTTCTCTATTGTCGCACACAAACATCTGCTCTTGTAATACAAACCGCTAATAAAAACATCGAGTACAAGAAAGTGGAAGGAGTCTATGAACTCGAGGGGTGAATTGAAAATTGGGCTGTCCATATCGACGATCTCCATGGCCAGGGTTTCGTGGTGGAATTATTATTTTTTTTTCTGAGCTTCAAGAAAATGCAAATTCAACTTTTATACGAAATTTTTATGTTTTTTGTGTGTTTGAATTTCGTTTTGAGACGAGAGTGACTTCTACTTTCATTGGCAACGTTTCTAGTTGTCATTTCAACTATAAATTTAGAAAAATATTTCTTGTTAATATTTTTAAAAATTCCAGTCAATTTGTTGAGCAACGAATCTTCACATTTAAGACACAATTATGTTTTGGTATTGAAAATAAAATCGTAACGATGTTTCCCGGTTAGTAAAAAATAAAAAATGTTAATTCGGTTCGTTTTGCATCACTTTTCATAATACGTCGAAGCGATGGGCTATAAAAAGGATTGGTGTTTATTTTTACGTTTTTCAGACTCGGGTGTGGATTTTTAGAATCTCTATAATCTGCTATATAATTCGTCACTGCGGTTGGAAGTTCCAGGTAGAATTTGGGTGTATCTACGATGAGCTGAGAATAGTTGTGTATTTCGAGAACCGAGATTATTTGTTTTCTCGGCTGATCCCTATGAGTTTACCTCTATATACGCTATCTCTCGAGTCGGGCTCGTTTTATCGTTCGTAAACAATTCACCTTTTTCTCGTTTCTTTTTCTTCACGTTCGACCGAGTACCTCCAGCATGGGCGCGGTTAATTTAATTACCTTTGCTTTGACGATTGTTAATCGGAATTTTTAAACTCTCGAGTTATCGTCGTCATATGCACAAAGATTGCCAACGTCCGATAAGGCAAAGGATTACTGCCTCGTTGACAAGAAAAAATTAAAAATTAAAGAATCGGAAAGAATTTTTGAATAAATTCGACGAAAATGAAAAAATACGAGGATTTGTTCTTATTGAATGTTGAAATGTTTACGGATGGTGGAAAATCGAAGGCATGCATGAAAAACGTGATTAAAACCGTTTTTTAAAGAATTACATCGAATCTTGAAAAGCGCACGAGTTTATCGACCGACTAAAGTTCGAAGGGTAAGTTTATCGTATTGCCAAAGTATAATCTCGATGCGGTAAGGTACCTCGGACTTGTTCTACCTAAATAAAAAGAACTGGCCCGCACCTTCTCGTTCCTTCAGGGACCACCAAGACCCCCTTGGCAATCGATACTTTACGATCGCGAAGGCGAGTTGAGAGAGATCTCGCGCGCGTGAGAGAGAGTCTCGTTCTTCCGGTATGAATCGACCACACCCCCGGATTTTCACTGTCTACACTACGCTCTCGATTCATTAACTTTCAGAAAATCATTAAAATAAATTATTAATTTTCCACAGTCCAGAAAAAACGTGATTCAAAAGTTGGAAAAAAAAAGAAAACTGTGTTTTCCTCGTTCGAGCTCTTACAAAAACCGTACATACTAGTGTCACATGCATCGGTATTACTTCCTATTAAATGGCCGAACAAACGACCCACGCGTGCAACGATAGCACACGATATTTTCGCGTGTTCTTTGCCCCTTGGCCAATGAGTGAATGCTTGACGAAGAAGTAAGAGAGAAAGGCTAACAATAAAGAAGAATAAAAGAAAGAAAGAAAGAAAGATAGACTAAAATAAACGAGACGACAGGAGGGGAAGAAATGTCTATATACCCAATATATACGTTGATATGTATATATATGTATATATTTGTGCAAGGGTCCAGAGACTGGAAACAGGATATGTAGGCGCCGACGTCTTGGTTCGCGTTTCCGTGTAGGAAACCCATAAACCGTAGTGTGTCGGTTGGATTTCTTTCCTTTTTTCATCATACGTGCCCGAGAGATCGCCCGTCGTTACCGTTAAACTCCGGGAGAGAAAGATGTGTTTATTACTGTTTATTCACGAATATTACTGGCTTGATGGCTCTATTACAGAGAAAGCGACAGATTTAGTAGAAGGAAAATCTTTCCATTCAATAACTGAAAAGAGATCAAACTTTTTTAAATCACTACGAAAATGAAAAATATAAACGATCGTCACGTACGACGATTCCAATATTTTTACGTTTCGGAATATTTGAATTTTTCTCCAACAGGTGCTCGTCCATTACTTTTCGCCTCATCAGGTGGTTATCGGGACTTGGCCACGTAGTAAGTGAGTCTGTTAAGTAATCACGTAAATCAGGATCGTTCATCTTTGACCCAAAAAGAGGCTCAAACTCGGGAAGCATCGCATTCGTTTCCATCAACGATAATTAATTAAGAACAAAATTGCAACTGCATTGGAGGCGATACGGAGGAAAATGAATTTCGTTACACTGCAGTGATGCAAAGTTGCATGTCATAGCAAAAGTATAAAACAGCTTCACTGGTTAGAAGGGTGAAGAAGAAAGAGCGTTATTCCGTGTTGGAGTGAAGCCAATTGGAAATTGGGGACTGAAGTCTATTGTATCGTATCATCAGGTGTATCGAGCGCATCTCGCTCATCCGAAGAGCTTTTCAAGGGTTGGGATGGTTATAGACACAAAACTAATTTTCACGAAGAGGTTTAAAAACCGATTTTGTTTTTGTTGCTGCTCCTCTTGGAAGCCAACTGCAAAAGGTATACAAAACCTTTGCTTCTCACTCGTTTTCTGAGTGTTGGTTCGTGTAGCTGAAGCGCAGCACGCTCACTTCAATCTCTCGGAAGAGAAGCTTGAGAACGGAGAAGAGCGCAAGGGAGATGGTGCAGCCAAACGCTTTTAAAGACGCGAACAGAATGAAAGAGAGAGAGGGCGAGAGAGTAAGAGAGAAAGTTTCTAAGATGAGCTCAGGGCACTCTTAAAGTGCCGCGGTCTTTCGATAATTAGAGGGCGGCCATTGTTACACACCCGGCAGAAAGGAGAGAGAAAGAGAGAGAGAGGGAGAGAAAGGAACGAAGCAAAAGGAAAGAGAAACGAGAAGATCTCTGCCGCGCTTCAAACGGCCAAAAGTGAAATGAAACGAGAAGAAAAAAGCTGATCGTTTGCCTGAAATCAGGCTTGCTCGCACTCGTCTCTCATTGCCGAGCACGCGGGAATGCTACGTGATATTTTTAAGTGCACGCACCCTGGGAGAAAATTAAAAATCCTGTGGTTGGTCCAGGCTCTCGAGTTGCTACGTGAGAATAAAGGAGAGGTGCGAGATCGAGAAAGACGTGATCGCACGGTCCAGGATAATACCGACGCTAATTTTATTTTATTTTCTTCCGTAACTTAATCGGAATTTTCAAAAACAATTCCGGCCTCGCGTGGATCATCAAGAAAGGAGAAAAAATTATTTCGAAAATATTATCGCAATGTTTCGTAAGAATGACACACCAACTTTTATTTATTCTGGTCATGCTGGGCGCCTCCTCGAAATCATTCCTGGCTAAAAGAGTGCTGAAATGAAGCTGTTGTCGCCGAGGATAATTATTTCTTCCCTGTTTTTCTCTCTCACTCTATACATTGCCCTGGGCCATAGTAGGCTCCCTCGTTAACGAGAGATCTTCACTCTACAGGTATTCCATAAATCAAAAAAACAAAATAATATAAAACGTAATAAGAAAAATGAAGAAAAATAAAAAATAAAATGTATAGGGCGTCTCACGATCGATGTTTATGACTGTAGAATCATTAGTACTGAACCCAAATTCGATCTGCAAAGTTTTGAAACATTTTTTCACCAGATGTTCTTCTCCTCGATAAAAAATCGATCACGATAAAAAAGAACTTGATCTTTCGGAGGTCATACCGTCGAAATGGTCAAAGATAGAGCAGAAGTGCATCAGATCAATTTTGTAGAGCACAAAATTTCCTATAGAAAAGCTCCAGGAAGTATTTTTCTTTCTCGAAAAGTTTAGACCTGAGGTCGGAACGAAAAACCCTTGTCGAACGAGCGTTGCATATGACATTTTCGACCCATGTTTTTCATCAGCTCTGGACACTTTTTTATTGAAGATACGAAAATTTTGTGTAGGAACTTTTCTGTAGCAAATTTTATGCTCTACAATATTAGTCCTGTGAATTTTTGCCCTATCTAGAACCGTTTGGCCACTGTAATCGATAATAGCATAATCAATATCTCATCAGGCCTGGATTTGATCGAAAAATCGTATCAGGTCTTATAAGTCAAAATTTCGACTCAAGCTCACGTCCAAAACGTAGACCACTCAATCTGGTACAACCTGTATATAAATATGAGATACAGATATATTATTATATATATTTCCATATATAGAGTGGACAAGAACGTAAAAGGGATAAAAAGAAAATGACCAGAGTCTCAGCCACACACGGACGTTACCTCGAACGCGCACTGTGGTCCCAGTTTTTTATAATGAGCCTGCGGATAGCCGAGTCTCGTAATTGACCCCAGCATAAATTTACGAATAAAGTGGGCGTGGCGTATCTTTTTGATTAGGATTAGTCGAAAGGGGCAACAAGAGGCAAGAGTGAGAGCGAAAGAGAAAAAGGGACAGAAGATTATCTTCGCAGAGCCCCCGGCGTGCGAGATCAACGTATAAATCGGTATTTATGTGTAGACGATCGACATAATTTACGAATAATCATCGCTTTCGTAAAAATGATAGATCGAAAAATATATCTTTGGAAAATAGAAAAAAAAAAATATTGTGTATTTATTTTGAACGGTAGACCACAAGGTCGGGAAGAAATTTGGACCACTTTTTCAATATCGTTATAAACGTCACTCACTGGAATTCATCGGATGTTAATTTATCGCGAATTTATTAAATTGCAATTAGTGCTGCCAATTTTTTTTTCTTCGGCCCTGAATTTTGCAAATATTTCTCTGGGCACCTCGATTATGTGCCTACCAATCATCAAGGTACATAATCTCGAGCCACGTGTAAATCGCTAAACATAAAAAAAACAAGAATTACGAAGAACTCTTCGTAAGAGAATTTTTTGGATTTTTTTGCTCGTAGTAAATGCGTCGAGAGTGTGGGATGCGTCGTGCAATTGCACCGCATGACAGGCATTCGCGACGGTGTCCAGAGGGATTCAGAAAACGTGTGCTGAACCCCGAGAGCTCACCCGCGATCTCGCTTGAGTGAAACATCTCGCGAGAGGGTCTTGTGGTGGTCTCATCAGCACCGCGGGCCATGGGAGCTCAGCACTTTAATGATTCATCATTTATTTATCGCTCGGACCGGAAATAAATTTTATAATTATCGCGACAAAGTAAAGTCGAACTCAGCTGCTAATTTATTAACGAAGGCTCGCCTCTGAGAAAACGAGCAGCAAAGAAATTTTCGTTTTTATTTTCCATTCAAATTGAATTGATATTACGAGGACGATAGTTGAATAAATATTGCGCAATAATTTCATAAAAACTTACCGAAGAAAAAGACGTCGGATTCCCGTCATGATTGCGGCTCTGAATCCTAACATTTTTCGATGCACTTTGTCATTACGATGAACGTAAATCATGCCATCATTGTCCACACTTTGCTTCGATTCTTTGCGATCTTTTTTAACCAAATTTTGCACAACTTGAATCGTCTCAGTGGAATGAAAAATTGTCAAGTATCTCAACAGAAGAAAATCCATTGAAATTCGCTAAAAAATATTGATCAAATTGACTGCTTTATGCATTTTGGTCTGCTGCAAGTTTCTCACTGCATTGCACCGTAAAAAACGACGAGATTTTGTCACCGTTTCAAAAACACAAGAGCGTGGCTCGTCCGCAAATAATTCAGAGCCTTAATTCGGTTTTCTAATAACGACAAAAAATTTCGATGTTTTCTTGCGTAAAATTCAATCAACTCCGAAGTGGGAAGTGATAATGAAAAAGATCTTTGCTCCAAGAAACTGTGATTTGCGCTCCCGACGAATAATCTCGATTCCACATGAGAAATAACTGCGAGCTGTCTATAAAAAAAACAACTCAATAAGGCTAATCGTTTTATTCGACATGGCTCGATAAAAATGTGTGAAAAGTGTAATTCGTCGTGGCGTATTCTCGTCGTGTGAGAGGAGCAACGTTTCGGAAGGTACTAGAACTTTGAAGCATTAAGAATAGATGAAACGTATGATAATTGGGTGCAGGTAAAAGCCACTGTGCTCGGTTCTCGTGATAACAGGTTTCCCTCCAGTTTAGTAACCTCACATACAGGCAAAAATATTTCATACGTAGAAACATACACAGATTCGAAAGGAGGCATCAACGTAGGCGCAGGCGCATGCCCTTCTTCGAGAAATAGTAAGCGCGAGTGATGAGAATAATTGGCGCACGTGTGAATCCGTGTGTGTGTTGAGGTGTGCGTGTGTCAACGATCAAGACTCTCGTTTCTAAAGGTCGTAAAGATAATGCCCTCGTAAACTCCCCCTAAACGAATGAGAAGGAAAAAAAAAGAGAGAGAGAGACAAATTTCGTCCGGATTTCATTCCGATGAAAATCCTGTTTCACGATTTTGTTTCCCTCTCTCTTTTCATTCGCATATCCGTTTAATTAACGATAAGACGATCTAGAGATGACGTCCCGAAAGCTCTAATCGCGAACTCGCCCACAAGTTTGTTCAGCGTCTCCAAAGGAAGCGTGATCGAAAGAGAGAGAGATAAAGCGTAAAACGACTTTAGTGTTTCTCAATTACGTCGCCTGCTTGTTAATTAGCGAGCTATTAAGATCGATTATTTATTGGAATCTCACTTGTCACTCTCGAAGAGAAAAAACCTGTTGCTTCTGGCGAATTTGTTCGCTACTTTTCCTTCGCAAACCATCGTACGAGTTCCAAAGATTAAGAGAGGCCAATCGTCCTGCGGCAATCGCTCTTTTCTCATACAATATAATACTAAGGACTCGTACTAATACGTTTTCTATTTATTGCCCGATGCATCGGTCCGAATGCTTCGTACGTATGCACTACTGCCTGTGAACACATCGAGGATTTTATCGAGATTCCCATAAAGGAACATCCACAATGTTTATTCTCCTTGAGCAATAAATATGCCAGTTTAAAAAATCTTTTTCCTTCCTTTTCGAATGAATCAACGACTCACATTAATGAACTTTTTTTTCTTCTACTTTTTCTGCTTTCTATTCAAAGATTTGAATCTGGTGGTGCATTTCATTTAAAAATGACAAAATTGCAATGGCAATCTTTTTAAATTTGCAGTTCACGTTTTTCTTGATTACAACGAAAAGTTTTGAAAGTTTTTAATCGAGATTTCGATGTTTCGTTGGATTTTTATTTGCTGGCGATTTTTTTCCATTTTACGAATTTGTTTTGTTGCATTTTTCCAAATTTTAAAAGAAACTCGAAAATTTGACAGAAACTGTGCTAGTTGGTTGCAGTTTTTCTTGCATCTTAATGGAACGATTTATCGATTAATCCGATCATGAACGAAATTATCTAGTCAATCGGAGGCTGCGATCGTTCATCGAACTTTTTATATTTTCTTCCTTTGCGAGGGACACTCACCTTTACCTTAGTCACTTGAATGTGTGCGTTTTTTTACGAAGTATAATAATACGGTTTCGCATGCGTAACTCATGCTACTAATCGATCGCGTCAATCAACGCTATCAACATCGTGGATATAAATACACTTTAAATTCTCTCTGAACTCCCTGGCCCGGAGTCTTTATGATCTATGCTCGACCGAGCATGATATGTCTTTGCAAATTAAGTTTTATGACCATTTGAAAAGTACATTCTCATTCCCCGCGATGAGGAAACCTGCCGTTCGGCTAATGTTTCCAGTAAATATGATACATTTTAATAAGTGACTCAACTTGGTTGCATTGCTCCCTAACAAAATTTTCAATTATTCAATCTTTCGTTCGACCAGTCGTCGAAAAATTTCTTCATTTTTATTTCGTCGATATTTTGACGAAAAATATTCATTCTCCCCAGAGTTTCGAGCCTGTCCTTGGCCAGTTTTGCAATTGTGCAAAATGATGCACTGGATTATTTCCCATCTCCTCGAATTCCTTTTTATAAAGTTTTATTTTCGTTGATAAAAAATTTCAATAAAATTTTCTCGACTAATTTATTCATTTCCCGAATGATGCACCCGAATATTTCGAATCTCCTCGAGTTCCTTTTCAAAGTTTTTTTATTTAGTTTGATAGAAAATTAGTATAAAATTTTCTCGAATAATTTCTTCGGTTCATGGCATTTTATGGATTTTTTCGACAATAAAAAAAAAGTCACTCAAATGGCCCGATTCAGAATGATGCACCCGAATATTTTGAATCTCCCCGAGTTCCTTTTTGTCAATTTTTATTCCGTTAGAAAATTAGTATAAAATTGTCTCGAATAATTTCTTCGGTTCATGCCTTTTTATGGATTTTTTCGATATTAAAAAAAAAGTCACTCGAATAGCCCGATTCAGAATGATGCACCCGAATATTTCGAATCCCCGCGAGTTCCTTTTTGTCAATTTTTATTTCGTTTGGTAGAAAATTAGTATAAAATTTTCTCGAACAATTTATTCGTTTTATGGTTTTTTATGGTTTTTTTCAGAATTTGTGTGTTAAAAATAAATCACTGAAATCTTACGAACGTATGCATATTTGAAGACGTATATAGATTCGCGTATTAATATAAAGTCAGAAAAAATGAGCCTACACGTCGGTACCTAATAAGTCATGGTGGGATCCCTTTAAAAATAATGCCGCGTGTTCTGCACGCTATATAGTTGACTCGAGACTGGGAACGCGTGCGCCTACGCTTGTTTCTTATACCACACACTATATACATAACATATATACGTTTATCTTGGTTGTTCACTCAAAGCGCCGCTTGGTAATATATTTCCAATGGTACCGTATGCCTCGCATATCGAGCAGTACAGGCTCGCAAACGGAACGATTAAAATCCGTCCTTATGCTCCATTCACAACGAATTTCCAAGGCAAAACTTTTCATACAGAAACGAAAAAAAAAACGCAAAAATCTTGAGGAAAATTAAAAAATACAAACGTCGAAGAAAATGCACGAAAAGCGTTTGAATTTATCCATTTTCTAACGTTTATTTTTCAACTAATTTCACGTTTATTGTAAATAACAATCCATCGACGTATTTACCGAATGAAAAAGAAAACATTTCAACATTTTAACAACTCGTTCATCGAGTATCTTGAAACTGCGAGTGGAAAAGTATAAAAGTCATCATATATCCATTACCATGCTGAAGAATTTGTAGCTGTGTATCTTGGATATTTATTATTGAATGTTGAGCCACACACTATTTGCCGCAATGGCAAGGATCAGCGAATGCTGTTTAAACCCTCTCTCTTTCTCTCTTTGACTTTCTGTCGGTAGTTACTTTCTCACTCTCCAGTTGGAATCGTAAATCACTGGAGATTTGTAATTGCAGTTTGAATGTCTCATTACGCAATCGAGACATCGTTTTCGACTTAACGTCTGAGAGTTTCTAATAACAACAATAACATCGAAAATCGATGTGAAAATAATTCCTCGAACGGGATTAAAAAACTGAATAACAATGAAAATAAAATAGGGAAGAAAAATTGAGGCTGCAAACCCCGGGTCTGTGTTCTCCGAGTCAAAACTTAGCTACGGCTCGTATTTCGTGCCATTTCGAGGCAAGGGTACTATCCCGATAGTCTTTCCATCTTTCCTCTCCTGTAACTTTACTCCCATCGACTTGATCAGCTCGTCGTTGATGATTCCAACTCTATTGCAGTTGCGAATTATCTCTTGGTTCTCCGGACATTCGTAACACGCGTTTCTCAACGCGAATATCGCCCATTGTATTATTACTGGTTTCCAACAGACTCGTTAAGGAAAATATCGTTTGCGAATGAATTTTACAATTTTGATCAAAAGTTTGAAAAAAAAAAATGTTAAAATCGTTAGCGAAATGAGAGGATCATATTTTCCTGTTCGTTTTACGATTTTCACATTTTCGTGAAAATTATTGTCATTGAAATGTCTGAAAAACTGTTTTTTTTTGTGCTTCCTAAAATATTCAATTTTTGTGCTTTCGACTAAAATATTCAAAAAGGATACATGGATTTTTCGCATCGATATTACAGCAATCCAAGAGAAGAGGAATAGCATCGGTTTCGTTTAGCTGAAAATTTATCAAATCGTGTTTCGTGTTATCAGACATTTTCCTCCTCATTCGTGGAGAAATATTTTATGCATGAGTGTTTATGTACCGCGAGCTTGTACCGAACCATGCTTTTTTTCTCAACGCGAGTGTTGATGTTTCAAAATTTGGTTTCGTTAGACGAATTTTTATAAAATATTAAAAATAGGACAATGGGGAACGCGAGAAGGACTTGGGAGTTTGTATTTCATGAATTTGCATGGTTTCTTAGTTCGTTCGTTAGTTTCGTGGTCTGCTAGGGACGAGAGTTTCCCTGGGACGATAAAGTGCTTAGAAACACGAAAGGTGGCGCCAGTGTCCGGACGACGAATCGCCACTGCTTATCGACTTTGCTTTTTGAGACTGCAGTAACTTTTCTTCATGTATTCAAAGAATTAAACGAAAAAATGAAAATCTCAATTCCGATCAAAGGATCAGATAAAAAATGGGAAAAAATATGGGGAAAATTTGCTTCAGTCTCGTGATCGATTTATAGGAATTTACATTTCGAAAAATTTCTACGAGCAAAAAAAATGTTTAGAAATTTGTTGAATTTTTCGAACTTACCAATTTTTGATTTTCCTTGTGCTGATGTGCCAAATTGCCAATAGCTCGCACTAGTCCGGCTTTGAATCCAAAAGCAGGATGTTTTGGTATCTCTTCTGCCAGACTAGAAGCATCCCTTTGCCAAGGAACATTTGCGTCCAGCTTTTGTAAAGGTGTGAAATAATTGTCCGAGGCTTTGCCAACCATTTGTACACATTTCAGCATATCTAGTTGTAAAAAAAAAAAAAACAAACAAAAACCCAAGAAGAACGTGTGGCAAGTTTTGTTAAGCATGAAATTCTTTCCCATATTTGTGTTTTGTGAGTAGAAAAACTTACAGATGCAGTTGATCATGAGACTTTTGTCATTTTGCAGGAAATGATATTCCTGAGATTCCATGGAAGAAATCTTTCCTATGATGTCCAGCATCAAAGGTATTTCCGCCGGCTCCAGGTCCTTCAAATAGGAATCAACGGTTTTGAGTACCAAATCGCTTTTCTTTTTGAACCTTTGAGCTAAAAATTCCACAAGGTCGCTAGGAACAAGTGTGCCTGCTTCTGCGTCGCGCGGTGATTCGATAAATTCGTCAACTTTTTCGATAATCCTCCTCAAGAGGTGGAGTCTCGAATCGGTTGACAAATCTTCGTAAATTGATCGCAACCATCGCGGCCTTTGCAAAAGGAAAGTGAGACTTTCTTTGGCTGCTTCACACAATGGAAAACTGTCCATAAATATGAGGTTCTTCACTAGACTCTGCATTTGCAACTCGAAATAGCTCTCCGACCAGGCATTGAGTGCGTTGTGAACATATGCATTAGCTGATTCACAGATTTGTACGTGCTTTGATCTCGTAAGAGTTCTGAAAGAATTTTTTGTTTCCTTCATCGATTCGTCTTGTCAAAGAGAGGATTGTACTGATTTGAAGGTCAAAAGTGTCAAACTATTGCGTCAAACATATGGAAAAATGGAATAGGAAAAAAAATTCTCACGCGATCGCAGTTTTGAAGTCGTTGTTGTTTAACGGAGCCGGAACCTTTCCGTTGTGGCGAGCGATGACTATAAAATTGCATATGAATTTGATGCTCAGATTCAATAATACTGGACGATCTCCGTACTCTTCTGCATGGTCAACGTTGGTTATAATATAATTCACGGTCCATTGAAGTATTCCGTCGTAGGGAAAAGTCGTTATTGGCGGATTGTCGGAGGAAATCAACGAGGCGTATAACTTGTGACAGCAATCGCGTAACTTGTCATCGTCGTTGAGATCTTCAGGGAATCCCTCGTGCACATAACCGTCACAAGAATTAACGAAACATTGGAGAATACGAGTTTTGACGGTGTCGGGAATATCCAGCTCTGGAGAGGTTAGTGTTTCGGCGAGTTTCGCCAAAACATTCCTGTCAACCAACTTTCTGTCGAGAAATTTATCGTCAATTTATCGTGAGGATTTGCTCGATTAGCATTTATAAATTTAATATTCGTTACCCTTGTTCGTTGCGACGGAAATCCTTCAAGTTTAAAATGTGATTCAAATATTCCCACTTGCTCTCCGCTATTATTGAACATAACTCCAAGTACAAAGCCATTTCTTCACGCACGAGGATGTTTTATAATTCAATTTAACATGGGATCAGAAAATATTCTGCGAATTGTTGTTGTCAGGGAGACTATTCTCATTCGAGTCTCATTTGTCACTGCAAACACGAGTTTTTCTGTTTTCAGGCAGCCATTGTGGTAAACAATGTTAATATCATTTCCAGGAATTGGGGTCTAGATATAGAAGACTCAAAATGGCGGGAAATTTCTTATTTAGTTGTTGAGTGTCAATGTCAAAGAATTATGTCAGCTTTGTGTCCAAATATTTTTAAACAGTGAATCAAAAGTTATTTAAATATATTTCGCGTAGTTTTATCCAAATAAGTGCAGATGGAAATGTTATTTTCTCGTTTTTCAGGGCGTTGGACACATACATATGACTCCCCTGCTGGCTCGTTTTGGCGACTGGCGACTCCGAGCCGCGTCTCTGAATTACATGCTGCCATCTATCGCTGAGCGGTGCGTAATAATTTGACGCATGCGCATTCTTCCTGGACATTTCGTCGCATATTTTTTCGTTGTGGCTGGTAGCTCGAAACAGCTGATGTCCGCGTAACAGGAACAGGCACAAACATCGCTTAGTATCCCGGAGTAATTGTAACATCGTTCGTTAGAGACGAAAATATCGAGTACCAAAGATGGTTGAGCACTCTATGGTACTCACTCTAATAGTGAGTCTGCATGCTCTAATCATGTTCAAAACAGATTTCATGAACGGAGACTGGGACGTATTCGGACCATCTCCTCGCAGAGGTCCTCACTCAAAACCCAAGGTAAGTCGACTGGGTTATCCAACGTATATTTGTTTTTCGATATTGCTACGTTACGTTAACTGTGCGACAATGAAGACTTGTCAATTTTTGACATTTTGATAATTATTCGCGAGGATTGTGATTCGATGCGATCGTTTCGCGAACTTTCTCGGTCAACATAACCTCGTTGTCGAACATTTCTAATCCTCCGCCTTTTTCGACATTTCCGTATTCACTGAAAAAATAAGTGAAAATCCTAAAAATGATTTTCCGCTCGATTGCAGGAACTCATTGAAAAACAAAAATAATCCAGCTGTTCGAGCGCAGTAGAACAAAAAAATGTGCAGATCTTGGCAGCCTCTGATTTCTCCAAGTTTTCTTCTCGGTATGGCGAACTTGACTACACAATGGAAAATGGTACAGTGGCTGTTGATCGATATTTACGAATAAATACGTATGTTAACGACAATCTGTAAATCGTTAACTCTTCGTTATAAATTTTCATGCAAGGAATAAACAGAAAAAAATGAAATCCGCTCGACCGAGTGACTTTATTAAAATCTGAGACTTCGGTCCTAAGTTTTTGCCACGAGCCTCGATCCTGGAGAGTTCCTTATTCATTTTCAAGGCAATCCTTCCAAATCTACGATCGAGTAAAAATAACACTCCAGCAAAAACCCCGTGAATCTCTTTTTTGCTTACGGTCCGTCCAAAGGCAAGAAATTGTTTTTTTGTTCAGGGAAAAGATTCAAAAAGGAAGTCCCGTTCCTTTTGTGCTTCTAGATTCTTCGGTTGTTAAGAAAAATCGATAATTTCGTGGATAATCTACAAAGAGATGTGAAAAAATGAAATTTCGGGCGTAATTCAAAATTTTTGTTATTCGGGTTGATTTTTTTTTACTTTTCAGAGTATATTTGTCTTTTTACAAATTTCCGTAGTCTCCTCT